>CM052131.1:5861825-5912018 GCA_028454255.1 Halictus ligatus
GTACAAAAATCAGGTTCCACCGAGATTTGAACTCGGATCGCTGGATTCAAAGTCCAGAGTGCTGACCATTACACCATGGAACCTGTTGTTTAAACAATCCCCGAAGCACACTTTTAACATTTGTGCTATTGGTAAAGTTTATAATATTCAGTAATCAATTGTGGAGCAAAAATCAGATTCCACCCAGTTTTGAACTCGTATCGTTGGATTCGGAATCAGAGCACCGATTACTATACCACGCAATCTCTTATTAAAAACATTCATATCTATTAAATTTATCAGTCATGCCAAACATGTATATCCATTTTTACCAGCTCCGTCTATAATCAACGGAGACTGCAATGGTTGTGCCGATATTCAATCTTATCATTTTACGGCTTTTTTTATTTGTTGCTTCCACTGCAATGAAGAAGTAAGACTTACTTAGCATAACGCTATTCATTCATAGATTTAATGTCAATGCAAATGTCACGACAGGAAAACAGTTGTCGAAAAGAATAAATACCGTGGTTAGATAATATCAGATAACTATCTAACATTTTAGTACAAAAATGTTCTTGTAAATGTAACAGTTTAAATTATTAAACAGTTAAAGTGTTACGTTTGACCCCAGTGTTTTTTTTTTTAAGTATGAAGTCATGCGTGAAACACAATATCTGATAAATAGCCGCCTCGTCCCTGTATGCAAACGTTCACATTTTGATGAAATTTTCGATAACAGTTTGGCATGATTGCGGAGTAATTTCAGTAATTGCTTCCAATTGCGTCCAATTGCTTCCTTGACCTCTGGAATGGTCTGCGGATCATAGGCATACACTTTTCCTTTCGGAAAATCCCAAAGAAAAAAGTCCAGTGGCGTCAAATCGCACGATCTTGGTGGCCAATTCACATCGCCGCGGCGGATTTTATTTTCAAAAACGAACTTTTCGAACCGTCTCTGCAAACTGTCCACCATTTTCGTAGTGAATTTTCCACGACTAAAGCTCGATACTTCCCGATGCCAGTTGTCAAAGATTAGTACTCTATGTTCGCCACAAAACAAAATGGCGCACAATTTAAAATGTCAGGTCATTTCGGGACATCCTTTGGTGAGTGAGCTCCTATTATCCGAACTCTTCGATTATCCAAGGAGCCGTGTATCCCGACATATTCGGGTAAACGAGGTTCCACTGTATGAACAAGAAGGTCAATCGTTTATATTATCATTAGCGTGACTGCGGCTCGCACGATGAAGCAATCATCGTGATCGCGGTCCAGTGACTCGGGGAAGCGGTGCGACGTGGTCACGCGTCACCCTGGAAACCACTCAAATTAATTTCAAGTCAAAGCATATTCTTCGATTTGACGTGTTCTTAGCTGACATCCAATCAGACCGCCCCCTCGCGAACCGGCGCGCGCGTGTGTACTGCCCGGTTTGACCCCTCGGCCAGGAACCGCTCCCGGGTTCCTGGGTTTCCGGGTTCCCGGGCTCCCGGGCCGCGACACCCTCGATTCCATTTCTCTGTTATACTTTTCCGCGTGCACAATGGCCCTCCTTACGGTTCGCTGATCCTTGACTGACAGGAGAGCCCGGCGCGGCGCGCACTTGTGCGCCGAGCGGATCGAGCAGCGCGCGCTGTTACGCTCGGTAGGTGGGGCTACGTCAGCCAGGATGACAGCCGACAGAGCAAGTGTTATTGTTGAATCGGATCCCGACCCGAGGATGATTCAGGCCCGATCGAGGGGTTGCCTTGCGTTTAATTAATTCCGTAATTGGAGGACGCGTTTAGGCGCGGTTCCCCGCGCTGGGACCTAGGCCCCCGGCTCCCCCCCCCCCTCCTCGAATTAGAACTCGATGCGAGATCGACCTTTTAATCGCGTGATTACTTCTGAATGCAGAGTTACCCGCGCTAGATTCGCCTGCGTTGAACCGCGTGTTTACGCATCCTGCGATTAGGTAGAGTGGAAGAGTGTGGGGATGAAACCGTGGAGATTTTTAATTAGACCAATTGGCTGGAATCGTGACGAAGTAGAAACTTGACCCTTTTATTCACTAGACGAAGCGACAAAATTGATCTCCTTCTCAAACTCTTAGGACATTTTACAACAACAATAAATTTTTATATAATACCCACTTTTAACACTTCAACTGCCAAACTAGAAACTTCCGTAAAATCAAAATAAGTTGCTTAATGAAATAAAAATCGAAAAAAAATTAAATGTATGACCTTGAGTACTTAATCCTTCAACTTTCTTGCATTTTACAGATCCTAATCAAATTTGGTACAATGAATATATTAACGCAAAAATGCATTTCAAAACCTGGACAAATAATTCCGTCACCCACATATGGGTGACATGGCGGTCAACATGTTAAAGTGCATTTATAGAGTCTGTAACTAGGTTGATCTGTCTCTCAAACAATCTTTTACACGAAGAAATGAATTCTTATGGTTCATAAATAACTGACTTATACTAGGATTATATCTCAAACCTTTTCAAAAACGTAAACTGATAAAAAGATAACTTCAATGTAATAATTGTATCGTGTACACATAAAATAATTAAAACTTCGTAGAAATCAATATAAAGTAATAAAGTTTTTATACAAGTCTATGTAACAAGAGAAAATATATTTCAAATACTACTTTAAATAATCATTGTACTACAACTTAAATAAAATACTATTTTAAAAACTTTTTCTGACCAATAAAATATTTTATTTTCAAAAGCGCATTTACGATTTTAAATAAAATAAAAATTTATGATTTAAATAAAATTTACTATCTGAAATGGTATTTGATCGAGCTCCGTACAGAAACGAAATTAAGCAAACATATTTTGCACAATATCACCCTTTTGTTAAAGACGTGTCGTAACGTTACCTCCTCTGCTTTCGTCAACTAATAAAACCTTTCAGCGTCTCGTTCATAAGCACGTCACTTTGTTTGCACTGTTGCGCAAAGTTGTAAATTGTGTTCGCGGCCCACGAATATTTATCGTACCCTCGTTCGAGGACGATTATGCCTTTATGGTTTTACAACGTGTCCCGCGAGCGACGGATTCTTTTTATCTCCGGTTCGATTGGACGTGGATTCGCGACGTGTCCCTTGAACGGAGCCCTCGCCCTGCACTCCTGTTCCCTTCGTGCCTCGCTTTATCGTCTATCCCTCCGTTCGTGTGTACACTTATTTCATGCTCGGCAAACCACCGGGACTTCCAAGGAAACCAGCTTTCTTATTTGATAACGGGTAAAGAAATTCGCCTGAAATCCTCTGGCAAAACATCTTTCCGTGTTGTATAACTCGAAGCATGTATTACCTTGTGAACATAAGCTTCGAGTACCTGTGGACCCTTTCGTTAACACTTTAACCGGGGATAACGAGTTACCACGTTGTCCGTGTTTGCTATCACCTGCCAAAAATTTCTCATGTTCTTCTCGATTCAATAAACAATTCTTTCGCATTACCGTGTCACAATAACCGCATCAGCAGAAACTACATCGAATTTCCGGTGGTTGTGGCAAAATTATTCTCGTGTCAATTTTATTTGTTACGTTTCCCGTTCACGATTGAAGAGTCACTCGGTTCAAGGTTAAACATTAGATTCGCACTACTGACATCTGTAAAGTAAAAGTATTCATTCTTTTTTTTTGCAACGATAGTAATTTCCTACCAGATTTTACTGTTCGTGACAATTAGACTGCTAGCTGTTTCATTGTTCGCATCGAGTCCCAAATATTTGTAAATTTTGCTACTCGAGATCACGCGAAAGTCATTGGTTTCGTCTTGACCTTGGCTATCATAATAACAAAGACGCGTAGTTGCGTACAGAAAAACGTCGATGACATTGAAATCTCGACGACCAACAATACGACGGAGAGCTCGTTGACAAACAATTCCGGCGGTCAAGCCGCGTTTACCAACACAGAACAGACGTGGTTCGCGGCGGCAAACATTCTGTCTGCTCGCGAGCTTATTTTTTTTAATTAACGCGCAACAAGCGGCAAGCGTTGACTCACTCTGCTCTCTCTCTCTCTCTGTCTCCCCTCTCCCCCCGCAAAATGCTTTGGTCTGCTACTCTCTGCTGCGGAGCCCTGTTGGCTTGTTGGCGCGCGGGCGCACGCGCCCTTGGCTATGTCACCGCTGCGGCCTCGAACTACAATGCAGGAAGTGCTCGGTACCGAGGCGCATCCCGTTGCACAAAAGCCGCGTGCAACCTGTGCAGTTGCTTGAGAGATGCCCCACCGGCGCGTTTCTCCCGCTAATGAATTCCTCTTTATGCCGGCGAGTAATTGGTACCCCGCATTATTCTCAATCAGCGGTACTATCCCCGTCCCTGAGGAAGGATCGGGAAACAGGGTTGGGGGTGGATGGTCTGGTGGGAAGAAAGGGTGGATCGCAAGAATCAACGGGACTGAGCGAGAGAGGCAGAGAGAGAGAGAGAGAGAGAGAAACGGAAAACGACTGGGACAAAGGGAACGGCAAGGACAGAGGTGGAAAGAGGGATGGAAGAAAGTTGCGTATCAGGCTAGCAGGGTGGAACGAATAGGGCGAGGGAGGAGGGCGGGGGTAGGAAGAGAAACGCGGGAAAACCGCAGCCAAAAGTGCATCGGTGGAGGAAGCTTTGCTGATTTACGTGGAGCAGTTGCTAGGAGGGCATTAATATTCGTGACGGAATATTAAACCGCGAGCGTCAATGGGCAGAGAGCTTCAAAGGGATTTTCCGGCCCCGCTGGAGAAGCGGAAGAAAAAGCGGTGTGGGGAAGAGAGAAAGAGATAGATCGACGTTCCCGCGAGATTATGAGATTCTCGTTAAGTGTCACGTGTAAAGAGTTCTTTCATACGCGGAACCACGCCGACCCCGGCAACGACGACGACGACGACGACGACGACGACGACGCGCGCTCGTTTATAAAATACCGGCACATAAAGAGACGCGAGGATTTATCGGATGTCCCAGGGTCCGCGGAAATTCGATTTAAAGTCGGCGGCCCGGGTTTCGGTTAGGCGGCACACGTCCGCCGGATTTCATTCGAGCCCCGCCGTTGGAGTTCGTGCGTGCCCCGTAATTTCGCCGGCTCGATATTTTCCTGAGATACATATATTTCTCGTTCGACGACAGACGACAGGGGAAATTAATTCGAGCGGTTCCCGCTGTCGAATTTCTGTCCTGCCATTGTCGAATGAGAAATGGCCTGAAATGGATTTTATGCATTTATCACAGAAATGAGTAGGCGTAATCCCCCTCTTATAGAAATCCAGGATTCGTGAAGCGAAATTTGACTCAAGGTGCCTCCTTGCATCTTCTGCAGAAGCGAATGTTTTGTTTCTTAAACAATGCTCCAGAGAAAAGGTGCTCCTGAAAGGATCATAGTCAGAGGGAACAGTATTGGGTGAGTGCGGGGGGTGCGGTCAAACTTCCCATTGCAATTCTTTAATTTTTTCTTGTATAAAAATTTTATTTTGCATTAAGATCCGCAGTCTGTTTATAAGTATTCGAGAAATTCAATTGCTAACGTCTCTACTATGAATCAATTATATACACACCAGTTCACGAAGAACTCGACAAAATGGAGGATCGAAAAGCATGAAAAATCAATTTGTAACAATGATTCGATAAAGAAGATAACCAAGTTGAAAATTTCAATAAATATTACACGACTCATTTTACCGTGGAACCGCGCACGAGATATTGAAATTTGTTCGTTGCAGTCAGCTTCGTAAACAGGAAAACGGCTTTTCAGCAATTACTCGAACAATATTCAATTAATTGATACGATATTTGCTGTAACTAATAAACGAGAACGTTTACATTGCATTGTTCCGCCGTGGGTTTTTAATAATACGTAATCTGACTCAACAATATTGAAATAACTGACGAATTCGCTTTATTAATGAACCGCGAATCTATATCCGTGTTCCCATTTTCACTAATTATTTTGTACAGATAAAAAAGTTTGTATTGTATCTCATTTGTTAGTTACATTTTCTTTGCTTTGGAACTTGGCATTTTACATTTGCTTTGGAAAACATTGAGAGATCTTCTGTGCCAAGAGCAAAGTAAAAATGTCGCTAATCATTATTTGACGTCCACTATTTGTTCATCTATTTGTTGATATAGATGAATTTTTATTGTCTTATCACCTTTCTATTTACCAATTTGATGGAGATAAATGTTAAATATAATTTAATTGGTCAGTTTAAGGTCCATTTTGGGGGTTGACACCGATATTCTGAGAATAGCTTAATTTCTATGACTCCAGTGATTTCTCCATATATGTCGCTCAGGCCTGGATGACAAACGTCGCTGGAATGATCCCCACTACCTGGAATTAGCTCCACAGGCCTCGGACGCCGAGGAGTGTAAACACAACACTGGCAAAACCCGTGTTGCTGACATATATCGAGAATTCACTGTACCACTGAGCTCATCAGGTCAAAAGTAGGAAGAAGTAGAACAACTGCATCCTGAAATTGATTCGGGAACATTCGACGTTCGTGGCACTGACTAACGAGGCTGTGAGGTTCCCGAGAGGAAAAATAATCTGTCGTTAAATGTCAATTTAACACGGAACACCAATTCCAGCGTAAAACGTTAGGCTCGGCGGGAGCAACTACTGCAGCGGCATGATTCGAATAAGGACATTAACGAGATAAGGCCGCCGGAGAGGGGTTGTTCCGGTAATAATGAAGAGCATTTTTATAACGAGGATCACCATCGCAAGATCATCTCAGGAGAATAACAGAGTAGAAGAAGAGAGGGGGGAGATGAAGAAGAAGAAGAAGAAGAAGAAGAAGAAGAGGGTGAGAGGAAGCACGAAGGAGCAAAAAGACAACGAAGAAGAGACGACCGCGATCCAACGTCTCCGGGCATCGTCGTCCCCGTCGTCGCGGGGGGACTTAATTATCTAATTAATTAACCTCAATCAAAACGATGAGTAATTTCTCGGTTCGCTGGCGCCTTTGCCAACGTCGAGACTTTCTTGTCACGCTGGCTGGGGCCCCGAATCACGGATGAGTTCACGGCAAATCGATTATGTCCCGATGCTATTGCCCGCCTCTATTTAGGCGCAGTGTACGCACCGCCCAGGATTCTCAATCCTCCGGCGTTATCCTGTTTTCGCTGCTCGACCAATTTGCCCCTGGTAGCTTCGTTGCCCCCGTTCCCCTCCCCCGCAACCACTCCCCTTCCCCTCGGTTTCGTATCCTTTTGCTACCGAGAGTCCTTTATCTTCGGCTTTTACGCCGATCGCGCGATAACTCGCTCGTGAAACGACCAGACGACGTGAGTTCGTTTTAGTCCTCGGCTCTTCAGCTCTCTCGCCTGGAAACTGCATTCCCGTTTCTGACACCGTAAAGGCAGCCAACGAGACGGAGCAGCTCATACGCAAGCTTCTCTTGGCGACACGTGAGTCTCTCCGAAATGATCCCCTCTACCCACTCTTCTCACTTGGAAAGCAATTTTCATCAATTTAGGCAAGTATCAGAAATCTGAGGGAAATAAGCTTTCGTCTTCGATAGCCGGCGAAGGAATTTTCCGGAGATCCTTCGGCTGATCATGTTATGCTACTTTCACGGTCTCGTCGCTCGGAACACTGCGCGTAAAATTAATTTTTAAATGTTTACGAAAGTTACTAAGTCTACTAAGGAAATAATTGCTCACTACAGTCCGTTCGACGTAAACAAACGCACATGACGGCGGTCTGATAGAACAGCAACGTAACCTTCAAATGTTGTTACATTTTCTGTGCTAGGGTACTTGCCCCTAAACTCTTTGGGGCACGGTAGGATTAAAAGTGTCCCACCTTTTTGATGTATTTTACGACATGGTGGGACATTTCTAGTCCCACCTCGAAATCCTGCAATAGCTGCATGTGCGTAGATTTATATTTTGTCTTTTCTATGTGGTACGGTGGGACTAACAACAAATTTAATTGACTATTACTATTTTGTTATCTTGTTACATGATGTTATATCTTAATAAAAAATATACCAATTTTGTTTCATTTAAAACCCGATAAAACTCCTGTGCAACATGGGTCTATTTATCATCTGAAACCCTGTGCCGCAAAGAGTTAACACTTTCTGTGCCAAGCCGTTTCTGTTTGACTTCTCATTCAGGCCTTTTGATGTTTGACCATTAAATAAATATGTCTGCGTGTACCATCGGCGGTACACGTGGCCTGAAGATCGAGTTTAACGTGTACCACCGATGATACACGTGGCACGAAACGTGTTACCGGAACAGAGTATATCCGGGTAGCGGGGATCATTCCTCGACATTCATCATCGAGGCCTTGGCGACACATATGGAGAAATCACCGAACGTTCCACTTCTCCTAGCAAAAAGGGTGCTTGTTCCGATTAGCCTCATCGATTAGATTATATTAATCTAATCTGCCTTCGTATCGAAACGAGCAGTAAAAATTAACTTGAAAGATCAAACTAAAAGCTATTTAGTCACATTAAACTGTTAATGTAGATGTCACGAAGGAAAATATATCCAACTCGCCGCCCTCGTCCCACGGAATAATAACACCGGGCTCCCCACTCGGCGAAACTCAAATTCCAACTGTCTTCAGTCACGGGCACCCCCCGCGACGCGTCGCGACGCTTCGCAAACGCTTCCACCCCCGTGTGTACCAGTGTAACTGACGTTTCTGACACGTCGAGTGGATCCCGCGTCCCGTTCCACCGAGGAAAACCGCGTCGATATCGGCTACTGTTTTACATAAATCGCGGCGGACGGCGGGGCGGTCGCAGGGGAGCCGGAAATCGCGGGAGGGTGACACGGCCGGAGATTCCTCTAAGTGATCCTCGAGTGTTTTCGCAGTCGGGGCGGCGGTGTTTGCGCGGCGAATTCGGGGCCGCGAGCGTGTCGCTTTTTAAGCTTGGTTTAACCCTGCCCGCGGGGCCCATTCCGCGGCTAACTTCGTATTTAGTTAGCCGTGCCAGGGGTTCGCCAGAGCCGATGGGAAACGACAAGTGATGCACCGCCCCGCCCCCGCCCCTAATACTACCTCCTCCGGATCCGTCCTCACCGCTCGTCGTCGACGATCCACCATCGCGACGCCGAGCCCCGGCCTTTCATGTGTTAATTCCTGTTTATTTAATCGAATGCTGACGCGGATCGGCACCGCGAAAGGGCGAACGATCGCCCGGGGATTAATTTCTAATATGGTTTATTGTGACCGGACGCTCGAGTGCGGATTATTCGAACAAACGCGGCCATATCAGCCGCGCAAACATGATTCGTACCCCGGCTTGGTCGCCGATTCTTTTTTTTTTGTTTTGCTCTCGCGTGTTCCTTTTTTTTCTGTTATTCGTTGCCTCCTTTTCCGCCCCGCGCCGCGCCCTCGCCGGGGATTAGGCTCGGCGATGCGTCGCGGAGCGCGCGCGACCGATCCGGCGCGGCACGACGCCGATGATCGATTCTTGTTTGCGAGCCGGCGCGCGACAGATTGTGCCGCCCGGAATTTGTTGCGGCGCGCTGAATCTTTTAACGGCGATCCGGTTTCTCGGTAAATTACGGCCTTGTTTGGACCGGCTCGAGAATCGGCGAGCAATCCGATTCCGGCGACTTCGGAATCGAACCTTTTTCCGGGCTACATTGTACCCGTGACGATGATCTGTCGGTGTTTACCGAACTTCAGACGTTACGAGATGTTTTTCTTGCGTCTTTTAATTAGAACGACAGCGCATATTGAAATACACAACTCCGCTGAATCACGGGACCACTGAGCTGTGGCGTCGTATGCTTCTGTGTAATTGAATTACGTATTCGTATATCGTATACTGCGGCGGCCATATACTTACCTACACTTCATATTTGAACTTTGAAACCTGACTTATTTCTACGGGACTCAGATAGTAGTATCAAAAATTTATTTCTAAGTTTGTCAGACCCTGATGTACATATCTGCAGTAGAACTTTGATCTATTTCGAGGAAATAAGTATTTTGTAAATATTTTGTTCCGATTTGACGGTTTCGTAGCGGACAACTACTAGAGCAATTTTTACAGATGAATCGAAATTTAATCTATTTGGATCCAATGATAAAGTGTACGCGAATCGTCGCAAAGGAGAAGAATTTTATAAAAATTTTGATATATTATTGTATATATTGTAAACTTATCACAAAAATATAATTGATTTTCTTATGCTTGTTTAACGTATAAGTGTACAGGAAATAATATTTAATTTTAATAACTTTACGCAAGTATATAGCCGCCGCTGTATATAATAAAATTATTGGCCGTTGGATATTCGGCATTCGATGAGCTATTGAATACAAATCACAGAAGTATAATACATTCCCATAACGTGATTAAAATGCCAAGGTATTCATCAATCGTTTTATGCATTCAAAGTATATTGTAATAACATAACGATCGAATACAATATCGAAAGACATTTCGTATTCGCAAGAAAAATAAATTACACGTTGATAAAGTCACTCGAATATTTCTTGAAATGGTTTTTGCCTATCTCTGGTGAATATTTGATTTAATTAAAGAAAGTAAGATTAGAAATAAAGGGAAAAGAATTCTTACCAGAATTCGCGTTTTATTAATCTCCTCACATGTGTTGCAGTGTTTTGTCAACATTATTTTATCCCAAATACAGCTCTCGAGAATTAATCAATATTTAGCTGTGCGCTCACTCGATACAACACCGAGAATAAAATAAAGGCGCCGATTTTCTCGATAAAACACGACGGGAATGGCCATCGGGACAACCGCAGAAATTAAAATAATAAAGCCCGATTGTGCAGCGCGCACTGTTGCGTTCGTGACGCTGATAACCTGATTCCTTTTTATATTCCGGCGTTAAACCGACGGAAGACAGAATGAAATACACGCGCGACATTTAGCGTCGTATTTAATATGCGGCCGTATTTTCTGCGTTTCTTTTATTTACCAGGAAAATCGCGCGTAACGCGCTGAACGTGCTATTACCGCGCGATATATCGTCACGCCCCCTCCCCTCTGCCCTCCTGATGATAATTTCGCGGTTCCGAATCGAACCTCGTAAAATTATAAAGCCCATACTCCGCTAAAAGCCCGGGCGCCGCGGACCAATTAGCATCTCCGTAAATCAACGGAGAATTACTTTACGAGCCGGACCCGATGAAATCGCCAGGACGCTTCGCCCCGCTCGGCCATAATTCGCGACCCGCGCGTTGTCCCGATTTCTTTTTATTCGCTTTTTACTTTTCCTTTCCGGTGTCTCATCATCCCCAGTTATTTTCTTTTTATGGCTCGACGTCCGTCGCCGTCGCAACTTGTTATCGGGTGACATTATCCGCGACACTCTCGATCGTTGTTATTACGAGGACCGATCGATAACGCGAAATTAAGTCGTCGGGCTCGCGTTGTTACACTTTAATAACAAACCAGCAGTCAATAGCGCTTGCCGGATTTCCGGCGAAACCTTAAATCGGTTTTGACGAGCGTATTGCGAGAACAAGGTGAAAAAGGTGCTTGAGAATATTTGTTCAAATAATCACAAAAGAACATGGTCAATTTTCGTGGAGACACTTTGCTGCATAATTGAAGTTGCCGTGCCTGAACTGCATAAGAAATTCTTATTCATGACTCATAAATATTTAAAAAGTATTACACAACTGTCAACAGCCGAAGTAACAGCGATTACTTCCCGGAATCATGTTAATCATAATCATGTTAATATGAGTAGAGTGCGAATTTTAATGCGATTAAAAAGTTTTAACGTTTACAACGTGATAAGGTAATAAGTGAAGAAGTTTTCTGGACCACTATAAATTAAGTCCGTGAGCTTCAGTTAGCAGTATCGCTATAACAACTGTCAAAGATGAATTATTGATTGATTATGTTATGGAAAGCGTGGAGCAGTTTAACGATGTTCAAATGCTAATAATAATTCATTAATAATTCATTAAAGCAGACGTTAGTATGTCGTTTGACTCTTAAATATGAAACCACAACGTTATTAAAACGTTGGAATAATTTATCCGAGAGGATTTCAGTGATTATCTCGCAAGGATTGTTTGAAGAGGAGCAAACAGCGTGACTCACCGTTGACCGTTGCTATCATCCAATAGTGACCCATTATGAGCAGGTGATTCACGCCAGGTAGGGCGCGTTACTGCACAGTCTCAATTAAAGGTTGCAATCTAATCTTCAATGTTTCATCTATCTAGAAGCCTAAGCACTTACACCAATTAACGATACTAAACTTTTATGTTAGACTAGCTGATTAATCATGGACTCCATCGTACATAGCTCTGCCGTTGCTGTGAATTATTTGCTTGTTTTTAACTGTTCATGAAGGTAAGCCTTTACGGAATTGAAGCACGCAAATGTATATAGAAATTGTTTCGAAATTTCCAAAGAAGTGTTTCCGAAATAACAAAAATTATGACATTTTTGCGTCGCGACGGTAGAATTTATCATTTTGTGTCGCGTGAAAACGTACCTTATACCGATGACAAAAAAGCTTTTCGTTACATTCGCTCAGAATGAGAAATTTGCCATTCGATATTTCGACAGTCGGCTGTTTCATGCGCGTCATCTCGATAAAATGATATAACGCCAACGGTTGTCCCATTCTATTCGTTTTTAGCTGTCTATATTCAACGTAAACGCCATACAATCACCTAAACGAAGATGTTCTCGTGGTGCGACGATTTTTTTTACCATCTGCGTAGAGATTTCCCCATTCTAAATCTTATCTTCCATCGCAACGTGAGTCAAGTTCCTTATTTACCTATACCGTTCATACACATATACAGTGGCACAGAAATCGTAATACAACAGGGCATAATAATTCTATATATATATGAAAAAATACGACACAAAGTTGCCATCATAGTTTTTTATCCGAAAGAGTCTAGCAGCATAAGAACGTAAAATAAGAATTTTAATTTTTGTTTGTCTGCTAAACAATGTTCCTCGCCGGCAACATGTTCTGTAAAATTTCAGATCCCCACCCCTCCGTTTGTGGGTAAAATAGGGATAAAAAGATTGAACTTTTTTCTTTTATTTTCTCAGTTAGTACCTGCTTGATAAACCTTGCAGATTCGAAGCAAAACATTCTTGAACAGTTCAAAAAATAAAAGATTGTGACATTATTGGTGACTCAATCATCTGGCCTTCACATTAAATTTTTAGCGATGCTTGTAAAATAATAAACAGTCTTCAAAATCACTTTGCATTATTTCAATAATTAACAAAAAATTATTTCAATAATTGACAAACTTCAGACACGAAAATTCGTACGAGAAATGTTGCACCACATTTTTTTTTCTTCTTTTTCATGTATAGAATCATTTTTTGCCCAGTAACACGATTTCCGCCCACTAATGATAATAACACCTTTGTTTTGTCCGGGCTTGCAGTCGTTTCTAAGAACTTATGTTTTCGACAATTGGGTCTCTGCCCTCCTTACGCACATCCTGTTCTATGTGACGGTGCGGTTCGCTATCTCTGTGAGTATAGTCATCTTTCGTTCTTCAGATATCCTACACACTTTCTCGTTCATAGGTGATCAAAAAAATGGAGATATTCAACGAGGAGAAGCTGAAGGTTTTAAACAGGAACAAAGAAGTAACCGCGATTATTAGATATCTATGGTGAAATTACAGTTCATGAAAATGATTTATAACGGTTAATAATCGTTTCAGCGATACGCACAAGTTGCAGCTCTGAAAGATAAAAAGGCGGAGTATGAGGACACCGTGATCAAAGTAGTTCGTACCGTTACTAGAATTATTAGAAATCGCACAAATTATTTATTGTTCTAAAATTTAATCGGCACAACACAGTTGTGACCTATATACCGTCCATTCGTTTAAAGTTACCCGAGTTCATTAGTTACAAAATGTTAAAGTCATATGTTTTTTCTTTTTCGTCTAGAATGTTCAAAAAATTAATTATAATTACATAGATTTTCTTCTCGAAAAAAATCGAATATTTGAACATAATTGGAATTTGAAAGTATGAGTAAACATTCCTAGTACAAGTTCCTTAGTTAATAGAGTTTAGTAAAAATTCCAAATTCGAAAAAATTCTAAATTCGTCGGAAAGTTATTTACTATTTAGTCATTCAATTATATTACTTGAAATGTCAATCGAACTTTTTTGTAGGTATCGTCTTTCTATGTATTCTCTACTCTACGTCTATCCTATAATATACGTTCGTTTTATTACGTTTATTATATTTATTAGCGTTCGGATAAAAATTTGTTGATAAGGAACGAAGAAACGGGTAGAAAAAGGTTATGATTACAACAATCGATTTTTCAGAAAGAGTCTCAAGTACTGACGACACTGAAGCTTCTAAGCACAGTAAGTAAAAGACCAGGTATTATAATATATACTAAATATAATATATACTAAAACTCAGTATACAGAGAATGACAAAAAATATTTAAAATTATGCTTATGCGTTTTCTGATACCGAATACAAACCTCCAAACAGTTTTCGTTTTTATCATCCTCAATTTTTGAGAAATTTAATTTTGGGGATCTTCAAATTTTCAACTTTAAGTATTTTTTCTGCTTTTACCATAAAATCCCCACAGAGAGTAAAACGTCTTTGACGCCTTTAATTATTTTTCTCGGGCAAATTGAAAAGCTGCTATTATTCAGATTGTTTGCAAAAACCACTCCTGAGAAATAAATTTTTTCCTACCCTTAATGACTGATTTAAAACTGTGAAGAGATATCCCAAATAAAGCTAATTTGTAGCCTTTATTTAATTTGCCATTTTCGCCTTCAGCTGGTCTAATAACCGAGAATTTGTTGTATTAGTTCTCTATTATCCATCGAGATCATTCGCCGACACTAAACAAAAATTTTAGTTTTTGAAAATCCAAGAATAACCTCTTAAATTTAACCGTGCACTTCCGTAGTTGGAAAGAAATCGACAAAAGATGAACAATAGGTTCTCACCGGCAAACTTAATAATGGTGAAGAAATATACAATCACAAATTTAATTGTTACAGCAGCTAGGTGTGGTGAAGGAGCAACTGGCAGAAACAGACAAGAAGCTCGACCAAGTACTGCTCGATTATCTGCAGGAGGAGTTCCTCTAACGCCGGACAGTAGCTATATCTTTAACAATTAAAACTTTTCCGAACCGCTGTATCGTGTAAGTTGTAGAAGAACAAAGAGAAACAAAATTGACGTTTCATCGTGTTCTTGCCGCGTGTGCACAGCTAAATCGATTGTCACGACTGACAGAAATCCGATGCACCGTACAAATCATAAACTATCATATCCATTCCATTTTTGCGGTTAGGAGACGTGTTAGTTGTGTCTTTTTTATTTATCTGTCTGTATTGCGTGAAGAATGTAGAAACCAAAAAATTTTCTTCGATTTTTTCTCCACTGTCCCCAGTACAGAACAATTTCCCCAGACAATACAAATCTCCGTCTTGCGTGTTTCTTGTCGTACTGCTACAGTGAATTTTCGATATATGTCAACAACGATATAGGTCATCCAGGAGACATTATCGAGCCACGTTATATTTACCGAGGCCTCTTGAGCTTCGAGGTCCCTCACGGGCTATACCCCGCGGCAGTGGGAATGATTCCGCGACGATTATCACCCAGTCCTCGGCGACATATATAGAGAAGTCACTGTAACGTATTCGACTACAGATGTCTAGCATTCTAAGAGGTGATTCTACATGGCAATTTAGAAATTACGACCAGAAAAGGGAATAATGATTTTCTTGTAAGAATTTCCTGATTTTGAGTTTGCGGAAGTGGGGATAATTTCGCGACGATTATCATCCAGGCCACGGCGACATATATAGAGAAATCACTGTATTTATTATTTCGGTTTTAGTGACTAAACACGTAAGCAACACGAATACCAAAAGACAAAAGGTTACAAGAAAATGTTTTAAACTAAATTTCAGATTGCTCAAAAACTCGTAATTTGTTTAAAAACTGGGGCTTGAACATCCCACAATGTCTTGACCGTGATATTTGCGATCGTCGCAAATTATTGTAAATTTCACTATGTCTGGGGAAACTGAATGATTTCTTGAAATCATATATCCAAAGTACAATGTTAACTTAAGTTAATAATTACGGAAATGACGATTAGCTTTGAGTTTATTTCGGTTTCTAATATTGTTGAATGGACGAATAACGCCGAATAGAAGAGGACACAGAAATAAAAAAACAAAGGGAGTAGAAAAACAGAATAAAACAGACAAATATATTATATATTTTTATTTATTTAAGGGGGACCTTAAGAACGGAATAAAACAGACAAATATATCGTATATTTTTGTTTATTTAAGGGAGAGCTTAAGTGTCCGGCGCTGGGGGAACTCCCCGAGCGTTTTGGTCGGAAAACACCGCGGATGCCAGCTGATTATTATTAAATCCCAGTTGATTTTCGCCAGTTGTACACGAGTCCTGCGGGCGACGTCCTTGACCGAACAGCCGAACCGCCGTCGGTCCACGAGGGAGGTGGCACGGTCTCGCTCGAGAATCTCAAGGTGAGTTTTCAATTAACCGGGGCGGCGCGCGCTGCCGGATTTTCGGCCGCGTGTGACGCGCTGTAATTGTCACGAAAATTGCTCTGGGCGCGGTTCACCTCTTACCGCCCCGGCGGCCGACGTGTAACAATTCCGACGAGCGTTACAACCGCAAAACCGTGCGGACCGGGAACGCAAACCGGCGACAGATTGCCTGGGAATTCTATTTAGGATACCGCGACCGGCAGACGCGCGACACGCAAACTTACTTCGGTGTCTGTTCGCGAAATTTAGTCGGCCCGTACACACGACCGCTCGGTTAGTTAAGACGCATTGAATGCCCGCGGTTGTTGGCGCCGTTACGATTGTACACCGTCCGAACCAACAATGTTAGTGTTTGGATTAGCGGCTATTATTGTTCGGATTATTGTACTCGATGTAATTGTCTAATATAATGATGATGTTTGTTTAGAATAATGGGACCCAGTAATCCCTGATTCATGGTAATTGCCATGCGCCCACCGTTACGGTAATTTCTCCATTTGCCTACCGATTGTTAACCCGGCTCTTCAACGTACTTGACGTCTTCCTGATATTATGCCAATAATTCATCTCATCAATTACCACCTCGGTTTCACTTTAAAGCACGTCTTTTTGCAGGGTGATGTGCACTTTATATCATAAATTTAATTTAGACAAATTTACATAAACTTAAGCAGGAGAGGTTTTCTTTGCTCTCGGACTCTATCAACCAAAAGTAGTATTCAACTGTGCGACATATTAACGTAATTTGGATTTCACTGGTTCAGTTAAAACAATATCGCTCCTGATTTTTTACCGACCCGCGACTTACTAAATAAATTAGTTGATCTTCTTTTTTGTTTGTGTCTACATCGTTTGCATGATATATTCTAGTATATTTTGGAATATTCTGATGAATTCTATTACGAACTAGTACATTCTAGTATATTCTAGTATATTCTGGTATATTCTAGTATAATCTGGTATATTCTTGAACATTCTGATGAATTCTAGTATATTCTTGCATATTCTGGTGTATTCTGGTATATTCTAGTTTATTCTAGTACATTCTAGCATATTCTGGTATACTCCTGTATATTCTGGTATATTCTACTATATTCTGGTGTATTGTGGTATATTCTAGTATATTCTGGTATTTCCTGGTATATTCTAGTGTATTCTGGTATACTCTGGTATATTCTAGTATATTCTGGTGTATTGTGGTATGTTCTAGTATATTCTGGTATTTTCTGGTACATTCTAGTGTATTCTGGTGTACTCTGGTATATTCTGGTATATTCTAGTATATTCTGGTGTATCGTGGTATATTCTAGTGTATTCCAGTATACTATAGCATAATCTTGTACATTCTGGTATATTCATGAATACTCCATGTAATCACATTCTCGGAAGCAGTAACTCTCCTTTATAAAGTTGGATAGGGTACAGCATAATGTTCTGCTGTTTGACTTATTCTTATTATTTATTGCTTTGAACCATGCAAGACAGTTTGACCTATGACCAGTTCTTTAGACTGAAATTTTACCGTATGTCCATTTATTCTGAACACACAAAATCTGCCATTGTCCTGTTTCCTTCACCACAATTTCCTTCACCAAGGTTCTGGAACCGTCCTTCCCACCGCCTCTGCCTCCGCCCCGAAAATACGGGATCTTTGTCAGCCGGCCTCCTGGACAACGTTGCCCGTCTCCATCAGCTGCATCTGCAATTGCAGCCCCTAAAATCGGACTCAAGTAACTACGCGTCCGTCGAGGCCTCCTCGGAATCAGCGATTCGTAAACGTAAGTCCTTTTTTCGGTCTTACACGCGGTGCTGTAATTGTTGACTTGTACATGGCGAAAGCGATATCGCGCCTATATTTGACAACACTCTGGTGAAATAGCATGGTGAAAGTGGCCTGGAGAATTAGCAGGTCATTAATGCGCCTATAATTGTGAACAGAACAGAGTAAAGTGGGTGATCTGATAACGGTAATTACTAGTGAAATTAGTGGGCAGATATATTTTTTCAAAAGTGAAGTTGTATAAAATCATTTGTTTTTATATGCAAAGATCTTGTCGTCTGACACTATCGTTTGCCAAACATCCTGTTATCCAGTGGTGCATAGATCGCGCACGTTGTAATTTAAATCTAAATCATCGCCTGTCCACGAGGAAATAAAAGACGACGAAGGAAACTGGTCTATTTGCCTGCTGCCGTGTACTTTCTCTTATTCCCGACGAAGTGTATCGACAGTGTTGCCATAAGTTGTCCATTACACGGTAAATTGGACGCTGTCACTTTCCCAAGCTCGGTCCATCGCCTAAGTAGTGGGGGAATTACTTGATCGCATATTTGTTAATGTCAGTGTTTATCATTGCCTAAGTGCTATATTAGAAAAGAAAAGATCAATTCTGTCATGTACGTGGTCAGCCCATAACAGATATCCTTTATGAAATATAATCACAATAATTAATATACATTCAGGGGGAATATATACACCACTAATGGCAATGATTATGATTTCGCATTTCATCTTTTAAAAAGGTAAAAAAAAAATGCATGACTTAACAGCCAGGAATTAAGCAATGTTGTATAAATAAGATGTGTGTGAAAGGACACGAATGTTTGAGGTTAGGTAAGACAATTACTGCGAACCGAGTATTTCTCATGGCCGGGAGGCTGAGAAATAAACTTATAACACCGATTCTACTATGATAAAATTATTTGAAAGGCACTATCGTAATTGTTGATTAACTGATTTTCATATTAGGCGCAACTAAATTCGTTTGGAATGGCGACGACCGTCTGCACGGCAACAAGAGGAGAAAAATTCGTGGAAAATCATGCAGCTCAAACACGACGCGCTTCGACATTCACAAATTTCGCTCGGAATCACTGAAGAACGTCTCGACCTTCACCAAATCATTGCTCAGACTCTACACCATTTTTCCCAGGGAACTGTAAATCTACCACATATTGTTATTAATTTTTGCTTCGAATAAATTTCACGTACAATTAATCGGCTTCTCACGGCAGGCTGGTTCTTTGCCTTTCACTTCGCGATCTTTTAAATCTTGTGCAAAGTAAATTACGAGACCGGCAGTTATTCGTGTTGCATGCTCGCAGTTTCGAAAAAAAAATAAAAGGAAACGACCGAGTCTGTAAATTATTTATTATTTGATTTCTATTTTTCTATCTTTATTTTCTGTACTCCTGTAACTTATCTCCTGTAACTAACTGTCTTTTCATGAAATCAGACATTTTGTATATTAAATTCAATACTTTTAAGTATTGTTCTACTTATGTTTTTGGGACAAATATCGACAATTTCTCGAGATCCTCAGCATATATGTTTTTGAATCAGTTTTCGTGAAAGTCCTGTAAATTTTATGGGACGTTCTTGAAGCTAGGAAACTCGAGAAAGTATAACAAAAGTTTTTGCAGTTTATTCTGAATTATTATTGCATAAGCTTCTCGAGACTAGAGCGGTCTCATTTCGATAAGAGAGCGACCTATTATTTCAGAACAAATCGACCCAAGACAGTGAAGTTAATAAATACAGCGAGTCTCGTATCTTAAGCAGTGCACGCAAAGAAGATAAACAAGATAGGAGAGAACCGTTAGGTATAATGATAAAAGTAACACGGAAGATCATAAATTAGATATTCTGTGTGCTTTTCATTTCACTTCCATTATTCTTACTTGCCGTATCTTCCCTCGAGGATTGTTATTTCATTCTGCTCGCGAAGCAGCCCTTGCCAATTGTTCACGTTCGTCTCTTTGCTCATCGAACTCCTGCCTTACAATTATACTTATTAGTATGTCTTTGTAAAGTTCCATTCCTAAAGCTATTAACCGGTGTGCAGGTTAATGCGAGTCGAAAGTGAATCGTCGTTTCAAATTATACCGGGTGATCGATAACTGGTGCTACAACTGAAAAGGTTCCTACGTTAAAGGATTCTACGTTTCAAAAAATCAGTCAAATATGTTGAATACAATTTGTTGAGAAGAGACATTGGTGTCGAGACAATTGAGTTTGAACATTCGACGTGTCTGTGCATGACCTACCCATTCTGCTTGTGACAAATACTAGGCACGCATACTTGGCGAATGTTCCCGAAAACAAAGCCTCATATGAGAAAATTTTATTCGGGATTATGTGTACCTTTTCCCACAAAATTACCACTTAATCGATATTTATTACATTAAGCTACGAACAACTCGTTAATTGAATGTCAAATGTTACTCCAGTTTGATTGACGAAATATTAATTTATCAATACTGATGCACATGAGATAGATTATCACATTGTGCGCGAGATTTTTACGTTTTTTAAAAAATCTCTATAAAAATTATACGACCTTTTATCGCGTTTTTTCTTACTATTAAATACCAGTAGAACGTTCTCGTATTAATTATGCCCACTGAAACATACTGCAGTAGAGCGAAAACGCATAAACCGTCGGAATAGGTATGTATGTTACGTAGCATTGGTCTCTGAAGGTTAACCGGTAATTGTGCGTAATTAATCGAGTCTACAAAAATCTATAAAAGCGGAGAATGTATTGCACGTGTGCTTCAACTGCCAATGGTCTGATCTAGAAGCGATCATACCACTGACCTTGGGGGAACTGGTTACCGTGAAAAGATTCCCTTTGTTTTGCGCATGTGGATCGTAACGCTGAAATTTAAAGTCTGTGTTTCATAAAAAGGGGGAATATCTTGGGAACATGATGAATCGAAAATCCTTTGTCATTTCAATCGTGCCTCTTTTCAGTAAAAAGATTTTTATGCGACAAATTGCTGTGCTCGGCAGTGGGGAACATACATATACATACATATAAAATTAAAATCGTAATATTGAAGTTTGTCGTCGACATTTGCGATATTAATCCGAGGAATTCTTTCTTTCGCTTGTACGGAATAAATAGAAGCAAATGGCGCATTCAATACGACCAGTTCGATACGATATAACGATGAAAAAGAAGGTTTAGTTATTATTAATATATACTTTTCATTGAAACGAGATAGAGGGAGAGAGTTTGCTGGAATTAAAGAGAATTATTTTCGTAAAAGAGTAAAAATTATTTAGCCCCTAATAAAAAGCGGATTTATTTTACAGAATTCATTCAGTTTTACGAAAGAACTTTTCCATAAAAGCTTCCCATTCGATGTCACTGGTCCATTCAATGGTAAAGAGAGATCTTTTGTACGTTACGGACAAAGAGTTATCAAGAGCGTAATAAAGGCAACGTTTATGCGCGATTTAATTCGAAAGAAAAGAAATTTTTCGCGATAAACCATAGAAACGAGGGAAACTACAGTGAACATTACATCAACGAGAATAAAAATGTCATTCTCCGTTATAGTGGAGAAGCAAAACCGCTTATTTCGTAAGCATTAAGAGATTTTCTTTTGTTAATTGTTTAAACCGACAGAATGAAAATGTAAACTAAAATATGAACATTTTATTTAGAGCAAGACAAGTTCCAAAATCGGACTTAACTATGTGCTCATTTCAAATTTTAAATTATTGGTAATTGTCCAAGTACTTTTTCTTTCATTAGGTCAGAAATAAAATCGTCAACCATTTCATGACAATGCTAGACGTTCGTCGTATTCCGAAAAAAATCCCTCCAAATTTAAAAAAATTACACTCCTGGATGAAAAAAATATTTCTTAGTAAATTATATATTTATCAGTAATAATTATATGTTTGGTTATTATTACATCAGAGAAATACTAAAAATATGTACAATATTAAAAAAACAGTCTTAAAATTACTTAATTATGATATCAATTTTTTAATTATGTACTTAATTAAGTTCAAAAATAATTTTTGTGTCGCCTTTTCGATTTCGTTGTCGTCGGATGTAATTAGAAATTCACTTTTACGATTGTTTGCACTGACTCGCTCGGTTAAAATGCACAATTTCGAGTAGTATTATCGCGAAGTTTCGAACGTCATAAGAAATTAACTTCTTACATTCTTTGCGTACGAACGCAATAATGACGTCAATGTCAACAAATAACCGATCGTGGTCACGGAATACAAGCAGCTGTATTTATATATATAATAATGAAAACGATGAAGCGTAAACTTGTTCTGTACCACGTTAACGAGGACTGCTTTTGATTTCAAGCGACACTAACGATTCCATTCCAATTAGCCTAACAAGGCATCACGTTTCTCCTTTTTAAAATATGTTGACTGCCGCTCCGACCACCTATGCGTGACGAAACGATTTTTCCAGGTGTAGAAAGTGACTTCCATCTTCATGATAGCTTCATTTTATTTCCAATTTACTGAAGCGATTTGCGAAGAAAACAGAGGTTCGTTTCAGTTCAGCGTCTTTCAAGTTGTCGGGCATATGTATATTGGCATTTTCACTAAACTATACATTATAGACTATAGATTATAGCACTCGTGGATATATAAAAAACCACAAAAAATTCTGAGGATCTTCAAAATAGTTTTTATCTTGCTAGATTGCAAAATAAAGTAAAATGAGAACTTTGTCCAACCCCTAATATCAGTAACTGTTAACCAATCGCCCATGTTGTTGCAGCGATGAGATTTATAATAAGAGAAATATGAAAATATGAGAATTATTGAGAATAAATATGAACATTATTTTGTTAACAATTTTTCCGAGATTATTTCGTGTCCTTGAACAAAGACAAACTGCAAGGTAGCAGCATTGACATATTTTTGTTAATGCCTTTTTAAGATGAAACGAGCGACGGCTAAAACTTTTTGAAGGTCAGGTGGATGACCTTGATAATATATATTGAGATCATTTATTTATACAAGAAAATCCCAAAATTCTATTTCCTTGAAAGGGGTGATTCCCGAGGTCATTTGAAGAAACTTTTTCCTTTCAGAAAATGTTCTCCACGGCTTTATTACCGAGTTATTAACGAAAAACACGGACCAATCAGGGCGTTGCTATAGCGGACGGATTCCGGTTCAGCCAATACCAACGCCTCACTCAGCGGGACCAGCCGCCATGCCGGAGTCCGTCTGCTATTGTCGCGCCCTGATTGGTCCGCGTTTTCCGTTAATAACTCCTCAACGAAGCCGCGAAGAATATTTTCGCAAAGGAAAAAGTTACTTCAAATAACCTCAGGAATCGCCCATTTCAAGGAAGTACAATATTTGTATATAGAACAATTTTCTTTACGTAAATTGTGTATTATTAATATTTCAGGACCAGTCATTCTTTTACCGCGAGCCATTGTTGAAAATCTTACAATATTTTAACACGAACAATCTTAACTACTCGCCGATGCGAACGGATTGGCGCCTTGACGCTGACTGAAAACATACAATTTTGACTTTGTACTATCATTTCGACGCAGCTGTCAGCACTACTGTTTACATTTTCGGCTTAACGTTCAACCTATAAACAGAAACCGAGTGTTTACCCCGAACAGATACAACTTATTGAACAGTGATATATAATACGGGAACTGTTGTTATTCGACTATATTTGCGGGAATTAAAGAAATTAGATGATCTGTTCTCTTTTTGTCTCGGAGTGTACCCAGGTGTATCGCGAAGCTCTATTTATTTTTGAAAGTTGTCTCGAGTTTGTGCAACTTTTGCGGTCGCTAGTTCGGCGGTCGGACTATCGGTTTACCATTGCGAAAGAATCGAGCGGCGGCCGGCAGGATCCTTGGAACTTTTTCGTTTTCTTTTTTTCTATTTTCGACGGATCAGCGTTACCACCAGGTTGCACCAGTTCTCGGCAGAGCGGTTCACAACACCGAGGGAACAAGGCGCGGCGCGGCGCGAGATCGGCCGATCGAATCGCGGCGAGTTGCGGGCGAGTGTCCAACTTTCACTGACAACTCGTTAGGTCCGCCGCTAGCCGTGGTTTCGGATCATTCACAGTCATTCCACGACGTCGGTAGGCCGCGGCGGCACCGTCGGCGAATTCAACCATCGGAGACGCACGTCAGACTCGCGACGTTCGACACGATCCACGACCGCGATCGCGATCGAGTCCCGATCCTCCATTACAGCTCGTGCAACTATTATCAGTTTTCATTCCGAAGGGCGTTCCCTTGTACCGATCAGGAAAACGAGCTTCTCGTATATCTATCTCGTATATCTGTGCCAGTGATCCCCGACGATCAAGTGTGTGTGTGTGTATGTGTATTTTACGATTGATCAAAGTGAGAAATCGGTATTGATTCGAGAAAATATGTTTCTCCGCCATCCGTCGAGAGAGTATTTTTCGAGGTAGTTTCAGATTCGGATGCCGGTCGAGCGTTCGTATGACGTTGTTGTGTGCACGGGAATGCGACGTCGCTCGAAAGTAAAAGGAAGCTCTGCCGATTCGGAGTAAGCCGAAGAAAGTGGAAGCGAACGGAAAGCGAGAGTACAAGGCGGCTGTGTAACGTCTTCGCGTCAGAAAGCGGCGTGTCTGTCAGTCTGCGGGTGCACTGCACCTTCGACGGTTCTCACGAGTACGTATTGTTTCGTCGGCGCACACGTAACGCGCGTGTCTCTCTGGTTACGAGAAAAAATTGGGTTAAGGTGTTGCATGCCGCGAACATTCCGCAACGGTCCCCCCCTTCCCCCGGGACTTTGCGTAATTGAGGTTTTCGGCGAAACCGCGCAGCAAGAAACGGAAAAGGAATCGCAATCGCTGGATCGCGTACGCGGTGATCGTGAATTAACCAGTTAACTGTGGAGTTTAATTTTAAAAATCAAGTAATGACTAATATGCACGTCGAACGCAGGCCAAACACGGCTATTATAAAAGCCACAGCCCTTGTGAAGCTAAATTAGAGAGAATTACTTTTTTTATTCGATAAGGATTTAACAATTCATTAACGTTAACTGCACCGCAGTAGAGTTTCGGATCGACGAGTATACTCGTCAATCACAGCTAACTGGTTAAAAAAGAAACGGGTAGATTGTAATACAAAGCTTTTTAGGATCTTCTAGTGTGAACAGAAAATTATTTTCCTTGGAAAGAATTTCGCTATGGTCGATGAACTGTGGAAATTATAAAAAATTGTGTTGGAGTATGCAGTTCGAGTTGTTTCGTAATATTAGATGCGAAATGATCAAATTGTTTCAAATATTTTGGATACGAATTTCTGAAGATCGATATTGGATGTAAAATTACTTTTTATAGAGGATTTTGATATATTTGACGTAACGTAGAAATTGTGAGCAAGTGTGTGGCGGTATATGTCTTATTATGTTTCGTGCAGTCTGCTGCAAGTGCATGGACATCCGCAGCCTACTGATTACACATAACAGACGACGAGAATTGCGGATGTTTATGCAAGATCGCATTTTTACAGATTTTTGAGAGAATACAGTTCGCAGATGCAGAACTTTCTCTTCTACAGTAATCGGTAACTGGAATGCAATTTACCTCCGTGTTATCAGTGGCATTAATCTTTTCTAATGTTTCGTTGTTACTTAACAGTTGTGGAACGTAACTCGCGACCGAGTCATTATTATTGTGCAATAGAATCACATTTCGGCCAAAGGCGTATAAAAATACTTGGACAAAGTGGATTTCCCGAATAAAAATTCTTGATCAGCAAATAAAATTTAGTGGATTATAGTGTCACAGGTTGAAGATGCCAAAAATTAATTTACGTATGTAAAAGTGCGTATCTGCACACTCCTTTGTAAACAATCGCACTATTTCGACACAAAGCCCAAACACTTACTAATGGTTCTGCTAAAAAATTAATATTGGTAGCTTCACTGACCGCGGTTAGCGAACACGTCATGTATAAACAAACTAAATGTAAATTGTTGCTAATACCCTTCTAATACCGTAGTCACCTTTATAATTTTCTTAATGAAGCTCCTACGTGTTTACATAACAATTTTTTCATATGTGGAACCATAGCATGTATTGAGAAAGTTTGGCATCTTCAACGTGGGACACTATAATGTACTAAATTTTGTTTTAATGTGTGATAAAGAATTTCTTATTCGTGAAAGCCACTGGGCGAACGTTTTTTAACCGTGAGAAAATTCGTTAAATGTGCAGAAATTCAAGAAAATTTTGGTTTTTCCAATACCACGTGCAGATAAAATTTCTTTTTAACATGCTATACATCATTTCCCATAGATTCTTTCACGCTGATTTCAAATCTGGTCTCAAAATTTGTCTACGACCTCAGGATTTTGCAAAAAATAGATTTTTGTGAGAAAATCTAATGAAATCATTTTTTCCTTGAAATGATTAGATGGTAATCTCCCTATTTTTTCCCATATTCTACAAAGTTTGAGCTTTAATTTAAAAAAAATTTCATCGCTCTACCTCGTTTCTATCGAAAGTTCCTTGATTTTGAATCCGATTTTGTCCAAATTGCCCACAGTGCGCCGGTGAGGGATTTTCACAATTAAACTCCGCGGTTAATTGGTTAAGTAGAAGCGCATATTTTTTGTCGCGCATGCACAGAGGCTGGCCAGCCGAATCTTCTAGCATCGTCGCGGAGTGCGATAACAATGGCGCTCGGGCCGAAACGTTCGCGGTTGATAATGAAACCAGCCGGTCGATCGTCGACCCATCTGGCACACCTGATTTATGTAAATGGAATAGCGACTCCGCCGCATGACCCGCGGTGTTCCGTTGATTAACGTATCCATGCGTGTAGGTGTAAAGCCGGGCGCACGTCGAGAATTAAAGTTCAAAAGCCAGATCCAGTCGCGGCGTACCGATCCAGTCTCGGAATCGGCCAGGAGGCCGCAGTGAATCGAGAATCGTCGATCGGTGCAGACGGGAGAGAACGCGTCGCCAGCAACAACGTTACATTGGCCGCCAAGGACGTTCAGCATGGTCATGGACACGAGCACGGTCCGGCTGGTGATATTCCTAGGGATGTTTCTCGTGTTCGCCGCCGATTATAATTACCTGGTCTCGACGATATTCGGCAGGCCCACCGAGCAGAATCTCACCGAACCGATCAAGGGTCCCGTTGGCCCGCCGATCGAGTCGCGCCTCGCCAACACCGTCGCCAAAAAGGACAACGGAAAGGACACTGGTAAGGGAAAAGTGCTACTAACAAACCTCGAACGAAGTGCAAACACCAAGAATGCCACAGTGAAATAACATAAGTTGCGAAGTGGAATATTCTGGTGCGCTCGGACCGAACGAACTAACACATACTGGTATTGGTTCTTACGTTCTTATACAACAATAATAACGCCGCGTGGTTATAAAAAGCGCAATACTCGCATTCTACCGATACCGGGAAAATCTCGCGAACAAAAAGATATAATTCCCCGAGGAGCGTGATTTTTTACGAGAACACTGAGTGAACGTGCTTCCTTATATTGCTATGTTAGCGGTGGTTTACGCATCAATTTTTGGCGTTTTATGTATTTACACTCTTGTATAATACGTTGTACATTACGTATTTTGGTATTCACTCCAGCTTCTGCTGCAATCTCTCTTGCAGTTCAGCAGAATTGGATGCAGCTCCTAAAATAGCACGCCGCTGACGATCAGTTGTCACTCTTGGACGACCTGTGCTCTTTTTTCCATATTCGTTTATATTTCTTGATAAATTGTAGATTACCTTGCAACTACGATTCAACAGTTTCGCAATTTTACTGATAGAACTATTTTCTTTGCGTAAATTTCGTATTGTTAATATTTCAGGACCAGTCAATCTTTTACCGCGAGCCATTGTTGAAACTTTCACAATATTTTAAGACTGGAACACGAACGATCTTAACTACTCGCCGATGTGAACAAACCTCCAACAAAGTGCAAACACCAAGAATGCCACAGTGAAATAACATAAGTTACGAAGTGGAATATTCTGGTGCGCTCAGACCGAACGAATTAACATATACTGGTACATAATTGGTTATTACGTTCTTATACAACAATAATAGCGCCGTGTGGTTATAAAAAGCGCAATACTCGTATTCTACCGATATCGGGAAAATCTCGCGAACAATAAGAAACCATTCGCCGAGGAGCGTGATTTTTTTTTACGAGAACATTAATTGGTTTCTTGAAATTAACACGGAAATCATGACGGCACTGAATTTTCCTGTTTGCTGTTTGCGTCGAGATTGTTTTGATCGGAGGGGGAAAGACATTTGTTCAAAGTGCTTCGTCAGTACACATTGCTCCATTTAAATTCGCATAAAGAAACTCGCATCGTGGGCCGGAGCACCAGAGACACAGTTGCAGCAGCTGTTTTACGATTCGAATGACAATCGTATGCTACTTCGTCGTGGTCGTGTGCGAGCATGCTCGTGAATGCCATCCAGTTTGCATATTTTCAACGCGATCCTTACGTAATCGTTTCACGGAGCACGATCAGCTGTCGCAACCGTGACGATTGGTTCTCGAAAAATCCCGCAATATTACTGACGTGTTTACCGAGCATTGCTGTGCGCATTTTTACGGAATTTAGCTGGTGGAAATTATGGTCGATAAGGAAAGTAAATGAGGAAATAAAGCAACAGAATAAGGAAAAGAAAATAAATGTGATTAGTCTGCCAATGAAAAATAGACTACCGATACGAGTAAAAGTTTGATAAGATAAAATGAAGAAGCGACGACGTACTAACTAAATGTACTCACACTTATCTAAATGTTTACTTAATCTTTACGAGGGGTGAAACTCTTCGACCATCTAGCTATAAAAATTGAAAAAGTTCGAACTTGCAAACCTTTCAAGGAGATGAGTCTCGGGACAAACAAACAAAACACCGGTGTGCTCTCATGGTTAACTATGTCAAAAATTCCACTGCGATATTGTTCCACTCGATTAGCTGTCACATGTTTCATTTTGTTACCCCGACTAACTTGACTTATGTGTATAGTCAATTTTTTAGAGACTGATTGCTTGATTCAAACCTTTATTGTCATAGTAAGTGCTTGTAGTATCGAACAATAGCTCTGAAAAGTGTTTAGGCATTAAATTTCTCATTTTCAAAAAATTATCGATCATTTAAAAAAAGGAATCTCGTAACAATAACCCCGAGCTCATTGTAACCTTTGAATCCTTTGCAAAAATGGATTTTGAAAAATGGTTTTCCAATTACACTGCGGTAAAAATTCAATTTTTTGGTCGTTCACGTTCCCCATTCATAAGACTGTCATCTCTATTTTCGGGTTTATTGTATTATTAATTGACAGTGCGTTCATTTACTACCGCATTTTGATTAAACACTGAATGGCGTTGAAATGAATTGTATTTAAAAGTAAAGTTCGCTATGTAAATAGAAACTGAAGCTAGAATATTTGCTTTGTAACAACAAATAATGTATGTATACCTGTAAGTTCTAATATTATTACTTCTTAAAAAGGACATGTGTACCTGTAAATTCTAATATTATTACTTCCTAAACAGGACATGTGTACCTGTAAATTCTAATATTATTACTTTATAAACAGGACATTTATAGAACATTTTGCAACGACCAAATATACTGACATTTTGATTGAATTTCCACCGCATTCTCGTGACCCACATATTTTGAGCTTCGAGTGATTGATATGAGCTAAATTATTGTTAGGTTTCTCCCAATGGTGAACTGGACATAGTAGGCCCACATATTCAATAATCTGGTACGAAAAAGAAATCGAGAACGCGGTATAGGTTAGAAGAGCACAGGACTGGGAAATAATTCAAGAAAATGTGAAAACAACCTGCAGTACCAGCAGAGAATTATTTCGATCTATTGTGCCGCGATCGGGTCTCGAGGAACTGCCTGGTATTGTCGGTTTGGCCTCGGGAAACCAGTTCGTTGAGCTAGAAAATGCATTTCGAAAGTCGCGGACCGGCTCCTCGGTGTCCAATAGTCGCGGCTACCTCTCGGCGTCCTCGTCCGCACGCGAGTCAGGGTTTCACGCGTGCACGCGAGTTGCATCGATTATTCCCCGTCCCTGGCTATCTCTCCTACCGAGTTTCACTATCCTGGGAAAATGGTTCTTAAGATCCAAGACTCCGTAGATGCGCGATAAGGTAGAGTGACCACGTTACCGACGAAAATAGACGAAAAATAATTTCGCGTGCCTCAACTTTTCGTCCTTATGTGAGAATATTTTTCGCTGGGAAAGGGCTCGTTCGAAAGAGGAAGGTCCAATCTAGCGCGCGCTGGTCATGAACTGACGAGATTATGCGGATATTTGGTAACATAAGCGTTAGAAGTAGGCCAAAAATTGACGAGGTGCATGCCGTGGGATCCATTTTTACGCCATTGGATGAGTTACCAGCTATAAATCCAGCTACAAATTGACCTGTATTTTGTCTTGATTCTCTGCGAAACAAAGCCAAAAACTTGAAGCACGTTTCCGGCGTCAGAATTCATAATATCGATGATACAGAGCAAAAAATGTGACAAGTTTAATCACAGACTTAGGACCCATTGAACCCATTAGCGCCCATTGTACTCGCTTGAGTACAAGATAACAAGATTATATTTGTTTGCTTCCAGCGCCATCTAAGATTGACTAGATGTTTTGTCCATTGTTTTCTAAAATTTAAAAAAAATTCTTGGGCGTTAATGGGTTAAGTCGGTGGCCGAAGGCTGTGAACGGAAATTACGCAGCAGCCACCGACCTGCTGGCTCTGCGAAAGTCACGTGACTACCCTTGGCTCTTAACGTCGCCGAAGACCGAGTTCGCATCATTCGTTTTTCCCTCGGACACCGTCTGCAAGTGCAGCTCTATTTTTTGGGCATGATCCGTGAGGACTATCGTCACCGTCCTTCAGTCTTCCACGGCGAACAGGTCTGACCAGTTTTCTTTTTCCTTTTTTAACGACTGCAGAGTTCGCGCCAACATGTCCCGTGTTATGTTTCTACACGAGGAAGCGTTTCGTTCGGCGAGATCATTTTTATCGTTGCATAAAAGAGACACTGACGATGAACAGACCCCCGTTTGCATAAATGCTGGGAGAACGGGGACGGTGAGCCGATTTTTTTAAATATTTTTCATTGAAATATTCCGCAAATTATTTAGATTCTATCGTGAGAAAGTACATTTTGCGACTTCACCGGATGTTGTTGAGAAGAACGTGAAACTCGAACGAGGTGGGAAAACACCGATACCGTGTGATTAGGTTGGTCGAAACATTCTTCGCTCCGATGTAGAGTCTCCGACGGACTAATTAACTCCTTAACCGCTAAGCGTGCAAGCACGTGCCGGTCACGAAGTACTGTCGCTCGCTAATTACCACGTTCGCGGACTGCAACAAAGAAACAAAGCAGAGATCATTATTCTGACGCACCAAAATTAATTGCACTAATAATCAACGATGAACGTGTTTAGAACAATTTTCGCTGATTTTACTTAAGATTGCGCACAGAAATACCACTAGTCATTAACACGTTAACTCGTACGTATCATTCCCAGAGATTCTTACAAAATCAGAGTAATTTAATTAAAACGAAACTAGAAATTTTTAATGTATGAGAGGGGATGTTGTTTTAACCCTTTTAAATTTTAAAAATCTTAATAAAATTCGGTTTATCCGGATATGTCACAACAAAAATGAATGTCTAAACCTGGTCAGAAATCACTGTCAGTCACATGTGACTGACATGGCAGTTAACGTGTTAATTTGTTGCAGCAGGTCAGAATTGACATTTCATAAATGGATCGATCGAGTTCATTAAACATAAATTTCGCGTGTGTATGGGTAACTGACTTCGGGCGATTTAATTTTGGAAAATTTTGATTTTGAAGATCATAGAAGAGTTATAGCGACTAGCTGTGTACCCGAAGAAGCAAGCTCAAAAATGTATGCGATTTTCCTGATTGTTTTGCAGCGGTGTCACGACGCGCCCGGATGATGACAACGATCAAAACCGCTTGCCTGCCGAAGCTGATATGCGAGTTGACCTCGTCCGTTCATCAGGATCAGCTGAGCGAGATGGAGAGGTCATTGCTGAACTTGATCAGGTAAATAATACGAACTATGACACACTGCCTAATACAATGCCTAAATAATCGTGTGATCCCTTCGTCGAACGTGTCCGCTAACCATCAAAACTTTTTGTTCGATTTTTGTTCCTGAAAACATTTTCTACACTTTCTTCAAAATTTCTTTTTCCCTTTCACATCTTCAGGTCTAAATTTGCATATTCTCTCGGCCAGTTGGTGCAAAAAAGGCGGACTAGAAGCACAAACGCCAAATCGGCGCAAACGACCTGGTTCTCGATCGCGAAGTCGCAGTAAACATGCATTTTCTCCGCTTTCTCCTGACTTCGTTCCCTCGAAAGTAATCGGAAAAAAAAAGAACGTACGGGTGCCTCGATTTTTGCAAAGCGTGGCGAACTATGTAGTTCAACGTTTCGAGTGAAGAGATTCCGTGGAACGATTCGCTCTCGACCGAAAGAAAAGGGGATCCGGACGGCGACAAAAGGCGCAGCAATTACGCTGTTAAACGTTTACGAGGTATTCGGCGAAATGATCGACGCAGACACTCGAAGCCCGCGATGATCGAGCAGTTTCGCGACCCGCCGTCGAATTTTTACGGCCGGCACCCAAGGCGATCGTAGACCTCGCGCTTTCATCGCTCGGACCCTGACTCGCCACTTTCACTTTCCACTTTCGATTGTCATTGACAGTAACGCGCTCGAAATCGCTCTACGAGACGCTACGAAACAGAAAAAATCTTACATCACCGGGGAACGGGAAGCTCGCTTCCCCCAGCACTTCGGAGGACCCAATTACTGTGGGCGTACCAACTACTATTTATATATTTATTACGCGTACTTTTAACCCTTTTCACTCGAGTGGTGACTCCGAAGCACCACTAGAAATTGTTTAGCCTATTATTTCAACGAAATTACAAAAAATATTACAAAATATTTGTAACATTACAAAATTTTTATTTAATGGATTACTAAACATTTAAATATTATTTGTAGAAATCGGGTCATTGAGCCTTCTCTTCGTCTTCTGAATTTTTGAAACCAGTGTTGAGTAGTATGTTTATTAATAGCATTGATTTACACGCTAATCCGTACTCATGTAATAAGTCCGTACGAATTTGACTCTTCTCCATTTTCAATAGTAGTAGAAAAACATTTTCCATGTCATTGCCATAGTCGCCATACTAGGGGAATCGACTCGAGGGGAAAAAGTTGCCCTCTCTCCGCCAGTATCGGGAATAGTCACGTGACAGTGCGACGCATGCGAGATAGAGACGAAACGCGTCACGTGGGTCGTGGCGGAAGCGTGGGGGAATAGCGTCGTAGAAGGGGAAGTTAGAGTGGGGAGACACGTCTCCATCTGGCAACTTTAAACATTACTAGTTTTTTGCATATCTATATATACAACGTGCTAAATATTGTCCACGATATTGACTTCCACAAGATTCTACGAATGCAAATGTAAGTGTTAGCAGAAAATCATGGTATCGAACATGATCGTAAAATGTGTAATAATATTTTGTGTTTTACATTTGTTCGAAAAGAAATTAATCAAAATCTTCCGGTCTTGAAATCATTAATAGTAATTGGAGGAATCTTTTCAGAGTAGTAGAAGAGGCTTGGGAAAAATTGATTCTGGAAAGTTATTAAAAAAGTATACATGTAAATCTTTATCCAACTGTCGACTTGGGAATTCAAGTGCTAAAATCTGATCTGTGTTTCTGCATAGTTTTACGACATTGTAATTCATTTATTAATTAATTCGTAAGTACGTAACATTCAATTAATATTCAAGCTTCTTCGCGCGCAAGACTATGAATCGTTACGTTTTACTGCATTAAATTGTATACGTTAGCATACGTTATTTAGGTTTTGCATGGAAAGAAAAACTTTTATATGAGGAATTGTAGATATGAAAAATGGCATGCTTCTAATTCAATTATTGCTCTAACACGGCATATTCATTATTACTAGTAGCTATTCTTATTGTTCAAATTAATCTGAGGTTCGTTCGCTATTGTTATCGAGAAATTGCCGGTTAAAAAAGAGAACAGGAAGTTATTTCATAGTCAATAAGATTGTGCACATTTTCCACTTAACGCGATAAAATCTCTGATTGGTGACAGTTAGATTGAAACATGTGTAGAGCGGGTATGTACTCATTGTGAAAATCATGCGACACGCTGTTAACAGTGCGCCGTTCAACGTCTAATGAAGCTAGAAATAATGTTATGTTGGTGGTGCGTGTTAACAGATAACGGCAATCTCGTTTTTAGGTTATTCACCGTAACCTTACCTGCACACGTACCACCTTTTCACACCTGAAGCTAAATTGTAGATTCTTCCCCTTTTACATTTGCAGCAAAATGGACTCGGTAAGAGGACCCCTTGAATGAATACAAGTGACTATAGTCAAAACAAATACTTCCCATCTAGCACATCCTTGACACATTGTTGCAAACATAATTTCTTAAACTAATAACGGAACAGTGGATCTTTATGCACTCATGGCAGCATAATCTCTTAAAGTGACAACGAAATAGCATTTCTGCAAAATAATACAGCTTGCGCAATCTTCAGAAGTTAAAAAAATACTGACTAATTAAGGAAGAGGTCTGGTGTGAACTGCTGAAAATGGACGGACTTTTTCAAACTTACTTATACAATGTTTGTCCAATATTATTGAAGTAGATAACGAAATAAATAAATTTTGCTATCAAAAAATAAGAATATCTCCTAAAAATAGGAAATATCGATTGCTTAAATTGAACAACAATTTTACTTTTAACTTTTGAACTGAGTAACTATGAATTATTGACTATGAATATTTAGGCAGACTCAACGTAAGACAAATAAAATTGACATGACAAAAATTTTGCCATGTTTTGTTTATTGTTTCTTTCACGAGGTTTAACCCTTAGCGCTCCAATGGCGACTGTAAGGCGCCACTAAGAATTGCTGTATTATTATTCAAAATACAATAAATTTGTTTGTATTTAACAAATTACTGAATACTTCAGTATTTTACGAGTAAGTTGCACCATTTTCGTAGGTGCAACATGAAAAAAAATATATATAAAAGGAAAATATTTTAGATCAGAAGAAATGTTTCGTTCTGGAGTTAAAATAGCTTCAAGTGGAAAGGGTTAAATTCGCATAAATTTCGGCAATCCAGCGAGAAACCTCGTAACTCGCGCCGAATTCAGTTTCGTGCTATTCTCCGATACCTCTCAACTAAAACTCATTCTCCGTATATTTGTTTTCCCGGCCCTCGTTACCAAGGATACAGCGGATGTCTGAATATCAAAACGTCAAATGGATCACTATCCCCGAAATTGTGTCGAAATTTCCCGTTGCAAATCGCATTGCCAATCAATCTCGACAAATGTCAGTGATCTGCGCCTCTCGCGAGCTTTTATCGCTGGCTCCGGCTCGTAGCTGGAAGGGACGGGCGGAATAGCTGGAAATATTTGAAAACGCTCGGACGTCTGTATCGCTGCCGATCGATTCGCATTTCATAAAATCCCGCGGAGCAGTTTCGTTTCAATCAATAACGCCGGCGATATTACCGCGGGTCCTCGCCGCTCCGCTCCGCGCCGCGCCGCGCCGCTCCGCGTTGAAACGAGCGCTCAGAGTCTCGCGATCGCCGGGATTTCGCGGAGCACAAACAAACCGATTCGGTCCGGCCGTGCGCATTGTCGAGTCAATATTTGGCCGGTTTAACATAACTTTGCTTTTAATCGGCGAGGAAAATGGCCGCGACGCGCGGCCGCTGCGCCACATTATCCAAATAATATGGCGGATTGCGCGCGCGCGCGGGCTTTGTCCTCTATCGTAAACGAAAATTGCGAGATACGTCGCGCGATCGGTACCCGCGTCATCCAATTTTGAGCGTGCATCGCAACGGCGCCGTCGTTTTTCGAGCGCTGTCCACCTCGAAATCGACGAACGTTAACATCGACGTTACTGGCCAGGGAATACATAGGGGGGACACGGGCCGCTTATGCCCGCCATCCAATTTTGCGACGAAGCCTGCTGCATCCCGCGTCGCGTCGGTTCTGATATCGAATTCAACGTTCCCTGGCTTCCGCGTCTGTTTAAACATGATATCAAATAGAGTGTTGCTCCTGTTTGCTTGATATCCGACGAGGCCTCTAAAATTAATGGTCGAAACCTCCCGTGTACACCGACCGCTCTAAACTCATTAAAAAACGAATTATTTCACGATACGAGAGCTATGAACCAACAATTTTCGGACCAACAAAAACTTTTCGGTGTGTTTTATTGTCCGACGAACGTACTCGCTTTCTCTTTCACCTCTTCGAGATCCCGTTTTCACCTTCGGCTCTAGTTTCGGTAATTCCCCTAACGACGTGCATTTGCCTTGAAAAGTTTGCTTCGAAATTATTTTAGGATTGTTCTACGAAAAATGCATTTTAAAAAATAGGATGACTGTAATTTCTTATAAAAGAGATTTTAACCCCTAACGGTCCGGAAGTATTTCAAGTTTACTTCCCACCAGGTCCAAGCTATTTTTCATACGAAGAGAAACTACGGAAATTTAAATATGTATACTGTTAATTAATTTGATTTTGACCGCCATATATACGGTATTGGACCCAGTAAGTAAAAATGCCACTGCCGCTTATATGGCGGCATTGGTCCGTTAAGGGTTAATGTGCGGCAATAATTACTCTGTTGATGTAGGATTGCACGTAATTAAATAATAAAGTTAATAGAATTGAACGTTTAATGTAGGGTAATAATTTCTCCGTTGATCAATCGATCGTTGCAAATTATTATTAGTAATTTTCACTGTGACCTATACCAGGGGACACTTCATGGTTTTTTAAAATCATATCACCAAATATGATATTAATTTAAGTGGATTTTCACGGCAATATTGATTATTTGTCGCTGTATTTTGGTTTCCAATATTCTCAGTTTATAAATAACACAGATTCGAAACAATGAGGTACTGTTTAAGAGAAACTAACCTAACCTCCCACTATACATTCAAATCTGAAGTTTTTTAACTAGAAAGCAGGAATGCTTGACATTCACCGGCTAGACCTTTCGCTGCTCGGAGAAACACAGCAACGGAACCGACATGCATTATCCTAGCTGCACCGAGTTTGTTTAGACATCGTCACCGCCATATCCGGCCATTAAAGAGCCGATGATGCTTTAAAGAGCATGGCGTGGACGTGCGATGTGAAAGTTCGTCCGTTCTTATGTAAGCCCAGAAAGCGGAACATAGGTTGAGCGAACGCGCTGTAACAATCTGCCACTTTCCTTTTCACGGGTTATTCAATCTTCCAACTTTCTACGACGCTTCGGGCATTTTGGAACCATGTGTGCCCGACCGCTCACGGTATGCGTAGTCTTCCAGCCTCTGTCGATGACGTAGCCCTGTCGAAAAGAGGATTCCAATCTAAATAAAAAGCGTATCATGAGTTGTACAACCTCAAGGTACATATTTGTCGATATTTCTCCTAATTTCTGTTAATGCGTCGGCTTTAACCTCTTGACTTTAACCTCGTCTGTGGAAAGCATCGGTTTGAACGGCAGGCCACTATAGTGGATTCCGTGGAAAGCATCGGTTTTAACGGTAGGTCATTATAGTGGATTGCGTGGAAAGGATCAGTTTGAACGGTAGGCTACTATAGTGTATTCCGTGGATTCCGTGGATTCCGTGGAAAGCATCGGTTTGAACGGTACGCCACTATAGTGGCTTCCGTGGAAAGCATCGGTTTGAACGGTACGCCACTATAGTGGATTCCGTGGATTCTGTGGAAAGCATCGGTTTGAACGGTACGCTACTATAGTGGAAAGCATTAGTTTGAACGGTAACGCCACTATAGCGGCTTTTGCACCCTCTGCGACCAGGCGCGCCGTACCTGGGAGATAGAGTTGCGGATGTGTTTAAAAATTTAACATCTGCACCCTTAATGACACAAATCAATAAGAAAAATAGAATTAATTCGGTTCGTTTATCCAATCTTTTCTATATAGTTTTTACAAACAAACATTACAGTTTATCTTGTAATAAATGTGATAAGAGTGCTAATCATACAATATTGATTATTAACCCTTAGCACTCGAATGGCGACTCTGATGATTCTACCGTATACTTTATTATGCAAACGGGAAGAAATATTTGATTTTGAAGGTTAAAATAGCTCCGAGTGCAAAGGGTTAACGGTATGGATGTGCATTTTTCCCAGTTCATGCCATTTCCGTCTGTAAATATTCATTCGTTCTTGTCACGACCAATGCATGGACTTTTAACTACCATAAAATGATCGTCATATGAATTCTAATTGTGAATAGAGCACGCGTACACGCACCACGCTTATTCTAACTGAATAATAATACATGACAGCTCATGATGTGCACGCGAACAGGATGGATGTTCAAAGTCGATTTTCTCGGAAACAAAGCATAGTGTGAAACAATTGTATTTTAAATTGTCAGCTTATTTTTGTTTCATCGCCCCGCGCAAGAACATTTCATTAATTGATTTCGAGAGTCGACGAAACGGTTCGGGGGCAACTTCGTCCGTGCTCACCGGCATTCCTCTTCGTTCCCTTCGCTTTCCGCTTTCGTGTTCGCGACTTTTAAGACGTCAAAGCTAAATTACCGCTCGAAATGACAGCGTCGCTTGAACGATTAACGGTGGCCGCGACTTGGCATTTTATGTTCACCCGTGGCATTGCACGGGGCACTTCACTCCTCCCTTCCGGTTGAAAAGGTGAATTTCGTTTAGCGCGTTGCCCTTTTAATTGACAGCAATTAAGTCCCGCACGCTCCGTACCCTTTACATTTTTCCTTCTTTTTACTTTTTTCGTTACGTTTCTAATTAACAGGTGGACCGGGCCGTCGACTCGGCGTTTCGACCAAATTTCATTAAGAAAAAATACTCCAATATATATGTATGTACATAGCGAAGCTTTCATGGAGCGTGCGGAACGTTGAGATAGCCGGTGCATATTCGCCGGTTGTCCAATTAATTAACGCTTCGACAGAGAGCGTTGCCTGCGCCGAGCCCTTGCTCTATCAATGTTCGTGCGCGTTTCATTAATAAATTATTCATTATCGAATACGCTAGCGCCACTTGATGAACAAAGATAATCCATAGACAATTAATATCGGTAATACATACGCAGCTTCCAACGGGAAGATGATTAAACCGATGGCAGCTCTAATTTCGAGGATATTTCGGCTGAGCCCAGCAATGATTAATAGCGATTTAATGATGTTGACTCGTCAACAACGAGATTATCCGTACACACGCGGCGCATGATAAAATTCGATCGGGCTACGGCTCCGAAATATACAGTGAATCATGGCAATATACGGACACTTTTAAAGGGACTATAAATTTCTGATATTGGACCATAACTTCGATTTTTTTTTTGAGAAGCTAAAACAATTAGTTTACTGTAGGACGTGGAAAAACATTTGGAAAAAATTGCAATTCTTCGAAATTACGGAGGAAATATTAAAAGTTGTTTTTTACAATTTTTTTATGTGGGCCTATATTTAAAATGTAAAGTATATTATGTAGATCTGTGACAATCCTACGTATTCTGAAAATTTGATCAAAATTGGTCAACGTTGCAACGAGCATTAACCGATTTCTATAAAATTTTCAGAATTAGTATGACTGACACAGATCTAAAAAAATTTAATTCCTCAATTTTCAACAGAGGCCCACATACAAAAGTTGCGAAATACAAATTTTAGTATTTTTTCTGTAATTCCGACCGAATTTCACTTTTTCCCAATTTTTTTCACGTCAAGTAGTAAGCTAACCTCTCAAAAAATAATCCAAGTCGTATATTAAAAAAAGTTATCGTGCTTTTGGAAGTGTCAGAATATCATTGTCAGTCACCGTAGCTCTAAATCTCTCTCTGTCATGTCGTGTTTACTTGTCATTCGATGGATTAACTAATTAAAACGTAAATGGATTGCCTCTAAAGGATTACTGCAATCAATGTTCCCTCTAGAAAACAGAGTTGCGCGAGCATTGCGATTGTACAGTGAAATCCATTTCAGGGGAAAACACGTCATACAAAAATAACGGAAAAGCTTATGTAAACTTTGTTTCTATTTCTGGTTTCGAGCCCCTATAAAAAAAAGCATTCGTACGCGGAGGACGAATTTTATAGCGCCCGCAAACGTGTAACACAATGACTGCAAAACAATTTTGCCGAAATAAACAGTTTTTATATTCATGAAAAATTGTCCATAATAAAGGTTATTTAACTCCCGTGTTTAGAGGTCATCAAACAGTATTATTGTTCTCATTAATGTTTCGTCGACTTTATTAATTGATTTATGCACTAAACGCATGTGTAAAATGGAGGACGAAGCAACCTTTTGGTTGCTAATGCACGTATTAAACTTAACGTAAACATCAGGAAATAATAAATTTCTAAACCTTCTTTAAGATAAAAAATCGAGAAATACAGACAAGAAAAACATGACACTTTTACTTACTGGGTCCAATGCAGCGTATATGGCAGCAAAATTTAAAAAAAATAAATAGATATATATAAAATAAAATATAAATATTTTCCTTTCTATACTTGATATAAAAATGTCAAGTCCACAGTTTCTCTTAGTATGAAAAATAGCTTGGACCTGGCGAGAAGTAACTTGAAATACTTCTGAACCGTTAATAGGAAGTATTATCAGCCGTTCTGATCTAGGCTTGTAATTCCTAGAAACATTAATTGCAATATGTCGTTGCAGTAAGTCTTCTCGATTATAACAAACAGTACAAAAGAATAATTTCTTTTTGTAACATAGACCTGTTTGGTTTTCCTCCCCTCGGTATCCTCCCCTTGGCGCGAGGGTTAAGGAACACTCGATAGACCTAGAAAATTGGTTGTAGATTGAAAGATCGGATAACAGGTTCGCGAAACAATCGAGCTGAAAAATTCATAGTGAAGGCCGCGTCGGAAGGGAGACGAGGCCGCGGCGAATCGTATCGCGGGCGAACCTCTCGTCGCGGTTAATGTCCCGGAAGGACTCGAGCTTTATATTTACTTTTATGCCTGCGTAAACGCAGGTCCGGGCTAGCCCGATTTTTATTGGATCGTAGATCGCTCCCGGTTAAACCGATCAAGATGGAAACGCTAAGAAGCCGTTCCACGGTTATTCGTCGTGTTCCGGGCGGCGGACACCGAACGCCCGAAGCGCGCTCCCGCTCGTAAACGCTCGAAACGCTCGAAACGGCCGAGATTTCCCTTTTGCGGCCGGAACGCGAGCGTCTTCCTCGGGAGCGATGCGTGACGAAACTGCTCCTTGCCGGCGAGGTCCTCCTTCCTGCCATGCCGCCACCATTTTCCTCGAGGATCGGGACCCTCCCTTATTTCCGACCGTGTTTCCCGCGACGAGACGCGAAATCCTTCTCCCTTCCTTGCATCTTCTTCGGCGTCGTGGAACGCGGGGGAGGCTCGACGACGCGAATCGAGAATTCTTTTACAGAAAAAATGAACAGGGGAGTTTTCTTGTTCTTTGAAGACTCTTGGAAAGTTCAGACTTTGACGCTTGATTATGCTGTTGTAGGGTGATCCTCCTTCTGGTACGTGCGCGGTGTTACGGAGAGCTTCGTTATTTTTGAATGACAATAGAAATTCGCGGGACCGACCTGCGCCGAAAAGACTTCATTTGTTAGTTGGGTGGAATGTTTCTGACATTTTGGTCTGGTTTTTTCAACGAACAGACGCGAGAGATTGCATTGTCGGACGTAATTAAGATTCTTAATGCTTCGCCGAGGGAACAACTTCCGGAAGTAATCGTGCAGTCACGCTCTTCCGATTTATCAGAGTATGAAGAATACTTTCTCTATATATGTCGCGAAGATCTGGATGATAAACGTCGCGGAATTATCCTCACTACCGCGGGGTATAGTCCGTGAGGGGCCACGAAGCTCGAGAGGCCTTGAACGATACACAACGCGGGCAAGACCTGTGACATATATCGAGAATTCTCGGTACTTATCTTGTTATTATACTGATGTGCGGAAAGAAAAGGGCAACGATGCTTCATGTGGCTTATTAGCAAATAGGGTTTGTGATTTCTAGAATTTGGAAAGCGGATTAATATGTGAAAATTAATTAAAGCCAAACCTACTGACATTTCTTATATACCTGTTCCGACCGTGCGTGGTCTAAATGAACGGTCCTTAAAAAAAGTTATTGTTCTTCTCAAAAAAATTCAAGTAGTGTAGTCCAATATTGCCAAAGTTATGCGATTTTTAAGAGCGTACGGATACTTATTGGACTGACTGTATTTTACTCAACTGAAAACATGTTTATTATCCTATTCGGTTAAAATATTGGCGAAAGCAATTTCTGAGCATTTGTTACAATGAAAAGACAAAACAACAAACATTGGCTGTGCCTGTTAGACAAGTCGTAAAGATAAATAGCTATGTGATCATGCTGTATGTACGAAATTGTACGCAGAAGTTTGAAAAGGTCAATTTGACCGGCCGTGGTACGTTCAGTGTTAATGATACAAATTTGGAGTAGGAGTTGGTTCCGCGAAGACTTCCGTGGACTCGGTTCTTCCGGTTTTTCCTGAAATGGCGCGGATGCGTGCACGTCGTTGATCGGAATCGGAGGAAGGTGTCGCGTCGGTATAATTTCCAGCCAATTTGCCGAGCGCAACCGGATTCCGCGGTGCCTGTTTACCGACCGGCGTCGATATCGAAAGTAAAAGGCGACTCGCCTTGTTCCTGTTCTTATATGCCGCGCTCCGCGACCAGTTTATCATGGTCAACCGTTACGAAAGCGACGTTGATTTCATCCGCGCTACACCACTCTTTCAAAACACGTTCCGCGACACGAGCCTTGCGAAACGGCCAAGAGTATTTGCCTCGATCCCACGTACTGGTCGCGATTGGTTCCATTTCAAAAATTACAGCTTTTATTGCACTCACTGGTAAACCGCCCCGACTTTATTTAATACAGTAGACCCCACAACTCGAGCAACGAAACTGTTTAAATAGACTATACACAGTTTACATACAGAGTGTTCCAAAAATGTTGCGCTTTCTAGAAATGGGTGATTCCTCAGGTCGTTTCAAGCAACCTTTTCCTTTGCAAAAATATTCTCCACCGCTTCGTTAAGGAGTTATTAACGAAAATCACGGACCAATCAGGGCGCGACAGCGGCGGGCCCCGCTGAGCGAGGCGTTGGTATTGGCCGAGCCGGGGTCCGTCCACTGTAGCCCCGCCCTGGTTGGTCCGTGTTTTTCGTTAATAACTCGTTAACGAAGCGGTGGAGAATATTTTTGCAAAGGAAAAAGTTTCTTCGAATGACCTCAGGAATTACTCCTTTCAAGGAGGTACATTTTCGGACACCCTGCACAGTTATGGAATGAGAGAGAATAACTAATAAATATTTCATGAAAATGTTCCAGGGACACGAGCTTGAGCACATTGGCGGAAGTACCTTCCAGATACCACTTCGCGGCTCATATGGGTCAATTGATATCCGGTTTGGAAGGTCAGGGATGTCATAATTTCTTCCCGTCCTGCCCTCTGCCCGGCTCCAGCGTGCTGAGCATGATGAAGAAGATACGACTGCGCTGAACCGACAGAACCCTGGAAGCTGTCTGTACAGAACCCGAGAATAACAACGAAGCCTGTGATATCGAGGACTGTTTTTCTTGTCGAATCTCGAAAAACACATTTTGTTTTTTTTTTTGAGATCCTTTAGATCTTGATAAGATCGACGGGTCCTGATCAAATTAACGTCTTCGTCATAAACTTTTGTTTATATTCATACCACGCTATGTGGCATCTCTGTTTACCGAGATTACGCAAGTCTTTCGAAAAGCGTTATTTTATAGTATTTTGTTAATAAAATGCGATGACGTGTGACGGGAACGAAAAGTACTTGTGAGTAGTTGAGTCTACGTACTGATAATCATGAAATTGCTGGTAATATCTTGTGTACGCGTCAGATAACGCGATCGAACGGTTACATTCTTGGATGAAGCTAACATTTGTCAATCGTCGTAAGATAGCTTTAGACTGCGCTCGAAGAATGAAATAATATTTAACGTGTTCCACGGATTTGCTCGCGTTTTACGAGCAAATATAAATTCATGACCACTATTTATTGGCACAAGCCACGCGTAATTGTATCCAGTGCCGTTTGAACTCAATATTCAACTTTATATTTCTGCGTATTGCAGGTATACTGCACCAGCCGAAGCGTGCAATTAAGTTGTATGTTATACAATTACGCATTTTACGTTCTTCGAAAATAAACCATCTATAAAAACATGCTCCCATTGCTTGAAACCCCTCGTCGCTGCTAGAATGGTCTTCAGGGTACAAATATTTTATGTATATTCCACGTTTCATTGTCGAAAAATCGTTTCATATAAAATCTGAAAGCTCCTCTCTTACACTGGAAACAATGTTTAATGTTTGTAGGGAGGTTTCGATTGGTAATATTTTTTTTTTTATTGGAAAACATCCCTTCAGTTTTCACCCTGCAAAATTGTCTTAGGTCAAAGTGATTGATGTCTAAAGCTTCGAAATGAGATCAGGTTAATTTTTGTACCGTTTTTAGTAAATTTTTATTGAAATTATCACAGTTGAAATGTCACCGATTTTTCGCTAATTGGAAGTTCAGATACTTTTTGGATCCATTGTGTGCCGACCGGTGCAGGAAGAAATCATTTCTGAACAGTAATCCAGAAATACGTGTGAGTATCTGCATGCATTTCTTCACATTCGAATAATTACAATATACGTTTTCGCAAGTCCGAAAATACGTTCACGGCTACGTTGTCAAATAAAGTACGGATCACTTTAATTCTCGCCCAATCCTATAAGGCCGAAGGACCGTAATTCCCTCGCGGTTCGAGCACAGCATAACAATAAAAATTCTCTTTCACGATTCCATTTCTCGGTCTCGCGTTACGTAACGGGCCGAGAGGTCGCCTTTATTAATTCCCCGGCAATTACCGGAACGTTTTCTGCGCTCTCGAGATTCGTCCCTAATGGCCATTCTACGGAAATTTACCGGCGCTCGAACTGATTTCAACGAAGTAACCCCTATTTACCATCGGCGTATAATATTTTGCGAGCTTATAATGCTCGCGAAAGTGGTCAAGGTAATGGTTCCTTTCGTTCGTGCCCGGTTCCCGCAATTAGTTCGCCGAGCTACGACCAGAAAGGGCCAACTAATTTGCGCGACAACAGTTTACACTTTCTGTCGCCATTATTGTCGCGCGTTTAATCCATCGGGATCTCGTGTACGTAAATCCGATCAGCATTGCCGCGTCCAACAGTTCATTAACGTTTCCTTTGTCCGTGTTTCGTATTATTCCGCCTTTACAATCATTCGCCATTTTCTGCCTTAATGTCGTTAATATTCCTAATTCGGTCACGAAGCAAATACAGCGTTTACTCGATATACGTCCGAAACACGGGTCCTGGGACGTATATCGAATAGGAGACACTATTCTTTGATTCTTGGATTCTTGGATAGTTCTAGGACTTTCATCGGCTAGACATTTGGGACATATATCGGGTAAACACTGTATTCTGACACTTCGTGCTGAATCGAAACGATAATAACACTGACCAACAGTTTTTAACAGTCGATGTGTACAATTTCATTCCGATATAAGTCGACGCTTTTCCCCTCTTCTTTTTCTTCCTCCGAAATACGACGGAAGCCGGTCCCGTGCCATCGCCTTATATCGAATGAAAGCTGTAGCGAGATATCGGTGTAGTCCTGGAACTCGCAGGAGTCCGAGGGTTGATTTTGCATTTTTCTTTCCACACCGAAATCGCAATTTTAACCCTTTGCACTCGAAGCTATTTTAACTCCAAAACGAAACATTTCTTCCGACCTAGAATATTTCCCTTCTATATATTTTGTTCATGTTGTACATACGAAAATGGTGCCATTTACTCGTGCAAGACTGAAATGTTTAGTAATTTATAGGATGCAAACGAAATTAATAATGTAAAAAATATTTTGAATAATGATTAGCACTCACCATTCGAGTGCTAAGAGTTAAGCTGTCTTTCGTCCGCCATTACACGAGACGAACTCTCGATCTGTTAGTCGTAGCGTCTTGCTCCGAGATCGATTTTCCGCCGCGGTTGAGAAACGATTCAGCGGCGGTGGAGGATTTCACGCGAAAACAATCTGGACAATTTACAAGCGGCGTCACCGCCGAAAAGTTATTGTAATAATCTCCGGTGCCTTTATCGGCTTAAGCGCAATGCCAAAGCGCTCCCATAGCGTGCCGAGTAACAATCCCGGAACGGGTTCGTGCCAAGAGTCCCGGCGAGCAGTTAGGACGCGCGATATCCTCGCAAAAATGATCGCGAGGGCTTCGTTTATCGGCGCTTTTCGCGCCACTGCCAACTCTCTGCGATTCGAGAAATCGCAATATCCTCCCGGTGGCCCTACGAAGGGCCGGCTTCCTACTTGAAATCGGATCCCCCGCTGTTTCCCCCGAACTGCCGTCGCGACATTACGGTGTATATACTTCGCGAATAATCCACGATTACCGAAACGAACGTCCCGGAAAACGTAAACCATGGCTGACTTTGCCCGCGCCGTGGATATTGCAGAACCTCCATGGCGGATCGGCCGCCTGAGAAATTTTCGGGAGAGAGTTCTGTTTTAAACTGCTCGAGTCGATGGCTTCATCGTCGGCCTTCAGTGAGAATACTCGATATGTCCGGGAACGGGGGAATTTGGACTATAAACAAGCAATTGCGACAGCTACCGACATTTTTGCTGTTACACAATACTGAAACTTTTCTCGAATTAATATAACGATTGGCCGAAGTTGTTACGAACGGTGCTTTAGTGTTGTTTTCCCGAAAGAAATATGTTCCCGAGACAGACTTTCTTGCCAAACTGCTAAATTATGTCACATAAGCGTGGGTGACATAAGTTTTAAATCTCGATATTAATCCTTTGCACTCGAGTGGTGACTCTGAAGCACCGCCAGAAATTGTTGTGACATTACTTCGAAGAAATTATAAAATATACTAAACTATATTTGTTACATTACAAAATTTGTATTTAGTGGATTTCTAAACATTTAAATATTGTATGTAGAAATCGGATCAGTTTCGTATGAATTAAACTAAAATATTTTAAGACGGAAGAAATATTCAGTTTCAGAATGAAAATAGCGCCGAGTGCAAAGGGTTAGTTTTCATACAGAAAGATTAAACTGAAATCATCTAAATAGACTTCGGAAATAAATTTTGTAATAGATGTTCATGCTCAGAGTTTCAATGTTGGCAAAAGATCATTAACACGTTAACTGTCAGTCACATATGATTGATATTGATTTTTGACTGGGTTTAGAAATTCATTTTTACTATGAGATATCCAGATATAGCAATTTTATTGGAGACTTTCGAATTCAAAAGGTCTAACACAGCATCTCCTATAATAGCTTTTAAATATAATACCTTTTCTAGTTGTGGTTTCATTAATTAAACTACTTTGATTTTACTACTTATTTTGTAAGAATTTCTGGGGTCGATATTTGGCACGCAACGTGTTAAAGAACTGGGGATATGAAGAGCAACAATTAGTATTCGGGTTGCATCATTGTCCCAAATAGAAATACAGTGAATTCCCGATATAAGTAACTCCGAGCCTCGCGTTTAAAGATCACCGGAACTACCCACTCCAGCACGATTAGTGACTTTTACATTCAAATGCAACATTCCGGGAGAACCACAGATTTCGTCTAAATGTCACTCGCCAGAACCGCGGAAATGACTTATATCGGGAATTCAATGTATTCATTAAATGACCAAGAAATTATTTTTAACTGCAACATATAATTATTACACGGTATACTTACATATATCAGCAATTTGTGACAATAATGTATGTCGATTATTTAATACGCACCATTTCCCAAGTAGCCCTGAACAGTAGAAAAACCTGCAAGAAGTGGGTATAAGACAAAATGTATGTTTATAGATTTAACTACTTAACAGCAGTCCCTCGACGACTTAACGGGCAGGTTGATTATGCAAGGAGGTAAAAGTGCATAGGGGATATCGGTTCCGATCTGCGCCGAATGAGGCCACGCAAGAAAATCGCGTCCATTGAGCAACGATCCCAGCAGGTTGGCTTGGAAATCGGTATCGTTTATCGTGTCCCGTCGTCACGCAAGAAATCAATTGTATTCTCACAGAGTCGTTGCTGCGTGATCGCACTTGAGCAGCCGTTGGCATAGTTTCGAGATCACCGCGAAAACAACTGATAGTAAAAACATTCGTATCATCTGCATATTAGGTTCTCACTGCTTTCACTTTCTCACAGGTTGTGTAAACTTTATCGCAACAAAATGGTATCGCCGACCACTAATCATATAAATTTATACTACTTATTTTCATTTCATTATTCGATATTTTATAACTAAGATCCTCTTTTGCCGATCTTTATGCAAAATTAAAAAATGTTTGCATCGATTGCAAGACGCAGGAGCGACATAAAAATTTATTTCTTATTTTAATTATTTTACTAAGTCGAAGCCAATACGCTCGTATTCTTAAATCTTTTCAACCCTTTGCACTCGAAGCTATTTTAACTCCAAAACGAAACATTTCATATAATCTAGAATATTTCCCTTGTATATATTCTTTTTTATGTTATACATATGAAAATGGTGCAATTTACTCGTACTACACTGAAGTGTTCAGTAATTTATTACATACAAACAAATTTAATAATGTAAAAAATATTTTGAATAACGATACAGCAATTTTTAACGATGTCTTACAGTCGCCACCATTTTTGTCATAAATGCATAAAGTCCGCAGTCTATTTATAACATAACGAATAAGGTTTCTCAGGACTCACGTAAGTTTTCAAAGAATCGTTAATTTTACTATATTCATCACAGACATCAGACGTTTCATTATATTGAGTACATGATTTCCCTAAAAATGATATCCCTAATGGCATTTCTGTCTCGAAGTTTTCGCATGTATCGAGTGCACAGTTAAGTGTCCACAGTCGGGACCATCGTACGGACGCTTAAGCGAGGATACGAGGAATTCAACTGAAGGAAGGGTAGGGGATGCTTGCGAGTGCGACAGCAAGGGTCAAGGGTTAAGTTTCGATCGGCAAGCTCGAAGATCAGTCCTTGGTCCCGTTTCTTTTTCTTTTTCTCGAATTGGTAGAGGAAAAGGGGGATAGCGGTGGACGCTTAAGGGGGCCGGCAGGCCTTGACTGTCACGCTATGTTACGCTGTGCATTTTTTTCTAGACATTTTACGTCTTAAATAAGTAAGTAATCAATTAAAAATGCATGCCACCGTGTTTGTACATGTCTTTACTACGTCTGTATAGAGCCTTTTTTTTTATACGAACACTAAATCTCTCGAAATTAAGAGAATCTCTCAGCGGCAGCCATCTTGTGACGTCATACTTGCTTCAGAATTCGAATTTTCTGCCGAATATTACGAATTACTCCACGATGAGGTAGAATTTCGCAATTTGGGCTCCATACAGACGTAGATTGGACTTTTAGGAAACACAATTGACCACTTCTAAACTGCTCATTGCAATATTGAAGCGGCAGCCATCTTATGACGTCGTACTTGCTTCGGAATTCGAATTTTCTGCCGAATATTACGAATTACTCCACGATGAGGTAGAAATTCGCAATTTGGGCTCCATACAGACGTAGATTGGACTTTTAGGAAACACAATTGACCACTTCTAAACTGCTCGTTGCTATATTGAAGCGGCAGCCATCTTGTGACGTCGTACTTGCTTCGGAATT
>CM052131.1:5912118-5938386 GCA_028454255.1 Halictus ligatus
CTCATTGCAATATTGAAGCGGCAGGTTGTCTAGATTTTGACCCTTGCATACGTATATGGACTTCAAACCATGCCGGCCCCCTTAAGCGGGGCTACCGTGTTACGTTTTCCTCGAGCGAAGGAGCATCGGTGGGAAATGGTAGCGACCTTGAGGAGGACGCAACGGGACCGTCAAGGGGGCTTCAGGAAGGACGTCACGTACGAGCCCCGTTGCCGCACTAAATGTCGCAATCCGACACTCGCCGTTCGTTTGAATGCGACGTCGGGAAGGGGCGATCACTTTCTCTTGGCCGGCGTGAACGAGCTCAGGCTACGTTTGCCCGGAGAAACACTCGGCAACGGGTTTTTACCAAAGAAGCAACCGACCGCCACGTTTTTCGCAGGCGGTGATCCGCGATCGAGAGAGAATATCGGTTAGAGTCGCGACGAAACTCGCCGGACTGTACAACGGAAGATCCGGAAGCGTGGCCGGAAGGAGCGAATCCAAGAAGGATTTCCATGAACAACTTTCCGGTGATTTGATTGGTGGAGTGTTCTCTTCCGCGATCGAGACGCGACACAGTTCGAGCAGCCATCCGACAGGGTGTAGAGTTTGTTGGTGATATTGTTATTCGATTATTAGGTGGGTGGAAAGTGTAAGTGGTCCGGGGGTTAGTTGTCGATGGTAGTCTATTACGTAACTTCGTGCTCCACGCACGACGAAGAAATTATGTTACATCTTGTTGAGTTTGTAGAAGCGAAACGGAAGAAGTATAATCTCGTAAAATTGTAAATTCGACACACGGACCGGAGCGTGATGTTTCACTTTATTGAAGCGATTAAATAATTTTAATAATCTCTGAGGCATACCGTTCTAGTTTTAATTACGCTCGTAAGGGTTATTTTAATTGATACGTCATAACCGTCCCGAGAAAGTATCGCTAAATCGAGGCACTAAAATGTAATGAAATTATACGAATCATACGGTCCTCGTGATGTTCGTAAAATTAAACACTGAAAATTGTTCAGACATGTGAGGGATCGATAAGTACAAATTTTAGCATTTTAATTGCACTGTGAATCTGATTAAGTATTGTTCCGTAAGTGATGAAAACAGGAAACGTGCAGGGAGTAAAGTTGATTTTAATAATTTTTATTGAGAAATATCGTGGAAAGAGTTATCCGGAAGATGTGTAATTAATTCTATAGATAGCGCTTCACTATGCGACTGAACCGAGCAGTGTTCTTCGTGGGATGCTACTTCCTGGCGCTTTCTTTGGTCGCTGTGTCGCCGAGTCCTGAGGAACCGGCGTTCATACTTCCGGTACAACTGGTCGGCTTCCCGGTAATCATTGCTGCCGTCAGGATCTCTAATTTCGTAAAGAAGTTGGCGTACTCTCTTAATCCTGGTAAGATTCATGAAACAATTTTGCAATTTCTATGCTTAACTGTAGTACACGTAACACAATTTAGCCGTTCCGCGCAAAAATGGCGCAGAGCAAAACATCAATTCGGCTAATCATTGGATAATCAGCAAGCATCGCAAGCAAAAGTTCTATAAAATATTATTGAAGGACGTTTCTCTTAAAACAAAAAATTACAGTACAATTATTTTACTTAATGTCGAGTAAACTCTTGAGATGTGTTGCTAAATCAAACAGATGAATATTGACTTACATCACTTTTACCATTAAATGGCTCAATTACAGTAGTGCTCCGGATTTTAATAACACAATTTAAAATGATTTATAATTACTAAGTCTCATTTAAAAATGCATTTTCTATTTTAAAAAGTAGGTGGACATATTCATATGGATCTTCCATCTACAGATCCAAATTTGTAAACGCAATTTTCCATGTAACCACATACATACGTTGCTATGAAAAATTAACCCTTGGCACTCGAATGGCGACCGTAAGGCGCCAATAAAAATTGCTGTATCATCACTCAAAATATTTTTTACATTATTAAATTTGTGTGTATTTAATAAATTACTAAATATTTCAGTATTGCACGAACACATTGCGCCATTTTCGTATGTCTAACACAAAAAGAAAAATATATAGAAGGATAATTTTCTAGGTTGGAAGAAATGTTTTGTTTTAGAGTTAGAATAGCTTCAAGTGCAAAATGGTAATAAAGCATGACAGAAAGGTTTACTCGTTTGACCAAAATTTCAGAATCAGAAGTGTCGAGGGAAGCTTTAAAACTGCGTTAAATACAGTTGTTGAATATCAAATAATAAATGCAACGGTGGCTTAAATAGTTTACAATGCGTTCACCGTCGAAGTGATAGGTTCGACGAGTCGTAAAAGTGAATTCGAAGGGGAAGGAGTTTATTGGTCGCAAATCGTGACGAGCCGGAAGGAAAACTCGAGCAGGTTCAATGTTTTTAAAATGGCGCGAGCCGCGCGCCGATTACGGAGCGAAAAAAGGAATCAGAACTGAGGAGCATGGGTAACCCGGATTCGTCGCGCGGTTCCGCGCGTGAATCGAATCGGCGAGCGGTGAAAGCGAAAGTGTTCCACTTGTTGTGACTTCTCTCTACCGAGGCGACGGAATACCGTGTAATGCAAGCGTAACTTGTTGTTTCCTGAATGTAAATTGATTCTGCTAAGTTGATTCATCGATTCGGCCGATCGAAATCGCCGCGCGCCGGCTAACTGATTTTATCGACCGACCGCGCTTCCGCGCATGAAAATTAATCGTCTCCTAATATCCGTGAGTTCTCTCAAAATAACATCTCCCAAGCATTAAATAAATAAATAAATAATAATAATATCTCCCAATGGAAAATTGAAATAATTCCTGCTACGATATTCATAGACCGTTTCTAATGCATTCCGATTTAAAGTTAAAATTTTATCATTCGTGTATACACGGATTCTTGGACTAACATTTTTAAAAGAGTTAGTTGTTATTTCACCGGATATTACGAGTTGCATATTTTAGTTGCACGATGAACCTAAAGTGAAACTGACTTTCCACGAAAGGAAGTCGAATTGATGTTATTCAAAAAATCCCGCATACTATTTATGAAAGTGTTTCACTGTTACCGGAAGTTCATTCGGAAGTGGATTTACGTACGTATTATGTAATCCTGGAAAGTAATTTGATTGGCTTTAATCTGAGAAAGGAACGATTGAAATTTAATAAACCGCTGACGGATCAGTGTGAATGGACTTGAATTGAGAATGTCAATTTTCATTAAAACGATAATCGAAGGAGTCGTCGGTTCTCATTTAAACAGTTTTGAGTGATTGGATTGATGACCGTCAGCCAGACTGATGACAGAAATCAAGCAGCGCGAAAGCGGAGATTGAAACCTGCATAATGCATTAACGTTGACTGACTGCTGTCATTGGATGACTTAAATAGATGCAGTGGGGGTCGTGTCACAAATTATTCAGAGCAGAATCAAATTGAGATTACACGTCTTGAGGTACTAAACAAACTCCGTTTTTTATTCATAAACGGTGAGACAACTATGCAAAAAAGATGTTTTTTAACCTATCTGAAATTAAGAGTAAAAATATGAAAACTAGTATGGCGAAAGCGCCAATACCTACTTCAGCAAATGTGGAGTAATACTATTAATTATATACTAAAATAAATACTTCGGTCTATAGTTCATACCACGCATAAAATAAAAATTGTTACTATTTCTTACTCTTTAGGCTAAAAAGCTGGCAAAAATTATATTATTATTATTATTAGACTGCGGATCTTTGTCCAACATAAAATTTTTCCGAGTCAACTGTAAAAAGCAGATACAGAGTGCAACATTGTTAATGGTTTCAAACTTTTAAATTTGAATTCATTTTTGTCACAAAGCCACAAAATCCACAGTCGAATCAGTGTATCTTTTATTCTACTATAAGACTATTACATATTTTTTTAAAATATAGGAATAATGTCTGTCAAATATTTAATATCTAATTAAATAGAAAAATATCTAATCAAATTTCTAAAAATAGGAAAACATGTCTATCGAAAGGATCAATTTACCAGAGAATTTTATTATGAAGACGAGCAATAGATTGCAGACGAAAGTAATAAAATTCTAGTAACAAATTGATAATCGAGATATCTATTAGGAACTTTTCGGTGGACCTGGTAACTGAAGTCTGTGTTAATGTACAGTTGCGAAATATATAAACTGTATCTAGGGGAATCAGAATGAATGGTGAATCTACGTTCCTTGAAATTATTTAAGAATAGGTTAGCAACCGTGCCTTTCGTTTTCAGCGACTTATATGAGTCGAACAAAGCGAGACCTGCCTCTAATCTATGACGAGGGAATCCTAGACGTTGGTCAGGTCGAGAAGAAATTGGTAGCTGAGCTCGGCAGCAACGTTTGCATTTACGAAAGAATTTGTGCCAAGTACGCGAATCGGACGCTGCAAAACCGTAGCAAGGAACGTGACCTCGACTGGAACGTCGTCTTCAGGTACTGTGAATGTTTTATATTTCTCGCGCGTCATCGTGTCTGCCCTAAGTTTACCCCGAACTTTTTAACCGAGGATGACGCGTTAATTCGTCACTCGAGTTCCCTGTCGTCTATCGGAAAATATTTATTTTCTTAATTCAACGAATAATTCTTTCACTTCGTTGTGACGTACTGTTCATATTAGTGTAAACTATAATATAGTTACGCTAGTTTTGTTAAAACAATATGTCATCTCAATTTTACTTGTGTTTCATTGCGTCTTTGTAACAGGTCATGATTATATAAAAATTAAATGTCGGAGAACTATTACATTCTTCCCACTAAATTCTTTGGACCAATTGTTTTTCTATAAATATCGAAAAGCGAAATCTAAAGAAAGTGAAAGTAATGAAACGGTTGAAAGTAGTTATAGAAACAATTGAATATGTAACAAGACTTAAGGGTCTGGCTGCCTTGACGACTGTTCCAAGAGTATAGCATCTACCCCAGATGATGATTGCTATAGTCTGTGCTATAGTCTGTTGAGAAGTCGCAGTACCGCGAACCTAAAGTGTATTAGATGGGAAAGGGGAGTCGTCGCCGTATCTCATTCTGTATAAATATTTTATTTTATTACTCGTTCATTTTTACTTTATTATTTTAGACAGTGCTAACATATTTTGTCAATTACAATTTGGAAAAAGTTCAATTTCAGTGTGAGATGTTGATAATATGAAATCTGTATTCATTTCCACACAACTAACTTTATTTTAAAAAAAAAGGAATAACAAGAACAAAACATATATGTCGAATACACTATCCGCCATTTTTAATTATCTTGTGACGTCAGTTGAGGGCACCAGTACTCCCTTAGCTTGGAACACTGCGTCCTGTGCATATTCTATACCTATGCCTATCCTATACCGAAGTATACAGTCCTTTCTGGATATATGTCGTAAGTACCTGGCTGGTAAAAGTCGCGGAACTATTCCCACTACCGTGGGGTGTACCCAATGAAGGGTCACGAAGGTCGAGAGGCCTCTGACGCCGAGGAGTAAAGAATAGTATCTCCCGAACGATATATGTCGCATGCAAGACCCGTATTATTGACATATATCGAAAAAACACTGTATATGATCCTGCTACGATATATTTGTGCAGCGAATTGTTCCGTGTCTGTATGGACAATAAAATCGACCTGTGTGGGGAGATTGCTCGACCCTCGAGGATCGATTATAAGACAACATCGTCAAAACAAATGACGCCGGTATCGTGATTTCGTTAGCGTACGCTCGACACCGTTGCATTTTCCGCGGATACGAGTGCATCTTTGTCGGTCGCGGTGCAGTGGGTTGTGCAACCACGACCCTGAAGTTCACGGGCCGGTTTTCCACCTTCGTCCCGGTCGGTCGACTTGTGAAACGCTATTGATAGGAAGCTGAATAACGGGTCGCGTTAGCACATCGCGGAAAACTACTGACCCATTTGCGCACCACACCGTAAACCAATAGATCTCCTCCCATTTTCCTTTTGACACTATGATTCGCCCCAATTATACCAATCGATGTGCTAAAACGTTTAATTCGCCCCCCCCCCCCCACACAAACTTCTTTGTTTCGGATAAAATTATAGAAAGCGAGGATCGCCAGAAATTATATGTATCGGATCAAAAGCATCTTTATTGGCAGTTTTTCATTGACACAATGTTTGCTCGATGTATGTCCAAACCACGGGTCTAGCCAAGGACATATATCGTCCAGGAGATACTATTCTCTGACACTCGGAGACCGAGGTCTCTCGAGCTTCTTCGCCCCTCACGGGGTATACCCCGCGGTAGTGGGGATCCGCGACGTTTATCATCCAGGCCTTGGCGACATATACACGTTGAGTCACCTAACATTTGCACCTCCGATATCTTTGTTGTTTATAAAGATACGTAAAATATGGTAAGGACAAAGTTGAATGGTACAATAGGGCTGACACGATGCCATAAAGAAATTTTGTTGTTATGTAATTTTTTTTAGAGATATCAAGGTCACCTTGACTTTTTAAAATGGAACCACCCTTTTTTAAACACCCACAACGATAGCCCCTTTCATTAGGAATTCGATGGCTATATTATTCCAAGGTCATTCAAGGTCAGGTGGTTAGGTGACTCAGCCTGTACAGGGAAATTACTGTATCTCGAGAAATAGAGACCTAATAGAGACTTGAAATTTTATGTTCAGGGGTCCCTCACCCCTTCTAAAAATCTGAGTTCACAAATTTGGATCACACCGCACTGGCAACATTCAATTCATTGTCTTCCTCCTCGTAATCCTTCCCGGTCGAAGCGTCCGGGTTGATCCGGACGGAGACGCGCGGGCGCAGGTGTCAGAATCGTTTAGCCGACATGAATTTCGTCGTCGATGACGCGTGCTGGCAGGCAAACAGCGTCGTCGAATCGCTGATAAGCCGTTCGAACGCCACGAGTAGATAGCTCGCGACGCTCGTAAAACGGTAGAGACGCGCAAGGACGAGGACCGCGGAGGGACAAACGATGGAACAGAGTTATCAGGATGCATTAGGACGGTCGTGGAGGCCGCCATTAAAGGCTATCTGCTCCCGGCGTTACTCGCAACTGAATTTAGTGGAAGCTCGTTCGCTGTTGGCCTACGGAGGGAACGGTTCTAGGCACGGTAGCACGGATTTCTATTAGCTTCTCTATTGGAAGAAAGTGCCGGCAGCCCATTAGAAGGACGGCCACCTTCGCTCCCAGCCCCTTTTAACGATTTATCAGCGCAATCGTTCTCCACGAATTATCGGGGAATCCCTGGAATTTCGACGGGACCCTGGGACCGTCGGTCTAAGGAGAACGCTGGATTTCGTTAGATCCACAGTTTCTCAAATCCGAGAACGTTCAATCTTTCGGTAGGCCCTCGACCGTAGTCAACTTCGCCCTCCTTGGCTCACCCTTGCTAGACCGTGAATACTTATGCACGTTTAGGCTTTTCCTAATTGTTGGAGTGCGCTGTAATTACTGAAATTAATTAAGCACTTCTTTAACACTAGGTTTACGGAGCTCTAAGAATGACTACTTTGCATTACTTTATAAAAATAACTAGAATATGCTACACACATTTCTAGCAATATTTTAAAAATAATATATACCCAAAGAAATAAATTTGCTAAATAATTTCTCATGTATGCATACTTAGTAAGGAATTAGAATAAATTTAAAAAATTAGAACCCGTCATTTTTGACGGATCCCGTAAACCTAGTATTAAACGATTTTTCCCGTTTCTATAATAACATGAAAAACAATCAGCTTGGTGTGTGTATTATGGGGTGGACTCATTAGTCAGAAATTATTTTGCAAAAAATAGAACAAGGAAAAATGATTCTCATAATTACTGAATAGACAAATGCACGGCATAAAAGTGTTGAATATTGTAAAAATAAACTGCAGATGTTATTCGATTTTCTTATGTTAACTTATCCAAGAAATTTGTTTCGTTTCCGAGGTTCTCCGACATTTTTCGGACACCCTGTATATGGCCAACTTGGCATTCAAAGTGTCCAATATTCTATAGAAAATCTTCTAAATCTACTTTGCTTCTACTTTGCTAAAATGTTTCCAAAGTATAACAATTACAAGAAATTTGCATCAAGTTGAAAATGGAATTAATTTCTTCTCTTATAAATATTACCGAGTCCAGAAGTATACGATAAAAATAGTTACATTCTTCTGAAGTTTTTACTGTTTTATATTACACGCATTCACTTTCATCAATTCATTCTCTTATTCTTTCATTTCTCTGCAATCTTCAATTCGCAAAATGAAATGAAAACTCGCGATATTAACAAATTACGACGTCAACGAACAAGCCATATTTACTAATATTATCGTGTCCTGTCAATACGGACAATAAACAATAAACAGCAGGTATTTCAGAAACGGTTTTCAATCCCTATTAGGGAGACAACGATCATCGACGGGAAAGGTCACGATCGATAACTCATACGATTCCCGTATCGCGCGATTGTACCTGCGGATTTATATTGCTGGTCTAGGCCCTTAACCCCGATCATTAGTCACGGTTTCCGGTAAACGTACACGCGCATCCAGCAGTCATGCTCGTAAAGCTAACGTGGTCGATTCTTCGTTTTACAGCGAGTACAAATCATCGCCGAACCCAATGAAGGAGAATTATTTATTGAGCGTGTTCCTGGGCGACATTATAGGCAGCCCAAGACTGTGTCATCAGCTGGCAAAGAGAGGAAGAGGCTGCGGCGGCGCGACGTCCTCGGATTAACTGTAAACTGCTATTTATGTTGTACAAAAACGACAAGAGTCCTGTACAGATTGTAAATATCCCGATGTGACGCGTACTCCGCGCCTCTTTGCACGCTCCCCCTCGCCGATTGGCCGTTTCTGTCCCCCCTCCTCGTGCCCGTTAATCCTCGGGATGAGCAAAGGTAACGAGGTAACCCCAGGTGACGAGAATCCCCGGATCTGTTGCAAAAACAACCGGACGCAGTAGCGATACAATTAATTATTACATTTAAGGCTCTAACGTTACCTGAATCCCGTCCACTCTGGCCGCGTTTGTTCACTATAATCTCGTTCACTGAGGTCTTAAATACTGTGCCCCAACACAGCAGTGCTCGCTTACTGGGTAGCGTTTCTCAAGTAAAAGGAAAATCAATCAATAGAATAATTAAATGATAATTAATATCGTTCAATGAATAGAGTAAAAGTTAGAGTTCACTTCGAACGCCGCAAACGTATTTAAATAAACGCCCCAGAAATTTTTAAATAATATCTCAAATTCAGTGATTTTTGTGTCACCTTTTCGGATGTGGTGCCGGTGGGTTGTTGAGGTATTTATGCGATCAAAATGAGCCCAAACTTGACACAAATCAGCCTACTCTACAGTCTGTCTTTAATTTTTGTTATTTGCATTAAGTTTAAGATATGTCAAAATGAAATTGAATTTCTAAACCTAGTCAAAAATCACTGTCAGCCATACGTGACTGACGTGGCAGTTAACGTGTTAAGAATGATTGCGTCATTCTTCAACTCGGCAGATAATTCAGAACTTCTGACCAGTTTAATATGTTTTGACAATCATTCGTATGAAAGTGATGGATTAGATAGGACGTTAATAGAAAATGATTTTCGTATTCAAATTTGTTCGCCGAAGTGGCATTTGCATTTGAATAATGCATTATTTCAGAGTTAATGAAAATGATATTTAGAGTGACAGAGATCAAGCGGTGTGCCATTATTTTCAACAAAGTTTTCCATAAATATGTCAGCGTGATAATCATTCTGATTCCGCATAGCTTGGAATCGATTAAATTGGAATGAGTTCGCTCTATTAACTTACATTTACATTATTATTTACCAATCGATACTACTTTCTCCGAGGAAAGGTTGGAATGACATCACCGCCGCGTGAAAGACGATGGTAATGAATTATTCATTAGCCAATCCAAAGTCTGCAATCTTTACGTCAAAAGACACATTTATATAACGATTAAACTGCGGATCTTTATGCAAAATAGAAATTTTCTACCTGAATTGCAACAAACCGGAGAGAAATAGAAATTTATTTTCTTTCTTAGTCTGTTTCGTAGGTTGAAAATAATGTAACAGAATTTTTAAATTTTTCTAATGTTTTTGCTGTTTTAAAATAAACCTACCCATGTTTGTCATAAACGTATAAAATCCGAAGTCTAATAATAATAGACGAGAGACACGCGTCACGAATAATTAAATAAGAGGCGACATTATTTATAGAATATTCCAGGAACCTTCGCAAACGTTTGCCAGAGCAATGACGAATACTTGTGTCATGTACGAACCCCGTGTTCAACGATCAATAAAATATATTATACATAATTAATATACATAGAACAGTGAATATTGTTTGCAGCACACCCAAATCACACGAAAAACGATATGGATTTTTTCCCCTCTTTGAAAATTCGCTTCAAAATTATTTTTCGTAATTTTTTATCTCTATTATAACGTCTTTTGTCATCAAATTCTGTCCTCTTTTCAATCATCTAAATCTGCCACCCTCGGCAACCGTGAGTGTTGTTTAAAATAGTGACATATTTTCTGCTTCCGTGTTGCAAAAAACATTCATTTGTCACACTCGCCGTTTCTTTTCTCTTGTATGACTGTTCGTTTTGTTTATGTCATTTGTTTAACTTGCTGTACTTTTCTACGCGTCATTTCAATATTTTTTTACAAGATTATTGCACACCTTTCCGCTCATACTTTCCATAATTTTTTAAAAATTCTTTTCCGTTTCTCTTTAATTCTATTTACAGTGAATCCCACTAATATTCAGACGCTTTTAGTAATCGTATAACTTTGTTAACATTGGACCTGGATTTTTGTTAAGAAGTTAGCACAATAGATTTACCAAATAAAGCGAAAAAAATTTCTCAGAACATGTCTGATTGATATAGATGTACAAAACGTACTTTTAAAAAGTTGCAAAACACAACTTTTCGTGCTTTCTCTGCAATTTCGACCAGTTGCGATTTTAATCAAACATATTTCTCGCGTTGTGTAGCGAACCGATTCTCCTCACTTCTCGAAACAAAATTCAAGTAGTATAGTCGAATATCGACAAAGTTCTTCGAATTTTAGGAGTCACTGTATTTCACTGCACCTGCAAGCGCGTTAACAATAGTTCGAATGTTCATTGTTCTCCACCCGCTTCCTTTCCTGTTACATTTCACATATTTTATTATAATGGAGTTCATTATAGGTTTCGATTCAGCGAACGCCTTCGCGTATTTAGAATAGACTCACCCTTGCTCGTACACGTGTCCGAGAGAGCTGTTCAGCTATTGTTCAACAGTAACAAAGATCCGCGTGGCCTAACACGCGGAAAAAGGCGGGCACGCGAGACCGCGAAGTGAGAGTCGCTCGCGATGACGTTTCTGCCTGCCTACGCCTCTTCGGCCGACTTTGCGTACGAAGAGAGGCCCCGAAGAAAGTTCCAGTTGCCCGTGGAACTGTGACACGATCATCCGCGAAGCGAGTCGTTCGTGCGGCTCTCCTTCAAAACCGTGAAAATTCCGTCGGGAAACGACCGTTCGAAATACCAGCAAATCCTGGAAGTTATTTCGAACGAGCGTCGAACAGGATTTCTTCGCGACACAATCTTCGCGAGGAAGTGTAACAGATTTCTCTTCGGGCAAAGACGGGAACGGTTTCTCCTGAGATTAATACGTTGAATCGGCGACAGCGCGTTCCTCGCGAGATCCTCGAGAGAGCCGTGGATTCGAAGCAGAACCGAGGAACAAGGGTGGAACAGGAGCGACAGAAGATCGACGTCCAATTTCGACGGTTGAAACCGAGAAGTCGCGCGATGATATTCCGCTTGGTCCTTATTTGTTTCCTCCTCCGCTTTGACGCTCGCGCCGAGGATCGGTTTCAAAGGCCCGCCCGGGAAATTGATGGCGCTCGTTACTGCGACTTCGATGGCACTCGAAACAACTACACCGCGCCTGATCTGATACTGTGAGTAGACAAAAGAGAGAAATCCGTAGCCGTTGTTACCGGGACAAACCACCGGATAATTTACCGTCGAGGTGTATCGCCGCGATTAGGTGTCTCGATCAGTTGACTGGCGATCTCATCGCGAGGAAAACCGAAGGACAGACCGGCAGGAAGAGCCACGGGAACGAGTCAACGGGCAGACAGATGTCTTTCACCGACATTCTAGCCAGTCTGCTGGACCAGGAGCAATCTGCGGTATGTTGGAAACCAGAAAATCTCAAATTGTTTATCTACAAATCTTCTAGGTACAGCAGAAGATTGTAAAATAAAATTCTTGACGTTTCTTCGCACGCTGTTTAGGACGAAAAGTGTACAGGGCGTACCAAAAATGTGCTTTGCTTGAGAAAGGTGATCCCTGAGGTCATTCGAAGTAACTTTTGAATAAGTGAAAATTTTCTCCGCGGATTTGTTAACACTAAACCTAACCAGGATCGAAATGACTGATTTTCTGTATTATTGAAATTATGAAAATGTTTTCTTGGGAAATTACTGAATTGACTTCTATGTTTAAGCACATGTTATATTGAAAATATTTTCAATTTTCATATTTTGTTTGTACGATATCGTACAAAGTTTAAGTAGATTCTTATATTATGTAGATTATGTAGATTTTTATGTTTTGTACGTGGAAGGTTTAGTGTTAAGGAGTTGTTAACTGCATTAAAAGATAAGTCGAAAATGTAGAATAAAATTTTTCTATATGAGAATTTTTTTGAGAAGATCAACTTTGAATATCATTTGTAAGAAGTAGCTAAGCATTTGTAAGAAGTGGAATCAGTAGGTCATAACCAGACGCGTTAGACTTTCCTACTCGATAGCACGCCTGTTCGTCGAATTTTCAAACACGATTTTCTCGAGAACAGAGGCTCGTACGAAATAATTTCATTCCAAAAATTTCGACTTATTTTTTAATGTGAAATCCTCGCGAAATAAATCATTTTATTTATAAGAAAAAGTTTTTGAAGTACTACTTAAAAATAGTATTTTATTTCGAACATATTGAAAACAATGAGACTTGTTCTGTACCACTGTGTAAAATAGTATTTCAAATAGTTGACAGTAACTTATACTTTCCTGATATTTTGTTGCGTGTAACGTTATTACGACATTGTCGTCTGTTTATCAACATGCTACAAGCAAATATTCGTAGTTAAGCTGGAAATAATACTTTCTTGACTATTATAGTTTCTTATGTTAAAAATTCTAATTTACAATATTAACTGTTTGCTCAACTTGTTCTCATTGTAAGGAAATATTTGAAATACAACAGTACAATATTTTATTTTATGCATCTTGTTATCAAAATAAAAATATTTTAATTCCAGAATTTTTTCGTTCCATTTAAAGTAGTATTTTACTCGAACCACATTAAATTGCATTATATAAAATAGTATTTTACATATTTTTTTCTCGAAATTTTGCCGAGGTCTGGTTTCCAGGAACTTTTTTATTTACAGCCGCCTCAGACGGCCTCCTTTCCGGCGGATACGGCGTCGAACTACTACCAATCGAATTATCCGGCGATATCAGGTGGAATGTTCGATCTTCCGGCAGGATTTCGACTGGATCTCTTGAACGCCCTGTCCACCATATCCAGCCACGACGACTACAAGTGCGTGCCCAGGATACTCTGCGAAATGGCGAGCGGAAAACTTCCCGGGCGGTCGTTAGGCAGAGAAACCACCAATTTCTTCGACTTCTTCGGCAAGAACGCTTTCATGGAGTAGGTTCTCGAGCCCCGATCGTACCGAGATTTGCGTACGATTTTCCAGCGTCGACGATCGAATCGTTGTGGGCAGGTTCGATCCTTCTACCGGTTCCTGTTTTCAGATGGCTGACCAAAATCGACGTCGCGGGCCATTCCCCTTTGTTGAACTTCGGCAGGGCAATGATTCTTGGATATAGCAACCGGGGAGACTCTGTGGCGTGTTTCAGAGCTTTCCCGAAGTGTCCGAGAGATCCCAAACAACTGGTCTATTATTTAAACAATTACAACGGAGGATTCTTCCGGCTGTTCAACCGAATTCACATCGGGAAACGTAGGGAACTCAATCGTCTCCGCGATCGGCAGCGTAAGTCAATATTACTGTGAATTCTCGATATACGTCAACTCGATATATGTCAACACGATATCTGTCGGTGTTATGTTTGTGTAATGTTTATGTTACGCCTCTCTGTTTATCGTCCAGACCTTGGCGACATATGTAGAGAAATCATATGTATTAGGTCTACCGGAAGGTTCTGTACGTTTTTGAATTGAAAGAAAATAACACAATTTTCATACATTTAATAATATTTATTGTGGAATATACTTTCCATCGTTTTAGGAGGGTACATGCGTGTAAATGCAATGATAAAGAGAGATATAGTCAACCTGTAGTGTCACTTGGTGTATCGGACAGAACTTTCCGATAGACCTAATATTTATCCAATACCTATTTATCCAAATCTGTTCTGTGACGTCTTGCGGTGACGGTGTTGATTGATTATCTCGAAAATCTCATTTCTGTATTAAACGTTTTAATTTTTACCTCCATTGCAGGTGCTCCTTCGAAAGTTAACACCCAAGGAAGAATTATAACCGGTTCCTCGATAAATGCCGAATCACCGATAGCCTTTGGAAGCGAGGTCCAATTCCCAGTTAACGAAGACTTCAGGAACAACAACGAGATTGTTTTCCCAGATAGCAGACTCCCGAGGAGCGAACCTATAACGGACGATTTCCAAAATTACATACCGACGTCGGAAGAGAATGTTTGGCAAGAAAATCGTGTTCCCTTCTTTCCTCAGGTAATTCAATTAAAAAAGAAAAATCATTTGGCATTATCAAGTGACGATTATCTTCTTTCAGGTTTCGTATGGTCAAAGATATTCTCGGCTGCGATTCCCTTAAAACCGTTAAAACGAAAATGTAAGAAAAGACACCGAAACAAATTTAGCCACCATTGCCAAACTGTTTCAAAGCTCTCGGATATTAATAACTGAACACGTTACGGACAAAGTGAAACTATAATTAACAACTACACACACTTACACACGATTCCAAGCTCAGAAACATTCCGAGTAGCTTTCACTGATTTTCAAAAATAAAATAAAACTCCACGATTCCACGAAATATTTCAGTCTGACGTAAATCGATACTTTCGAGCACGGAATTCCCAAGAATTGTTACAAATTCTTACAATTAAGAACATTATTATTTTGTGAAAAAGTATGCAATGACGAATATGATCCTCGGTAGGTACGGACGCCGCCATTTTATTACAGTGTTGTAAAAACAAATTATACTTTTTAGAATATTTTGAACACAGGTCGCTTTACCGACAACTGTAAAAGAATACGTGTTTCCTCTTCAACGATCGGTACAGGGCTAAAGGCGAAACAAATTCTTTGCAAACAATTGATTATGAGTACTATTTATTATGGGATTATGGTGAATTGACTTATAGGTAGCCCTAATATTTAATTATGCAGTTCGTTCGTGTTTCGAAAACTCTTCGTTTTCACTCTATCGGAATATGAAACAATATTTCTTTCAATTTTCCTATAAAAATTCGCAATACATTTATACATTTATCATACATATTATACGTTTATAATCAAAATTGACACTTCATATTCTATGATTTCGGAGTGCACGCGATTCCGTCTCTCGTTCGTGCAACAACGCGATTCATCACGGTTCGATAAAACGGCAAATCGTCGATGCAGAGTTAACGAGCAGGTGACCCAAAGATGAAGACGAGGAACGCGTTCGTGTCCGTGGTGCAGCTTTTGCCATCGTCCTATTCGATCGGGCTATATTCCTATTAGATACTCTCTATCTCTATCCACCTGTACGATCAGTGTTCATAAACAGGAAGTCCCGAGTCGCCGGCCAGCGCGATGTTACTGGCGCAAATGCCATTTGTGGAAACAGCATGGGGCGCCGTTCGAGCACCGACAAGTTGTCCAATGAATCTGCTCACGGGCATGAGCCACCGCTTTATGTCTCAGTTATCCGCGACGGTAAATTGTATCTTATCCCAGTTCGATTTCCTGCTTAGATACCGGCCGCGAAGCTACAACGATTGGGATTGACCGGAGAAAACCGATCGGATGGAGACCGTTTTCCCGCAACGCCATACTTAAGCGAACAACTGCGTCAGTGTATTGTGCGATCCAGTTGTGCCTCGCGCTCCGAACTGGTTTTCTTACTCTGTCGTCCATTTAGAATCGCCGTGTGTTATTGTTACCTCTCGACGGCGTGTTCCTACGTAAATTTACAGTTTTAGAAATAAATTTTCTAGAAGCTAAGATCGAATCGATAGCGTTAGACTATGTAGAACAGTAATTATGAATATTGTATGCTTTGTTTTACATTTTTACGAGTCATAGATGCGTAAACTTGCGCTCCCTATATATTGTTTTTATTGCACTTAATTGTGACGATATGTTGCAAACGATTTGCGATAAGCTATACGTAATTAGGTTACGTAGTATTGTTATGTCATTTTGCCGACTACTTTGTAATGGTACTGTGAAGGGACGATTGTGACCGTGCTAGTTGTTGTTACTTTGAAATTGTTGACAGCAAAGGAATATATAAAGTCGTGAACTAGTAAACTGAAAAGTTCATTGGCAGAAGGTTAAGTCTAGCGTGATAATTTGTTGTTACCATTATCGATATGTCACGAAAGTACATGTTCGTCGAAAAAGAAATACGCTATCATTATTGTTGACCAACTAGTAAATATTACCACGTCTTCCTTAAATTTTGATTAATATTGTTTAGGATTTGCTTAATATTGATCGGACGATTCCGTGCGAAATCTTTTGGACAAACATCTTTTTAAACTTGAAGGTTGTGGAATTTTTTATGAAACATTCCAATGTATTTAATATTTGCTTAATACTGATCGGACGATTCCGTGCAAAATCTTTTGAACTTTCTTTTTAAACTTGAAGGTTTTTAATTTTCACTTTAGTTTTCAAATTTTAAAATTTTTTAATTTTCAATTCGAGAGGGCATTAAGCTGTTTATGTCCCCAATACTTTAGAGCGTGTTTCGTTGTCAATACCGTGCAGCGCCGCCCCGAAATATCAAAATCAAAAGATCCCCTAAAATACCGGTTAGGCTAATTTCACAGGTAGCTTGCAGCTGGTCTTTTCCTGTTCCGGTTCCGAGTGGAAGTTCCATAGTATTAAAATTTATGCAATTTCACTGTTAAAAACGTCGCTTGTCTAGTTAAGCGAACGCCGGGTGGTTCCGCAACTTACTGTGACAATAATTGGATAATGATAGGACTGTAGCCTCCTGGTTAAAACGAGAATCGAAGGGTGTGGTCGAACAAGTGAATTAAACCCTTGCCCTTGGTTAGAAGAAAAACATTTGAAAACCAGATTTTCTCCCCCATTTCCTTCCGCTAATTTAATCTGAAAATTTTGAAAAATATGTCATATTTCGAGCGAATCACACATTGGAAAAATCCTTCCGATTTTTTGGTTGCAAACTTTGCTTGTAAATAATCAGAAATCTTAAAATCGACGCAAAGAAATGCAAATTTCGTACAGAAGTTGTGACTGTAGTGAAATATCGGCTTGGGTCAGAAATGACACCGGCATAGGCCTAGAACTGGCAGGAGTCAATACTCTTAGATTTGTAAGTGTTACAATAGTAGTTCTGTAAAAATTACAACAGAATTTATTTAGATTTCTCGGAATTCTCATGACAATATTCTTGTGATTTCAATAATTATTAATTAAAAAATGTGAAATCGGTAATTTTACCGGTCCTGCTACGATTGGTATTAAAAAAGAAACGAGCTTTTCAACGTTTTTTCTGTCAGAACACATTTGAGATTTTTAATTTGTTGTAATCAGAGTATACAGTATAAGTACAGTATAAAGTATAAAAATTTAATAATCGGTTTGAAATTGACTTTCTCTTAAATCTGAAGGGCAGGCTCGAGCCTGTTACCCAGCTATAGTCTTTTTAATATCACAATAGTCGCACGTAATTTTTGGTAACAAACGAATAGGAGGAGTTGGAACGGACTGCGAACCCATTCAATTTCACTATGCAAGCCTTCCCCTTAAACAATCGTTTGTTCGATTCCCGGTTTTAAGTAAGTTACGCCTCCTTGCATGTCTTTTGTTGCAGCCTAATTGCAAGTAATTCACCTGCAGCGGTCACAAAAGGTACAGGAAACACACGAGAATTGGTTTTTATCAGGGGTAGTTGCTTCTGTTTCATTAAACCGGAACAATCTTTATTAATTCATCGGCTTCTCGGGCGTAATCAGCGTTCGTTTCCAAACCCGATTTTTAAAAATGCAATTGTGATGGACACGTTAACCTTTAATGCTTCCAAATGACTCAACGAGACTCGTCGAAATTACATCGTACGTAATTGCGTGGCGTGCTTCAAAGTTAATTTATTATGTATCGGCGTCATTCAGAGTCACTGAAACCCTTAAGCGGATAACCCTTCAAGTAGGAGGCAATAGGCTAAACTTAAAGGCAATCCTTAAAGTGGATCTGCAAAATGCAACGATTCGATTACATTATCTACATTAATATTTTTATATTTCACATTCATCTCTATCCAAATCGTACATATATCGAGATAATATAATTCCATCTAAATCGACAAGTAGTTAAAAAATTTACGAAACTAATTGTTACCTTCGCTAGTTTAAACTTGAGCGAGGCATCGGCTCCAATAGTTCACTTAAGAGGTAAACAAATATTTTAATCGCCGGTGTAAATTAGATTAAACCGAACAAAAATGTTGCAGACCACTCGATTGGAAAGTCAACAGCAAACAGATAATAACAATTACAAGCACACGTTTCTGTCGAGAATTTTATGTCGCATTGCTTGTTGAAGCTTTAAGGAGGCAGAAGGGTAAGAATGACCTCGAATAAAAGTGGCATTGAAACCGTAAATTATCCGGAAAAAATAGCAACTATTTCAGTGCGCTCGGAGTCCAGGAACAAAACGGAACGTTCCCGTTTACATTTGCGAGGAAGCTTGAAAAATGCTGCAAGATTCGCGCGCGCGTGCTATAAACGGCGTAGATTAAAGCGGGTCGGTGGCCCTCGGGCGCAGTTAACTTCATCATTTAAACAAGCTCATCTTCTGTTCCCGGATCGGCTCGAATCCGAGCCGACCCGGAGCAAACCGGGGCGAGCCAATTCCAGGGCGAGCGGCAGCTCCTGGAAGAACTTCCCGGCAAACCTTGCAATTTTCTATCCGCAGAAGAAACCTATCTCTCTCGCCGGAGCGGATCTAAACGTCCGCAGCACGCGTTCCCCCGGAACGTTGACCACGAAATTCACGCACACAATACGCCGCGCGGTGCAACGTGGAAACAGAGAAAAAGCTGGGCTTAGGGGGGGCACGGAAAAGCGGCGGAGGCAACGTGTAATTATTTTATCCTTTCTGGCGTGTAATTCGAGGCGTGCTCGCATCCGAGAGAGGACGGGTGGCGCTATCGTGGGGGCTGCTGGTAAGAGGCGCATGCAGGAGGGGGTGGAAACGGCGACGACCACCGGAGCCCGGAGGGCCGTATGCCTTCGACAAGGCCAGATAGGGTGCAACTGACAGCGAAAGACAATTAGCCTTCTGATACATCCAATGTCGCGCGACGCGTCGCCTCGCCTCGCCTCGCCTCGCCTCGTGCAGATTCGATACGCGAAAGCGGGCGCGACACCGCTTGAATGTACGGGGGCGAGCCCGATTGTTACCGGCAACCGAGCCTACCGGCCTCCCTTCGATTCCGCTTCTATTGCTTCGCGTAATTGAACGTCGGTTTTTCGTATTGTTGCTCGATACCGGCTGATTTGCGGCCACCCTCGGCCTGACCTGCCCCGACGCGGCGCGGCGCGGCGCGGCGTGACGCCTTTTAATTCGACCGAGCGGGGAAGTTCACCGATTTCAACCGATTATCCCGGTGATTTATACGCTCCTGAAAATACCGATTTTTATTCGGCGAATGGTTCCAGAAATAGATTTATGGAAATGCTTGTTGAGGACTAATCCCGTTCTCTTTCAGATCGAGACGAATCAGTTAACCAGATGCTGTTTAGAAGGACCCATTAGTAATCAATTATTTTGAAATTGACAACAAACTTTGTAGTAAATTCGAGTTTTTATTTCTTATTTTATTATATGATCTCCGTCATTACCAAGGACAGTGTGCCATCTTTCCCAGAAATTTTCAATCCCCCTCTTATAGAAATCGCGGGTTCGTCAAGCAAAACATGACTCAAGACAGAATGTTTTATTTCTTAAATAATGCTCCAGAGATCTGAAAAGATCAGAGGTAGCAATATCCGGTGAGTACGGAGGGTGCGGTAAAACTTCCCATTGCAATTCTTTGATTTTTTCCTGAGTGAGTTTCGTTATGCGGGGCAGGGAATTGTTAATTTGCAGTATCATACCTTTTCTATGGACTAGAGATACCACATAAACATCGCTAATTTTCTTTGTTGTTACCGCCGCATTAAATCCCGTATGAAAATGAAAAAGCATGCAATGACGAATATGATCCTCGGAAAGTACGCACACCGCCATTTTATTACAGGGTTGTAAAAACAATATTATACTTTCTAGAATATTTTGAACTCAGGCTGCTGAACCGAAAACTGTAAAAGAATACAATTCCTTGCAAATAATTTATTACTTGTGGATACCCCGAATACTTGTCCATTTGATGCCAAATTCAGCCCCAAGCAGAATTTCATCCCTATTTTATATGAATTTGACAGCAAAACTTGACGACGAATTCCTACTCCAATTCGAAGACATATCTATCGCAAATTTAGTGCAAAGTTTGCAGGTAAAATTCCACGCCAAATTGGAGTCAAACCTTGGCATAGTTATAGAGGGCAGGTCGGTCGCACTAAGACCTAGCATTGCTCTAAGAGTAAATATCGGACAAAAACGGTAAATCTTGTTGTGGGAGGGAAAACGGAATTTTATTTAAACTTCTAAATTATATAACTTGAAGTTTCATGTATTTTCAATCATTTAATTCCGTTTCCCCTCCTGCAGAAAGGTTTACGCCGATTTTGCCCGATATTTTCTCTTAGAGCAAGGTTAGGTCCGTTCCTAGTGCGACCGACCTGCCCTCTACAACATAGCTGAACTAAGCCAAGGTTTGGTTTCAATTTGGCATAGAATTTTGGCTGCATATGAAGCATATGGTTAGGAATTTGGACACAAATTTTGGTGCCAAATTCAAAACAAATTGTTTGCTGGGTATTTTCTACATAAATTATATATTATAATTCTAAATTATATAACTTGAAGTTTCATGTATTTTCAATCATTTAATTCCGTTTCCCCTCCTACAGAAAGGTTTACGTCGATTTTGCCCGATATTTTCTCTTAGAGCAAGGTTAGGTCCGTTCTTATTGCGACCGACCTGCCCTCTACAACGAAGCTGAACGAAGCCAAGGTTTGGTTTCAATTTGGCATAGAATTTTGGCTGCATATGAAGCATATGGATAGGAATTTGGACAAAAATTTTGGTGCCAAATTCAAAACAAATTGTTTGCTGGGTATTTTCTACATAAATTATATAGAACTAATAGTTAAGCTATAAATCGAATCGAAATTATACGATCCCTCTGAGGATGGTTTTGTTTTCTTTTTCTTTTTATCGAACTGATTTATGAAAATGGTAATTGAAAGGAGTATGGACTTGCGGACTCGAAAGTTCTTGGAATTTTTTAATCTTTACAATCTGGCGAGTATGTTTGCGCACTCTTCTGTACTGGGATGAAAGTTCTGCAAGACTTTGAAATAGAATAAAAACGTTCTATGAAACTCACGAGTCAGTCCTCTAGGATTATACTAGGGTCATAAGACAAGGTTTGCGGTAGTTCCGAGCATTTGAGGAAAACAATCGCGCGCGTCCGGGCCGGTTGAAATTGAAGCCAGGAATCAAGGATAAACGTGTAATAGGCTAAGAGGCGGAGGATCCTATACCGCAAAGGACCTACGGCGAAGTATGATTCCCGGCGAGGACGCTCGCCGCGGTAATCTCACTCTATTAGGGCGGCATTATTTTCCATGGTAGACATCAAAGAGGATTTTCCCGTGAGTTCATTGTATCGCGGCGATAATTCCTCGTTATTAGGAGCGGCTCGGGAGCGTGGATCTCGTGTCGGCTTACCACACCCCAAGTGCCGAAACAAATCCGGCCGAATTGAAATCGATGCAAAGGAGCTCCTTCGGCGGCGATGTACGTGCACCAGAACCGACACAAAGGGGGAGGAGGAACGGCCGTTGGGGGATGCGATCGTTGCGGCTAATCCCCGTGAAAAATGCGACGCAGGTGAACGGCCAGGATCACCAGGTGAGACACAAGCTGAAAGGGAAATCGAATTTTCCGGCGGCCGCGCGGAGTAATCAACTGCACTTGATCGGCTCGGTCGCCAAAATAATTAGATACTTTCTGGTTGGGGGGTAGGGGGGTGGGGAGTGTGCCGCAACGAAGGGGAGTCTCATCCTTCGGTGAATCTCTTCGGGAATTCCCTTCGGAGAACGCCGGGAGGACAAATTGCTCGGAGGAGCGTTGAAATTCTAAGGCTTTAAGGACGTTTCTCCGCGGATACTGGATACCGTTAGCTCCAGTGAGTTATGCTTTATCGGATAGCTATATTTCTGCGACAGTTCGCGGATATAGGGTGCCGAACCTTGCTACGTAATCCGCGAAAGCTGGATCAATTGCCGTTCCTCTTTGCGACCGTTGCTCATGGAATTAAGGGCAACCGATGCGTTCTGAACCGTACGACCATGACTCCAAGGAGCTCCGCGAGGCTCTAAATCTCCTTTGGGTAAGATCATGGTTGCGCACGAACTGCAGTTTCCGCGCAGATTTCCTGCGATTTTTAAGAGCTGCCTGGGGATATTTCGTTACACTGAAATGGTCGAGTTGCTGTTACATCTGTCAATTCGTGAGTAATGGTTGAAAATAATCCAGTTTGCAAGAAACGCAATCTTAACACTAGATTTACGGGACGGATTCTAATATTTTTAAATTGCGAATATTGAGATTGTAAACATGCATCCATCAGCAATTTAACAAATTGATTTCTTTGGGTATCTATTATTTAAAAAATGGCTACTTTGATCGATACGTTCATGTTATTTTTACAAAGTAATGTGAAATAGTCATTTTTAGTGCTGCGCAAACCTAGTGTTAAGGCAAGTATCGATCTGGAATCGTTCGTGGAATCGTCATTTATCCGGAGCTATTGATACAGTGCCAAATTTGTACAGACCATAAATCAAGGAGCCAAAGAACCTCGAGCGTGTAGCGTATAGGAAACTGCAGCATCGGCGGAGATTAAAAACGCAGCGGGGACAAAAGGAATCGCGTGCCCGTATGAATCGAAGTCGGAGGCATTCGGGGTGGTCGGTGGGGGTAAATCGAGGAAATTAGGAGGATTCCGGGGTCCGAGTTAATCAAGGATCAATAACACGGGACACCGAGCCCGCCCGAGGAATAAGACATAAATTCCCCGGCATTCCTACCCTCCGTTTAACCATAAAACACCGTCGACCTCCTATTTAGCTATATATTTTTCTCCACGAGCGCTCCGCAATGGTCCAATATCGTTCGAGCGTAATATACCGGCGAACTGTCCTTTCCTTTCCGATGGAGTTTTCAATTTAGAGGCATCTTTGTCACCGGGGGAGGGGGGGTGGACCCGGGGACCGGCAATTCGGCCGGACAAAAGGAGCCCGCCGACCGTAGATCTCCGCCGCTGAAAACTGACTCTCTATCGTTCCCTTGGCCGCTTGATCGACAGAATAATTCGCCGGGAATGAAAATTCCCGTGCCGCCACCCCCGGGTCGCGGTGACAACCATGGGCGAGCCAACTTAGGGGATCCGTGACGGTCAGGCCGACGCGGATAAGTGGATATCGCAGGGAAGGAAAATATCCCTTCGGCCTCATTGTCGTGGCCACCGAGATTTTCACCACCCCACCCCCTTTAAAACGGTGAGTCGCTCCCTTTGTCGATCGAGTGTCGAACCGTGAACCGATCGACTCTCCCTTATCGGCCGGACATTTAAATCTTTCCGATGCTTCGCGACCTCTTCAGTCCACCTAACTGTCCACCGAATTTTAACAAAACCTAGTCGAAACGTACTTGTAGGGTCCCCTAATTTTCAACACGGCAACGAATTACCGCCACGAATGTACAGGGTGTTCGTTTGAAAACTTTGAATAAGTGTGAAACACGTCTCCAAGGATTTCGAGGGGAAAGAGGGGCGCAGTATCAGTATGCCTCGTTCTACTTCTATTTAAATATCTCCGAAACTACTGCGCGCATAAAGAAAAGTATCGAACGAAAATTGCTGGTCTTTTTGCGTCCAATAAGATCCCGTAATAAAAAATATAGGTGTCCATTTGGAAAAACAAAGTTGACCTCCAAGTGATCTTGACACGTGTATCCCTGGACACGAGTGGAAACACATTTCTAATATCTCTCACACTTTTCGAGACATTCGACAGGAAAATTTGCAAATGAACACCCTGCGGATCCGGTTAATAAATTTCGTTCAACGGAATCATGAACAATTGTGCTTTCCAATTACACTGAAGACTTTCCGTTGTTGTTTGATTCCGAAATTGAACGGCCCCCACGGGGATCCACTAGCCAGCGATTCCTCATTAAAAAAAAAAAGGGAATCACCTACTCCCTTTATCAGATCGTCAAACAGCGGATCCTCCCTTTAAAACATCGGGATCGGAGTGATCCGGCGCGGATAGGCTTTCAAATCGTTCATAAATAAAGCATCGGGCTGCGGGTTGCGTTTCGTGCAACGTCAGTCAGCCACGTTGATTGCAGCATTGAGGACACGTGTCGCGGATCAATCCTCGGCCGCGTGTCACTATTTTCGTATCATCGCCCAAGGGTGCCGGCGACTTGTCGCCCGTCCCCCTTCAGCCCCCGTATTCCCTTCGAAACGCAGCCTCGCCTCATCCCCCGCGGACGGCCCTTTTGTGGTGGATCAGAGGCCGGGCCCTGTGTGACACGAGGAAAGCCAAAGATAGCGCTCTGTCCTCCTTCCCTTGCTCTCTCCTCCCTCCCACCCTCCCCCGAACCACCGTCTTTTTAAAAACGAACTAGACGACGTTTTAATGCGACCGGATTATGCGGCCGTTGGCAAGCGCGGGATTTTCCTCGAGATTGTCACGGATAAAGGACCCCGGCAAACAGGGGGCAAAGGACGCTCGCCGATTATCGACGCTTCCTTACACCGCTCGAGCTGGTTTTTTAATTAAAGTATCAACTGCCGGGACTGCTAACTTTCTCGCTCGCGCTCGACGGAGGCTGATCTGGAAAACGAGGCGGAGTTCAAAGGGCGTCGCGTCGCGCTCGGCTTAGAGGATTGCTGTGGAGAAACGCGGGGATCCATACTTTCTTTGTTAAAATATTCTTCGATGCCAAGCTTCGGATCTCTGCTGATATTGCTAACACGTGGTTCGGTCAATAGATGAGTTACACCCCCCGTATGAAGAAATAAAAATCTATTTTATCGGTAACATAAACATATTCAGCTATTACCTCTCTATGTACTCCAGTATCCTGGGAATCACCCTGCGGCTATTACTAGAAATCAAAATATTTTAAATATTCTTCAAATAAAGTACTATTTTAAAAACTTGTTGAACGCTTTAAAATAAACAGGATTATTTACTAGTTAGAATACGATTTTATGCAGCCGTGGCTGGAATCGGAGGGGACAAACGGAGGACACTTAAGGGGCATAGTTTGAAATCCATATACGTATGCAAGGGTCAAAATCTAGACAAACTACCGCTTCAATATTGCAATGAGCAATTTAGAAATAGTCAATTGTGTTTCCTAAAAGTCTAATCTACGTCTGTATGGAGCCCAAATTGCGAAGTTCTACCTCATCGTGGAGTAATTCGTAATATTTGGCAGAAAATTCTAATTCCGAAGCAAGTACGACGTCACAAGATGGCTGCCGCTTCAATATTGCAATGAGCATTTTAGAAGTGGTCAATTGTGTTTCCTAAAAGTCCAATCTACGTCTGTATGGAGCCCAAATTGCAAATTTCTACCTTATCGTGGAGTAATTTGTAATATTCGGCAGAAACTTCGAATTCTGAAGCAAGTACGACGTCACAAGATGGCTGCCGCTTCAATATTGCAATGAGCAGTTTAGAAGTGGTCGACTGTGTTTCCTAAAAGTCCAATCTACGTCTGTATGAACCCAAATTGCAAATTTCTACCTTATCGTGGAGTAATTTGTAATATTC
>CM052131.1:5938486-6312995 GCA_028454255.1 Halictus ligatus
GAGCATTTTAGAAGTGGTCAATTGTGTTTCCTAAAAGTCCAATCTACGTCTGTATGGAGCCCAAATTGCGAATTTCTACCTCATCGTGGAGTAATTCGTAATATTTGGCAGAAAATTCTAATTCCGAAGCAAGTACGACGTCACAAGATGGCTGCCGCTTCAATATTGCAATGAGCAGTTTAGAAGTGGTCGACTGTGTTTCCTAAAAGTCCAATCTACGTCTGTATGAACCCAAATTGCAAATTTCTACCTTATCGTGGAGTAATTTGTAATATTCGGCAGAAACTTCGAATTCTGAAGCAAGTACGACGTCACAAGATGGCTGCCGCTTCAATATTGCAATGAGCAGTTTAGAAGTGGTCGACTGTGTTTCCTAAAAGTCCAATCTACGTCTGTATGGAGCCCAAATTGCGAAATTCTAGCTGATCGTGGAGTAATTTGTAATATTCAGCAGAAAATTCGAATTCTGAAGCAAGTATGATGTCATAAGATGGCTGCCACTGGGAGATTCTCTTAATTTCGAGAGATTTAGTGTTCGTATCGGAAGAAAGGCTCTATACAGACGTAGCAAAGACATGTACAAACACGGTGTAGTGCATTTTTAATTGATTACTTACTTATTTAAGACGTGAAATGTCTAGACAAAAAAGGCACAGCGTAACATAGCGTGACAGTCAAGGCCAAATGCCTGCCGGCCCCCATAAGTGTGCGCTGCTTTGCCTACCACCCCGATTGTGCTAACCTGGCACCCCCGATAGTGAAATTTTGTGTTTGCTAATCGGATGGAGATTGAGACGGTCGTGACCTTCGGCGGAGCGCAATTTTCCAGGAAGATCTGGGTACTCGGAAGCGGCCGGGACCGGGAAGAAGAAAGATGGAGGCGCTTAGGCTCTCGCTGGACGTCCCCGGTAAACGCTGGTTCGCGTGGGCCCGGAGGGCGTTCGCTGGCCCGCGAACCGTCGTTCCCGGGCCCGCTAGATGAGAAATGTCCGTTCCGCATCGCCGAAGGCTAATTCGTCCTCGAGGACGTTAAGCCGGCCGCGAGTAACGGCCACGTTTCGTCGGTTTTCTTGCGTCGCGCCGCACAGCGTCGGCCACGATCGTTTCTTCTCCCGATGCGGTTTACGTGGACGAGTCGCTCGTTTCTGCTACTCTCCTCCGGTAAAAACCTGATGCGCGCCACTTACCGCGCGCGGATAACGCGAGAGCCAGGAAGCGACCGGCTGTATTCCAGCACGTGGAGCATCGTCGGCTCGGAATTATACGGTTATGTAAAACTCGCGCACAATTTCCTCCGTGTCTTTGTTGTGTTCGCGCGGTTCGCAATCACGCCGCGAGCCTCTCTTTGTTTTTGGCCGTGCGCGCGAAAGAATGAGGAACACGGCGCGGTTTTGAATCTGCTTCAATGTTGTCATTATCGTCGATACCGATGTCTCTTTTTCTCTAGCCACTGCGGCGCGAAAGAGTACAGGATGCACCAGGACCAGTGGTACAAGCAGGCATGAACTAATTCTATTCGCAGAGCTAAGTATTATAAAACAGAACGAATATCATTTTATGAGCATGACCAATTCTACATCTTGCGAATGCCGGAACGATACATCGAACTTCCAAACTCGTTTTGAAACGAAATGAAACGTGAGTCGAAAAAGATTGATTCGTTTTTCGTTTCACTTGTTTTCGCAAATAGAATCATAGAGCGCATTTTCCAGCGCAGTTGACCTTCCACGACCTTGGAGGTGGAAACAAACCAAACTTGGTCAAACTTAACCCTTTGTACTCGAATGGCGACTGTAAAGCGTCACTAGGAATTGCTGTATCATTATTCAAAATATTTTTCACATTAGTAAATTTGTTTGCACTTAATAAATCATTAAACACTTCAGTATTGTACGACTAAATAGCACCGTTTTCGTGTGTGTAACATGAACAAAAAAGTATACTGAAGGGAAATATTCTAGGTCGGAAGAGATGTCTCGATTTGCAGTTAAAATAGCTTCGAGTGCAAAGGTTAAAAAATTTAAGCGGAAAAATTATGCTCCCGATGCAATGTTTCGCTCGATGCTACCCAGTATAGTTGACCTCTAATCTGCACTTGCAGTGAACGATGTAAGTTGAAAAGTCGTATCGTATCCTTTCGGTTGTTGCGTTTCTTGTAGGGACGAGCGAACGCATGTTGTATGCAGTGCATGCACGCATAAGAAATCTATTGCACCCTTACGGTCCGAGGTGATTCGGCGTTCGTTGATAGCGGGTTAAATATCGGCGGAAATAATTTAGACGTCCATTACAAATGGGACACGTTGTGTACACTTTTTCTAGCGAGTCACTGTTCCTGGCCCGGTAACCGCGGCGATGATCACTATGATTCCCCTGGACACGCGGGACGCGGTGTTTGCCTGGTTTTCCAGTATTTGTCGTAGGCAACGCGTACGCACCATGGCCAGAAGGTATGCCGGGATGTGATTATACGGTGTCAGTGGCGTGTACTCAGAAGGAGTCCCGCACTTTGCACGGTGGTGTATTATTAAGCGGACAATACAACCAGCTGGGGTGGTTGCGGTTGCCCGATGGGGGTCGAAACTCGACTCCCATGCATCATAATGGGGTGCAGAAGGGGGTGAGACAGAAAGAGAAAGAGAGAGCGAGAGAGACGCGTGCCGAACGAGACCTGGCTGCTAAAGAGTGTCACGGTTATACGACTCCTGTTTGTCAATGGATCCGGGAAAATCAGCCTGGCCCAATTCGCTGCCCTTTCCTGTTGTCTCTCTTCGTGGGAGGTGTAATTGCACCGTTCCGTCAGTCACACTTGGACAAGAGGTGTGTGTCAGCCCGGCAATTGACTTCAAACGTCTCAACGACTGTTTTTCTGCCGCGCACGAGAACCGTCCAATGTAATAGTGACTGTTTCCTTTATTTATTATTATTATTTTCTTTTTTTTTGTTATACCCATGCCAGCGGTAGGTACTTATAACCGAGCTTAAGTAGTCCAGTCAAACTCTACAATGGCAGGGTTTCGACGTCGTGTGATCATAATTTCACGCAGGTGTCACGGATTTTTATGACGTCGCGTGGGTCTTGTTTCTCGTTGCTCGGTGTTCTTCGACATTTTTCGGACCCCTCGGACAGAACGAATCAAGTCTCGGAATAGAAAAAATTAACCCTTTGCACTCTAATGGTGACTCCGAAACACCACTAGAAATTCTCGCATCATTACTTCAAAGAAATTGCAAAAAATATTACGAAATAATTGTTACATTACAAAATTTGTATTTAATAGACTACTAAACATTTGAATATTGTATATAGAAATCGGATCAGTTTCGTACGAATAAATTAGATATAAAGATTATTAGATTACAAAGAAAAATTGAGTTTTAGAATATAAATAGCGCCGAGTGCAAAGGGTTAAGTTTAAACTTTGTTGGTTTCGCAACAGCTGTCCCGACGATGTGTTTCACGCCAATAAAAATCTGTGATTTCTTGCGGTAATTACATGTCGACGACAATGGAAATGAAAGCAAAGAGATAATTGCATGTGATAACTTAAATGTTGCCTTGTCGCAAAAATGGCTTTAAATATTGCTCTACTATTCATTTTGTGATTGTAATATAATTTTGTGATTTATTTTGTGATTAGAGGTGCTTCATCGTTCAGAGTTTCATAGGGAAAAAAGAAAGTTTATATTTATTCTATGTTTTCTGCAAAGGATATATATATCAACAGCAACCAAATAGAATTTTATTTCGGTGTAACTTTAAACCCACCACCGCTGATCGAAATGACCGGTTCCAGATTTTTTATTATACAATTACTGAAATTATAAAGGTGCTTTCGTGGCAAACGATTAAATAAATAGCACAAAACCGCAGAAAATCGGAATAATTTCATTATCATCATTTTTAAGAGACAACATGTATCGGTTACTTTTAAGGCTCGGTAAAACGAAATTTTGCTTGACAAAAGTGTTCGTATTTCCTGTACCACCAGATCTCAAACACACTGTATAAGTCCCATCGAAACACTGGTACCAATCACATCCTCGAATATTAAAAAGGTGCTCGCCACGTAGACAGTTTCATTCAACATATTCGGCTCAAAATTCTTTTACGATTTTACTTTCATCGCAATTACAAAGAACATTTGTTGCAGCACAGGGCAAGTAATCGAAATCATTCGTGCGATTAACCGTTTCCACGTTCGGCTGGAAAAAGTGGATTTCCCTAGATTCGCAATCTTTTCTAAAAATGGCGGTCGCCACCTTGCGACCAAAACTCGCGTATCACCTTTACACATTGAACCAGCTATACCAGCTTCGACACATGAGTTCAGTGGCCAGTGTGCTCGAGGACACGTTGGCGTATTCGCCTAATGTCTTTTGACTCGGGGATCAAGAACCGACAGGAAGGCGAACGGTGACCAATGTTGGCGCGTACAGACTAATGCTAACCAACTATACGTTTACACGTTGGCGTTGGCGTGCTTTCGAGCACGTGGGCCTGCGTTAGGCGCGTAGGACATAAACGCGGCGCTCGAAGTCCGCGCACGAGAAAATTGAACGAATCCTTATGGAAAAGTAACCTAATGAGACATCGGGCACACTGATGACAAACCGGCAACTATTGATTCCGCGTTCTCCAGTAAACGCAGGTTTTTTGTTCAACCCTAGGGTTAGGGGATTTTTCGTAACGCCCGTGGTCTTAATATCACAAACCTTATTTCTCACTAAGAATGTCACTGGGTTCAAATAACAAGACGCATATATGGTAATGCATTGTTTTTAATTCAGAAGGAATGGAAGTACAATAATGGAAATTATTACATATTTGTGAATAAACAATCTCTCCTTCGGTTATGAGTAAATAAAGTCGGTCTCTCTGGGGTTAATAGCTGTGAGATTGTTTCTTTCAATTTTTCATATTTCTAGGTTATATTTTGCAATTAACCCCTTGCACTACTTTCACGAGTCTGACTCGTGACGAAGATTCTGAACAGAGTCTAATAAATATGTATGTTATTAGTTTCCTTTGAACCGAAATACAATTCTATTTTGGCATTCTCAATGTACAACTATTGAAGAACATATAGGCATACAATAGACATAAGTTTTCTCCTTTCCTCAGGAAATTATGAATCACAAAAAAGTCAAATCAGAAAACGTAAAATACATCGTATTGCAAGGGGTTAAGTAAATCGCACGTGACATCTTTTTGTCGCGGAATGTATAACATTAGCAAGAAAGTAACAGTGTTTCAGAACTGTTGACAAAAATGAAATATTTTCGAAACTGTTAGCATTTCGACGAAAATAAGTTGACACGTTCGTGTAGCGAATGTCCAGCTGCGTCGATTGAGGTATTAAATACATATGTAATTCCATTAAAAAAACACACACACACACAGTTTATATGATTTTTTCGCGTTTATCCATCGATATCGTTTAACGGAAACATTTTTCCCTTGTTCCAACAATAGCGGGAAAATCAAGATGTCAAAATCAGGCGAGACAGCTTGTACGGCTAATGTTCGATACAAGGTGCAGTCCGCACCCCCCCCCCCCTTCTTATGTGCAGAATGCGATCACTTGGCGTGATGCATGGCCCAGATGGGTTCGACAATGCGCAACCGACGCCGGGCCATTGAAGGAAGTCGGTAATAACGAATTCGCGTCTACTGAATTGGCTAGGGCCAATGTAACACCCGAGTTACCGCTATCTGTCACACTTCCGACACATTTCTTCCAAACGGTCGGTGCACGTAAACAAAACGGAAACGGATAAATGTATGTCACTATTTCTTTTTTTTTTTTGTACCCACCGTGACACCGGAAGTATGCATTTCATATTTACTAACGCGAATGTTGCTCGGACAAACGACGACTCCCGCGTTCATTTCATATTTGTTTCGGTTACTTTGTTCGAAACAACTTCGAATCCGGAAGTGTTCAATCTAAGCAATCGATTAGGACATGGTGCGGCATCGCTCATCTATGAGCTGAGGCTTTACGGAGCGGAAAGGAGGGGGTAATCCTCAGTATAAAATTTCAATGGCGGATCTTTATTTGATTTTCAGGTATTCACGGGATAATGAAATTGTCGAACGCGAGAATCGTCGGAGTTAATAATTATTTATATATAGATTACACGTATAACGAGAAATGATATGTAACGGGTGAACCCGTAAACATCTTGTTTCACAGTTCTCCATCGATATCTCGACGCCTAATGAAGATTCGCCGATGAAATTTTATATTCAGGGTTCTCCGCCCCCTCCCCGCCGCTTCTAAAAATTTCAGCTGACAAAAGTGCGTGGGTCATATCGCGCTACAGCCATCGATTAACTGAGTAGGCTAGGAAAAGATAAAAAATGGGAAAAGATCGAATTGTAACGAGCATCGGTTATCTGTCTGAAATGTCTGTGCGTTTATCGTGCACTTCCTGATTTACTATTATCTCACGATTGTTCTATTATTAGTTCTGAATATCTCACGGGGTACCAGCAGTTACAGCCAATTAATATTCCAAGGAGTCACAACTTTCCGACGCCTCGCGCACAAACACATTCGTTCGCGTAACGTTCGCTGATAATTCATAACGGTCGCTAATTAAGTGCCACTGTCAACAGATAGCGCGTAAACGCGTTCAGGAAGTGACGAGGATGGGAGCGAAAGACGGTCGGGGCTCAACGGACCACGAAGTATAATCGGCTTATGCGAACGCGAGTAGAACGCTCCCCACCCTTGGCACGTGCTCTCGCGTGCAATTGGAGGCGTGGTTTTATTCGACTCGGCCGATTAACCGTTGGCGAATTCTTTCGCGGTCTCTCGCATCGAGAGTCCCGTTCCCATCGGCGACCTTATCGCGAAGATAACCGGAGAACGATACAAGTCGTAGGTGACGTCGGAACGAGACCAGACAGTCTCGCAGGAAATGAACTGCACTTTTAAAATTTTAATTAGGAGGCTCCTTGCATGGCCAGATAACCGCGTCTCGATCTTCTCGGAATCGCCGCAAGATTACGGACGAGGAAATTACGCAGCAGAAAATAATTAGTGCATTTTAACAGTCTGCCATCTTGCAGAGTCTTTACGAAAGTTATCGCTGACATTCCGCCGCGAATAACATTCTAAGAATTGATAAACGCGGTTTTAATATTCGAAATACTTATCCGGAATCATTTTTCCGGAAAGAAAAATCTTTCTCTCGAGGTCACATTCGGTTTTGCGCTTCCTATTTTTGCGATAAAGGTCGCCGCTGAACAACCGAAACATTCGAGCGAAATTCCAACTTATCGGAATCTCCGTTACTCGGATTAGTTTATCCCATAGGATACTAACGGGGTGCTTCTATAAATGTTTTGTACCGTAGAAATTGGTTGGAACGATACTGAACATTTTTCCTATAGTATTCTGTTAGAAAAGTCCCTAACATGGTACATTAACATGCACCTACCGCGTATTGTACTGATACGCAGGTTAAAATAGTTTCAAATATGAAATAAAACTTTGAGTCTTGAGCAAGAACGCTCTACCCACAGTTTTGGCAATATTATTAATATATACCCAAAGAATTAAATTTTCTAAATAATTTCTCATCTATGCGTCCTTACAATCGTATTAATTTTAAATTAAAAATATTAAAACCCGTCACTTTGACGGGTCCCGTAAACCTAGTGTCAAACTATTTCTTTACGTCGCTATTCCGATAATAAAATACGTAAATACAGATGTAATTCCTTTGTTTCTATTTTCCTGCCGTCGGATTACGCTAGATAATTGCGGAGAATTCTAATCCTCGTTCCTCGGTGATTGGATTATGTGTGATCCGGTTGGAAAGAGGACGACGCGCGAGGCAGCAGATCCACGCCCCGAATTTGCATCGGTAGCCGTCATTAGCATGCCAGGAAGTCATCGTAAAACGACTCGTCCGGCAACACGCTCGAACCGATGAGTTACGACGGAAAGGGTTGAGTTATGTAGGAAATTATTCGAGCGTCGAATTTATGCGCGTCGGCCGCGACTTGGCCGGGATATCAAGTGATATTAATTGCCGTGGTAAAAAGCGAAGGCGAGCGAGGGGTTCGGTTGCTCGTTTGTCCCGTTGCCACGAGCAATTATGCGTGACGCCCGTGTGCGTTAGACGCTTCGCGGATTTTCTCTGCGCCGGAGAGACGCGTGATCCATGATGCAAGACAAATTAATTGGGGCCGAAGACAGCAACGACATCGTTCCTCTGATTAATCAACTTTGTCGCCGCTGAAGATGTTCTTATTAGGCCTGATTCCAGGAAAATGTCAATAAATGTCACAATAAATGCAATAATATGCTATATTTGCGCTAGTAATCTGATACAATAATAATAGCAACTTTTACATCACAAGACATTCTAATTATCAAGTTATTCTAATTTCAGGATTTCTCTTCGGTATCGTTTTTGCTGTAGGCCGTGTAAAGTGGGAAGTATAGTTTTTGCCTCGTGCACTTTTGTATTCTCGTGCACTTATATCGAAGTATTTATAAATATAGAAGCTATATTTAGTTCAATTCGTCATAAAAATGGTGATAAAATCCAATTGAAGAATTTCAAGTGTTTTTAGCTTAAACGATATTCAGCTTGTAGGAACTGGTAAACATAGAAGGAGTTATTAATCACTTTTCTAACATGACGTAATATTCATATTAGCAGTAGTAGCCACGCAAACAAATAGATGAATTTTTTCTAAATATTTGATACATTTCCACCTGATACGAGAAAAATACATCGTACAATGATCGAGTAGAGAGGAATCAATAGAAGAGTAGCTATTTCGAAAACAGTTCATCGTTCGAAGGAATTATTGAGAACGTCCTTGGCCGACGGTAAACAAACACGATTCATTGTGCACTTGGTTATTCATACTTCCCGGTCTTCGCAGCTGTGCCAATGTCTTCTAGTAGGCCGCGAAGAATTGTATCTCTGATGTTACGCAACGATTATTGCGCGGCTCGATTATTGCACCATGCGCCTGCTGCATCTGAGAAAAATCTTCTTTTGCATCCCGTAATCAAATTAGAGAAAGAATTTTCACGGTTTCCTACTGTACAGTATCCTAACATTACTCGAATAATTTTTATACGTTCGTTGCTGCGTTTTCCATTTATCATCATACGTTTCAATTATGTTCATTCCATCCGTCAGCTTTAAAATAGAAACAGTATAGTATTTTTCTAAATATAGAAATAGTATTTTTTCGAATAAGGAGTAAATTTATAACTCTCACCTTTGAGTTCGGAAAGAAATACTTTTTAACCCAATTTCACCCAACTTAATGTAGTAACAAAAGAAAACATTATTGTGTACATTATTTTATACACTTAGAGAAATCTTAATCGACATTATCGCAGGGAAATGAAAAATTCTGCGGTGTCTGAAATTTGAAAATACGCGAATTTTCATGCGGAGTGGGTACGAAGGTTAACCCTTAACACTTTGACTGCCAAACTAGAAACCTCAAAAATTCCATAAAATCAAAGTAATTTATTTAATGAAATAAATATTGAGAAAAATTACATGTATGATATTAAGTAGTCCTCTAACTATCTTGCATTTTACAGATCCTAATAAAATTTGGTACGAAGAATATAGTAACGTAAAAATTAATTTTAAAACCTGGACAAATAAGTCCATCACTCACATATAGGTGACATAGTAGTCAACGATCGTAAGTCAGTGTTGTCATAATCGTCGAAACCGATATCTCTTTTTTTTTTCTAGCCAGTGTGGCGCGAAGAAATACAGGATGCACCAGGACCGGCGATACAAGCAGGCATGCACTAATTCTATTTGCAGAAATAAGTATTATAAAACAGAACGAATATCATTTTTTCGGTTGATGCCTCATTTTTCCAGAAAATCGAGTTCGCGGATATGTCGCTCTTACACTATGGAATACGAATCGGCCGACGCGTATGAGCATGACCAATTCTACGTCTTGCGAAAGCCGAAACAATACATCGAACTACCAAACTCGTTTTCTCGAAATGAAACGTGGATCGAAAAAGATTGATTCGTCTTTTGTTTCACTTATTTTCGCAAACAGAATCATAGAGCGCAACTATCTTGCATTTTACAGATCTTAATAAAATTTGGTACGAAGAATATATTTGCCCTTTGCACTCGGCGTTATTTTCAATCTAAAACTAAATATTTCTTGCGTCTTACAATATTTTCATTTTATTCATACGAAACTGAAATTATTCTACAAATAATATTTAAATGTATAGCAATCTATGAAATACAAATTTTCTAATGTAACAGATATAGTGTAATATTTTTTGTAATTTCTTCGAAGTAATGCCACAACAATTTCTCGTGGTGCTTCAGAGTCACCACTCGACTGCTAAGGGTTAACCTAAAAATTCATCTCAAAATCTAGACAAATAAGTCCGTCAACCAAATACGGGTGACATGGCAGTCAACGTGTTAACGATAATAAGCCACCTCTGACGTGACAACAGTGCTTTGTCGCAGCGTCCGATAAGGGTCAAAAAGAAAGGGAAGAATCTCGTTGAAATCCCATGGGTGTCCCATATAGGCCGCGGGTTTCGATCGGTGCAGTTTGCTCGGGCGGTATCGGTTCGCCGAGCTGCCATAAATCATCCCCCGGCTCGCAGGCGTCGATACATCGAACTCGTTTGATGGCCGGTACATTTCACCGGCAGAAGCACTCGATCGAGAGGAAAGCCGGACGGAGGAGAGGCCCGCTCGACACCAAGTGGCCGAGTGAACGTTTCGAGAGCAGAGCATACAGGTGTAACACGGTTTCAGAGCGCGAGCGGCGCGGCGTGGTGGTACGGCGGCGTGGCGCGAAGTGGCGCGGTGCGGCGGCACGCGCTCGAGGCCCGAGCCCGAGCCCGAGCCCGAGCTAACCGAGAACCGAGAGACATGCGAGCCGCTTACTCGGTCTCCGCTCGGCGTACGCCTGTGTTCGCGCTCGGTATCGCGCTAGACTGCCTGTCGCCGTGGCTTTATCGCTTTTTTCCCTGTCCTCTGCTCCCTCGCGACGACTATCGTCGCGGCAGCCGGCCGGCCGACCGATAATGTGATTCATTTCTCTCGGCGCGCGGTAAATCAGCTGCCGCCGCGACAGGTTGTCGTTGCGGCTCGCGAAAAAGTGCGACGGCCCAACAGGGACGACTCTCGCTTACGTCGTTTCTGTCGCGTGAATTTTTCAACGCTTGCCAGAGGTGCGCGCCGACGTCGCGTCACCTCTCGCTTTGACGGTCTCTCTTGCCCTTTCCCGAAGCAGCCTGATGACGAACCTATTCGACAGACGGCAAACTTGGAGATTCATGGTGACGGCAAACTGCAATCCACGAGGAGACACCAAATATTTTCGTACTTGCCGTTTAGGCGGAGATACGCAGTCGTTGGATTCCGCGTTTGGAAATCGTGTTAGAGTTTACGCGTGGATATATATTTTAACGTGTGCATCTGTTCTAGTAACTTCAATTTCTAGAATCAGAATTGGGCACTCGGAAATAACCCATTCATTTTTGTTAAATAAGAAAGAAAACACGATCTGCGATATATGTAAAGTACCAGTTAACATAAATCATCTAATAATGGAATGCAAAAAGTATGAGAATGAAAGGAAAAATGCTAAGCTACCTAGATATCAACGGTATTGCCAAGTATATCAAGGATACAAATATGTATAATATACTGTAGGAAAATGTACCGTGTTGCTAATGACCTTTGATGTTGAAGCAACATTAAACAAATAATAAATAAATAATATTCTAGTAACGATTAAATTAGATTACAGAAACACATGCTACGCACGTTCCGCGTTACAAATCGCCATGACACGGAGTTGTCAATTGTTTTAGCGTCTAGACCCCCTACAATCTGGAGAACACATCAGATGACTGCCGAATATATAAGAGGCGCGAATTACAATAATACTCTTTCACAAATCGAGTAGAACGGTTTGTAATAAAATCGGGAAGAGTTTTATTTAAGTGTATACACGGTGGCGTGTTTAAGGTACAACGATGTAACCTTGTGCACTGAAGTATGCAAGAAGAAGCTCTCCGATTCTGTTTCGACGGGCTGCTATATATGTGTGGTTTTTGAGAGAAAACTGTGGAAGGGAGTAGGAAAGGCTTGTTGTGGGAAGGATGACGTGGAAGGGACAAGGTCTAAGGGTCTGTGCTTGGCTGACGTGTCTATGGCATGATTATCATGATGCGTTGGTGTCTAACTAGGGCCTAGGGTTATCGGGTATACAACACGGTCACAAAATTTCCTCGTTCCTAATTGGAAAAACTCTTGAAATAGTCCCTCTCTCCTCTATATGAATTACGCAAACGACCCTAACTTTCTTATTAGGTTGTCGCGTACATGTCCGACTTTAAGCAACAAATAAACATATATTTTATCGAAACGGATTTATGTCAATCAACGGTATTCTGTCAATGAATTTCAAGTTTCTTGATCATATTACGGTAAAAGTTTAATTTTTTGGTCATTCTCGTCAATCAGAACAAAAATGTAACATACCAAAATATAATTAATCTCAATGAAAGAATATGTAAACGTGTATATTCTAAGAAGTCCCGATGGACCACATAAAATTAATATTAAATTAGTGTTACAAAGTATTCTGTGAATGTATTTCAAGTTTCTCGATTGTGTTACGGTAAAAATTTAATTTTTCGGTCATTCTCGAACAAGAATGTAATGTACCGACACATATAATTAAATGGAAAAGAATATTTAATCGTGTATATTCGAAGACGCCCAACGGACCACGTTTTTAAAAATTGAATGTATGACTATAAAATTCTTGAACTGAATTTTGTCGGGTTCGATGCAACGGGATCGCGAAGCTGCTGCACTCACAGCGAGAATGCGTTACGTTGGATCTTTCCCGAATGCCACGGGGAAGGTAGAAGTTGTCGTTTCCGTGAGTCGTACGTTTCGGTAAGTTCTTTCCTCCATTGTGACGAAAGATATGCGAGTATTGCTTACTCACATGGCTCGTTGCCGTTTCCCCGGGAGGAACGTGACTTTTCTATTGTTTAGAAAGCACGGCCAACGCCGATGCGCACGTTCGTGGGAACAGTAAACCGTAGGTTTATCGTGGCCGCCGTTTACAGTACACTTGGCGCTACGAATCGTTACAAATTTCCCGCGGACGTCAGGTGGAATCGTTCTGCGTCGTCGCTCGGCAGCCAGAGAAACTTGGTCACGTTGCCGGCGAATCGAACGATGACTCAACGTGTCGAACGTGCCGCACCATTAAAATATAGTGAGTAACATCTACGATAAAAGGCACCTTTAGATCGCGAGCAAACTTTGATCTCCCCCTCCCTCGTCGCGGGTATCAATTGCGACGCCATTGCCGGGTTTCTCTGTCGCGGAACGCAACGCAACGTTCTGCGTCGCGTTCGTTCAGAGAGAAAAACGACGAACGGTGAAACCTGCGGGAAGAAAACGAAACGGTTAACAAGCGGTTATTAAAAATCGAATAGATAAAAAGGCCCGACCGGATTGACAGGCGCGAAGGAACGCGCAAATGGCTTCCGTGAACGCGATAAGGCCGCGTCATGAGTCACGCGATTCTTCAACCGGGTACACGTGTGTATCTTCAACATCGCAAACAACGGTGCGGCGAAGTGTGCCGCTGCGTTCGCTCGATTTATCGGAAAAGCTCCGATAAATTCGACTTTCTCGGTACGCGACCGGGTTCTCCGCTGAGATCCAGCTGAAAAGCCCCGCTGACTCAGACGGACTTACAGGATCGTTTGAAAATTTCAGGAACGGCACAATTTCGTCGCAGTATCTTTTTACGAGGACGCCCCGCCTCCCCGAACGATCGTCTCTATTATGAACAAAATCTTTATACGCTTCCCATCGAACGCGCAGTGTAATGAAAACAAATCTAGTAAATGCTAATAAATAGAATTATTAAGAGCCAGGAGCACTTTTGCAGAGTCAGCAGGTTCAGCCACTGACTCAAGATCCATCTTGGTCCATTTTTGCTCTGTATTATCGACATCGTGAATTCTGACGCCAGAAACGCGCTTCAAGTTTTTGGCTTTATTTCGCAGAGAATCGAGAGAAAATGTAGCTCGATTTGTAGCTGGTGATATTTTCCAGCGCGCATTGCTCTCGATTTTATCCAGAAAACTCATACAATGGCGTAAAAATGCTTGGATTCCGCGGCATGCGCATCGTCAATTTTTGGCCTACTTCTAACGCTTATATTACCAAATATTTGCATAATCTTGTCAGTTCGCGACCATCGCGCGCTAGATTGAACCTTCCTCTTTCGAACGAGCCCTTTCCCGGCTAAAAATATTCTCGTATAAGGACGAAAAGTTGGGGCAACCATTTTTCCCCTATTTTTGTCGGTAACGTGGTCACTCTACCTTATCGCGAATCTACGGATCGCACCAAGATGCTGAACAACTCGACCGAGCGGTTAGTAATAATAAATTTACAGTGACGCATAGTACATTTTCTGGAACATCCAATGCAATCATTTTTTCCCTACACCTTCCCTCCCCACTCGGTTCTTTTCAGTTACCATTTCACTCTCCCGTTTTCCCCATTAATCATTTCATTGCATAGCTTCTTTCTTGACAGTCTCACTCCAATCGATAAAGTGAATCACCCGTAATAATATCGTAATTTCAATTCCGGCGAAGCTTTCGAAATCCTTAATCACCGATACCGCATACCCCACGAAGAAATATTCAGGCTTGAGCAATTCAATTAAACGTTACGTTTCATCAACGCTGCCGTTACTAACAGAGCTATTGTAAGCATTGGACGCAACTGGTATACAGAGTGTCCCCGAAATCGTGGTACAAGCTGCCAGGTGGTGATTCCACATGCTGAAGGAAGATGAAAAGGAGGAAAAACATTTTCTTGAAAAATGCCCCTTTTCGAGAAAGTCTAGCTTCCCCTTCTACGACGCAAATTGTTATTAACATTACTATGAAAAGAAATAAATGTGCATCTAGCTCTTGTGTTCTTTAATTAATGGAGACAATTTTTATTTTGGTTAATAGTCCGCAGTCTGGTTATAACATTTTACGTACAGGGTGTACCGTATAACACTTATCACGAATTTTCAAGAACTCGCGATAATCTGACAAACTTTGCCTTGAAGGTCATCCGGAGGTCATGGCATAAGTTGAATTAGGACATGGTAGGACGTTGAATTCGTCTCGATACGGGCTATAATACTGTTAAATCAAAAATCCAAATTGACATTTTGAAAAAATGAAGGTGACCTTGACAATACTAAGGAAAAACTTTTTTCCAAACTTTTTGTTATTTCAATGTGTAGCCAATCGAAAACTGATCAACTTTTGTTGAAAATATTTGTTTGATTATCGCAAGTACTTGAAAAATCGTGGAAAGCGTCACGTGGAACACCCTGTATATAGAGGGGGTCCCACATAAATGGGAACACCTAAATATTTTCCGTATTTACAGTCCTATCAGAAAATTTCAAAGGACAAAGTGAGAATGATTGCAGGGGGCAATATAATGCTGAAGAAAAAATTTTGTTATGTCGTGTTTTTTAATGAAATTTCAAGGTCGCCGATGTATTTTTAAATGTAATAGTATATTTTTTACGATAGCATGATAGACCATAAAAAACTGAATTTAGTGGATACCACCTTACATATATACGTAAAACAAAAGTGGTGGCTAATAGCGTAAAAGCTGACGCGACTTTAATTGAATCTGTCCAAAAAATAACAAATCTTTATATACAGTTTTCTCGCCGCACCTGCCTCTACCGTCACTGCAAATATTTTCCAGGTTGGAAATACGAGTTACAACGGTACACGCTCGAGTTGTGTCGGTCGAATAATTGTTGTCAGTGGCGGTACAAGTTCGGCACCGGTGACATTCGCACGGTGCGGCAAATAATCGTGCAGGGGGACGAAATTATACATCGATTGGCGGGGTGTACCGTGCCGGGAGACCGCAGTCTCGCATATTTCGCAACGGCGCGATTCAATCGAGCCCCCGGCCGGCATTACGGACAGCGTCTGACGAGAGAAAAATAAAGGAGCGACGCCGCAAACACGCGGAACGCGACCCGATCGGATAACAAAAAGCGTAACTCCCACGCGAGTCAACGAGCCGTGCGATGTTCTCGCGAGCGCGTCCACACAACCCGGAACCCCGCTCGGGGAACAATTAACGGGAACCCGGGGCCCATTCTTAAATTCCGAGCCGTCGAACCGAGCGTGGCTCATTTTCCGGCTGGCTGGCCCCCGCAATTCGCGGGCCGGTCTCGCTTTCCCCATTTAATATCCGCGTCGCCGCATCGTCGCGTCGCCGGCCGCGGCCTCGCGGACAATGCCGGCCGTGCGTCCATAATTCACGGGCCAGAGGGTCACCGATAAAGGGCTAACCGAGGCCGCTAACGCCCGCCACGCGCCCCCAATTTCCCGCAAGCTCGCTCATTGTTTCCTTCGCCCCCCGCCCCCCTCTCCTCCGCCCACTGTCCTAGCCGCGAAAGAAACCGCGGCCGCAGGGATCCGCTTCATTTCGCGGACGGATATTCCGCACGGCGACACGCGCTCCACCGCACCGTGCCGGATTACACGTTATTGCGTGTTCCATTTACACCGTCTATTATTCGATTGGATTAGATTTAAATATATTAAAACCCCGCGATATATTAATGTGGGATCCTTGACTATAGATCTATATTAATGTGGGTCCTACGAACTATAGATTTTAAGGAGTGCCTGTCTATGTAACGGTATAAATGAGCGTGTGTGTGTGTGTGTGTAGCGAGATCGTTTTGAAGTGCGTTGAGAGTCGTGAGGGCGTCAAGTGCGTTGAGAGGTCGAGGAGCGAGTTTCAGAGTGAGAACGCGATCGAGCGAGTTCATGTTGTTTTAACTCATGTTAATAATTGTGTTTTCTTAATTTTCTGTATTCTATATCATTAAAAATTATTACTTTCACTTTCGTCTTTCAATGAAAACTCCCTATGCACCAAAGATCCCTGCATTAATAACCAGAAGGCAGACGATCGTGATGATGATGATAATGATGATGATGATGACGCCGATGCCGGGGAATCGGAGACGATCCGTCGCTGCGAATGGCAATTTCTGATGGGACGCGGGAGTAAGTCTGCAGGGGGAGTTCCCCTAACGCCGGACGGCGCCTAATGCCGGACAGTGGCTGTATCTTTGACATTGAAAACTTTACCGGGCTGTTGCATCGTGCAAATTGCACAGGGACGAAAATGAAAGATAATCACATTTTATCCTGTCCGTCGATTAGTGCGGTTGACAAGCGTCCATTAAATCATACAAATTGTAAACTATTATACAGTGTTTTATCGCTACATGTCACAAATACGGGTCTTGTCGGCGACATATATCGTACAGGAGATACTATTCTTTGATCCACGTTGAACGGCACCTCAAGGGGTATACCCCACGGTAGTGGGAATAGTTCCACGACTTTTATCAGCCAGGAACTTACGACATATATCCAAAAAAGACTGCTTAGGTATAGGATAGGCATAGGTTAGGTATAGGATATGCACAGGACTCAGTGTTCCAAGCTAACGGAGTACTGGTGCCCTGAACTGACGTCACAAGATGATTCAAAATGGTGGATAGTGTTTTGACATATATATTTTCTCTTTGCTATTCCTTTTTTTTTAATAAAGTAAGTTGTGAGGAAATAAATACAGATTTGGTAGTGGGGATAGTTCCGCGACTATTACCATCCAGATACTTACGACATATATCCAGAAAAGATTGTACCTTTAATATTTGTGATCAGCACACGGCCGAGTTGTGTTATTATCAGTTATTAAATTATCTCTTAAATTAGCATTATCAGCTATTGAAATTAATTTTCACGAGGAGTTCCGACTTACCGTGTCCGAATATGCATAGTCCCAGGGGTACCTGTACGCTAACCGTCGTATCGATAAGTGAAGATAATTGTTATTCCAAAAATGACAGTGTATTGTTCCGGTAGGTAAAATTAACCAACCGAAATATTAAATTATCTCTAAAATTATCATTATCAGTTGTTAAAATTAATTTTCACGAGGAGTTCCGACTTACCGTGTCCGAAATGCATAGTCCCAGGGGTACTAGTGCGCTAACCGTCGTATCGCTAAGTAAAGATAATTGTTATTCCCAAAATAACAGTGTATTGTTCCGGTAGGTAAAATTAACCAACCGAAATATTAAGTTATCTCTAAAATTATCATTATCGGTTATTAAAATTAATTTTCACGAGGAGTTCCGACTTACCGTGTTCGAATATGCATAGTCCCAGGGGTACCTGTACGCTAACCGTCGTATCGATAAGTGAAGATAATTGTTATTCGAAAAATTACGGTGTAGTGTTCCGGTCGATGAAATTAACCAACCGAAATATAGCCGCTTAATGCCCTCCCAAGGGTCCCAACTGGTGAAAAGCCCGAGCCAACCCGGAAATCGTCGTTTCCGAGGGTGGCAGATAGCAAGAAGGAAAAAAAAAGGCAGCAGTTCGGTGGAGGAAGGGGAAGAGTGCAGGGACTGATCGCGCGGGATCAAACTGGTCCGCGAATGTATGCAAATAGAAATGTAATCTGGTGTCAGCGGCGCGACCAATAATGTCAATCAAACGCACTGGTGGCCGAAAGCCAACAATGGGGAATTGGCGAGCGAGTATATGGCCCAGAGCGAATATGCAGTATGTAAATGTTGTCATATCAATGGGGATCTGCATATGGATGCACGGCCAGATATACCATAGCGGAGCCGCGGTGACACGCGCGCTTTGGCGACATGTGCACTTGGTTTAACCGGCCGCGGACCCTTCTCGTTTCTACTCGTCATTCTCGTCGACATCCGCCTCCCACCCACGCACGAGCTCGTCGATACCTTCCACCCACTTTTATAGTTACCGTGAACGACAACTGATGGACAAAGGTTCTGTCGTTACCTGGAACTCCGCGAATATATTTCGGCATTTCCGACCATTCTGGAGAGAATGTCGGCATTTCTGACCATTCGCTTGGTCCACTGGACACTCGAAACGGATGTCCCGCCGAACGTCATCTTGGTCCAGCAATGCCTATAGCACTCTTCACTTTCTCAAGCTTTCCGGGCCTAGATTTTCTTAAAAACCGAATTTCTTTAAACTTTTCACTTTTTCGATATTTGAACAATAGGTACTTGAAAGGACATTTCTGGATTCAAAGAATCACCAAAGTTATAGATTTTTATGTGTTGGCTGCTTTTGACCTTCACGCGGTAGAAAGGGAAATTAGAGTGGGGGAACAGGTCTCGATCTGGCAACACTGCGTACAGCCGTATAATGAGTGGGTGGCAGTAGCGGCACGGAAACAGGGACGAAGTTTTACTCACTACAATGATTTCTCTAATATTTACAGGGTGTTCAACTACAGGTGCGAGAAAATTTAAGGGGTGGTTCTCCATGACAGTATAAGACGAAAATGAACAGTACAAAAATTGTGATTTCGGCTTCATTTTTTAGTTATTAACAAGTAACGCGTGTTTTGGAACTGAGTCAATTGAAATTTTTATTTTCAAATTAGAGCGTATATTTTTCCAAGACGGTGAAACTTCGATATCTCGAGTTTGTTCACTTCAAAATCGGAGCTTTCCGTTCGGTGACACTCAAAATCCGAATCACGATCTCCGATAAACTAGTTCTGCCGTTTCATTGCGCGAAGCGTGTTCGACGAGTCCGAGCCTTCTCTTGCTTGTTGAAAACCACCGTTCGAAAACCGGAAGCGATCGACCTCCTAGAACACGATCTCGATGGGAGTAGACTGTGCACGTCGATCAGGATGATTGACGGTCGCCTATTAATTTATTTCCATAATCTTTGACCGCGCCTGATCACTCGGCGGTACGGTTAATCTGTATCGATCAGCTCGGAGTGGTTCCGGTGTTTAGAATCGGCCTAATGGGTTTCCTGAGACGTGCCATCTGCGGAGCTCATTACTATGGGATGCGACCGCAAACCAATCAACCCCCGATGCTTGTCTGACACGACGCCCACCCCGGGTCTCGTGGCGGCCGTAAGACGCTGTCGCGTGCTCGGGTCATAGATTAGACGGTGGCAATCGGTCTGCAACAAACGTCCACTGTGTCATACCGCGATAATAAGAACGAATTGTCGTGGCTGGCACGCAGCGCCGCGCCGGTAGCCAACGGGAATAAGCAAGCGATAGAACTGGTACCGTCAGTCACGAAAGTTTATTCACACCTCATAAGTTTCACATTTATCACAGCAGAACCGATGTACTGGGTCTTTCAAAGTTACATGTCGCGACCACTGTACCGTGATTCTCCAGCTCTGGATAGGTGGAGATCTGGTAAAAGAGTGGACCGCAAAAGTGACCTTGAACAAACCGCGATATTATTATTATTTTAGTGACATAAATTATTAATTTAATCTACTATTTTAATGACGCGATAGCGTACAAATATCTAGAGCGCAAGGTTCTAGAAATGCGGTGAATTTTCAGGCGATCGTGGATGTCTTATAGGGTTGAATATTTAGGGTAGAACGTTACCCACATCACACCCCATGCGAGTTTTCAGTGAAAAATGTAAAAAGAAAACTTCGACTCCGTAAATGTTTGCGAAGTTGTATTGATCTCCATGGCGGCAGTTATGGAAAGATTAAAAAATTTAATATACAGCGAATTCTCGATATATGTCATGTCCAGGAGACATAACCCAGCCGTGTTATGTTTATACTCCTCGGCGTCCGAGGGCTCTCGAACTTCGTGGCCCCTCAAGGGGTATACTCCGCGGTAGTGGGGATAATTCCGCGACGTTTATCATCCAGGCCTTGGCGACATATATAGAGTCTGTATAAAACGGTATAAAAATTCTGTATGAGCAAAACGAAGTAAATTTAATCATTTAGACTGAAATTTCTTTGAAATTATGTATGCAACATGTCACAGATTGCATTCCTAAGAGAATTTTGGAAATTTTTCTATTCGCCAACTTTTTCTGTAGGATACGATTGGGGAAAGTAATACTTGTAATTGCATGATAAAAACGTAATACGTACTTACTTTATATAGGATTTAAATTATTACTGTGAAAAATCAGACATCACCGCATTAACGAAACTTTTGCAATACTAACGGATCGCAGGTTTCATTCATTCAGTTTTCGACGTAGAATCATTCAAGAGCGAGTACACGCATACCTTCGCGAGTTCTATGATGAATATGATGACGCAAGATGTGTTTCTTGAACTCTTTACACAATTGGACATGCAACCTTCTTCCTATCGGACGCAGATTGAATGTTAATCATTCGTATCGTTTCAGGATTTAATATGTTACGCTTAATCTATTTTTAACCACTATTACTCACCTCTGCATTGTCGTTGATAACGTTAGAATGCATTCGCACCGGCTGTCAAAGGGAATGATTTATTTGTGGAAATCTTACTTCGCAAGGCAAGTTCATTAACACTGTTCACTATCACTACATAATACGATAACATTCATCACCGTTTCTATTCGGTTATCAATTTCTATCTGTTTTCTTCAATATTTCTCTAGGAAAATTCTTTCTGCTCTTCGAATCCAAAATTATTTGATTTACGTCTAAATTGTCGATATGCACTGAATCAAGTATGGCGAAGTACAGTGATTTCTGTATATATGTCGACAAGGCCTGGAGGATAAACGTCGCGGATCTATCCCCACAATCGCGGGGTATACCGAGGTGCTGGCAACAAGACCCGTGTTGTCGACATATATCGAGAATTCGCTGTACTCGATTGTCCGATCTGAACAAGAAAATATGAGAGCTCGTACAATTTAACATTAACTTAATTACGGTGTTGGATCCTAGTTTGAGCTATTCAAATTCGAAGCATGTCGAGATACTAGAGATTTCAGGGACCAGAGCTTTGAGCTTGAACTTCGAAAAGCAATTTAAATCGGCAACAACAATTCTTTCAATAAAATTACGGTGAAATCTGATTCTAAATGACCAAGTTCTGATCCGGAAAAAGGTTTCGTCTACTCTACCAACATTCTAATTAGGATGCGGAGGATCGGTACGGACGGATGGATGGGTAAATTGAAAATCGAACTGCGCTCGAAGAATCACCCGAACGTCCATTATACTTTCGGCGTGTTCCACATTTATTCAATAAAAAAAATCAAGTACAATTATGGTACGGCGACACATAATGACACCGCCGCAATCGACGTTGCATAACGTTACGATATATCGATAACTATATAAAAGTGAAAAAATCTGTACAATGAAAGACATGCGGGTAGCGAGAGATGCCCCCGTCCCTTTGCGAACTCCCAATGGTCGACGCTACGCCTTACGAAGAGCGTCGGTGCGCAGATCCCGAATAAAAAGAGAGAGAGAGAGAGAGAGAGAGAAAGAGACAGAGAGAGAGAGAAAGAGGCTCGTACGTGAGAAACAGCGAGACAAGAAGAAGAGGAAGAAACAATTACAAACGTGAAGAAAAATAGAGAGAGAGAGAGAGAGAGAGAGAGAGAGAGACAGACAGACGAGAAACCTAAAATTGAACAGAGCAGTAAAAGGGCGGTGGGAAAGGGCGCCGCGACGACTTCGAGGCGCCGCGTCGACCGGTGGTCGGGCAGCGGACGCGAGAACAATTCGTAAAAGTAATCGACCATGGGGAGTGATAATAATTACAGAATGTTAAGATTATATAATAATAATAATAATAATATTAATAATAATAATAATAAGACAATAATTCAATTATATAATAGATAATAGATAATAGATAATAATAATAATAATACACATTCGCGTAGCACTTAAAATCGTACTCAATAAAATTAATAACATAAAAAAATTGTCATAAACTAAAATCAAAAGTAATCAATAACGTATGGTCTGTAGTGACTTAAATAACACAGCATCGTATGAATCGGGCACGCGGTTCCGGGCGTCGCTCGTCGTCCCCTCGGCGTTTACGTTCGTTTGGCATCGATTTGCGGGCAAATCGATCGAAGAGACATGATCATTCGGCGAGGGGGCGAATGAGCGACGGCCGGATCCGCGGCCGTACGTTCGTTTAGAAGTAAAGAACCTCGACGGAAACTCGAAGGAAGGAAAGCGAAGTCGGGGAGGAGAAGAGCCGCGGGGGCAGAAGGAGCGAATTGACCCGAGAAAGAATCGAAAGGAGTTCGTTCTTCGTTTCACCTCCACGTGATCTTCATCTCGGGTTCACTCCCTTTCTTCTCGAAGCTGCCGCTTGGTTCGAGATGATTCGAGAAAGCGAGAGAGCGAGAAGGAGACTTGTGAAGGAGAACGAGAGGGAGAGGGAAGAAGATTTCACGATTTCGAAGCGTAAGATAAGAACGAATGAGAATGAAATCGAGAGCGTCGGAGAATAGGGGTGAGTAGGGGAGAGACGAGCAAAAAATTAAAAAAAAAGAGAGAGAGAGAAGATAAAGAGAAGAAAAGAAAACAAAAAAAAAATAAATTAACGGTACCGCGTAATTCTCGCTTAAGGTCTGATCCTAAGGGGGGCTGTTTACATAATACAGATATACGCTTGTAAATAACATATCACGTGACCGCCGTACATCTTCTGTCCAATCACACTCTCGCGTCGGAACTGTCGTCGAAAAAGCGAACAACGCGACGAAGAAAACAAACAAAAATAAAAAGGAAAAAAAAAATAATAATAAAAGGAAAGAGAGAAAGAAGTCCTCACGCGCGCACACGTTTACAAGTAGAAAAATCGTTTAAAAGCACCTCAAGCGGTTGTGCAACGGCTCGCATATCTCGTTTCCCTCCACGTTTATTTGGTCGCTTCTTTGGATTGGTCAGCTGGACGAAATTTTCATTTCAAAATATATATATATATATATTTATCCTATACACACATTTGTTGCTCGTTCGTTCCGCGTCGCTAACAACAACGCCTCTATTTAAGCATAACACCGCGACAGGGTTGTCCTACATATATATTTCTCTCTGTGTCTTTCGTTCGCTGTGCTGTTTCTCGTTCCCTTTTATTTTTCGTCCGTGTTTCTTTCTGCGTGTCACGTCGCCAAAAAACGTCTCCGGCGTGTTACGTCGTGTTATTTCGCGCTAACTTCTCCGAGAGCAGAAAAAAACGGAAAGAAAAATAAGCGTGAACAAAGTTTACTTTTTTTTTCTTCTTCTTCTTCTTCTTCGTCTACCTCTTCATCTTCGTCTTTCGCTACGAGTCCAGGCTCTATCACAAGGTGGCTGCGAGCTTTTTACAAACGGCTTGAGAGACATCACACACACCCCCCTCCCTTCTTTCCTTTGTCCTCTCTTTCTCGACTCTTTTATCTGTTTGTTTGTTTGTTTGTTTGTTTGTTCTCTTTCACTTGCCACTATTCGAATTGCTCTCTCCTCCCCTATTGTTTCGTTTCGCGAGATCTCTCAAACGCTCTCGTGTCGTGTTCGATTTCTCCCTCTGCAATCCTCGACGCCCACGCACTCTCTGCATACGCACTCTCTCTCTCTTTCTCTCTCTCTTTCGAACATCTCTTTCTCTCTAGCAATTAATCGTTACGAACAGATCGCGGCGGTCTATATGGTCCACGGGACATTTGGCTATAGGTAACGTTACTTCTTATATACGTTTTTTTTCTTGCTTTTCTTCGATTTTTAGCGGCTTAATATGCAAGTTTACGGACTACGAACATCGTGTCTTACTTTTGTTAAGTGGAGCACATCAAAGACGGTTACACACAGTCGAATATTAACAGGCGGATGCGGTCTCTCGCGCGTGACTCGTCGATCGTTACACAGCTGATTTCGCTACAGTGATTTCTCCGTATATGTCGCCGAGGCCTGGACGATAAACGTAGAGGGATTATCCCCACTACCGCCGGCGTATAGCCGTGAGGGACCACGAGAGGCCTCGGTCTATAAAGAACAGCATTTTCTGCACGATACATGTCCGTGGCTGGACCCGTGTTTTCGACATATATCGAGAATTCACTGTGTCTCGTTTGTTCCGCGAACGAAAAGTGCCGGAACATTTATGAATGCATTGTGAAAAATTGTCGTGGCTCTTTATTTTCGATTTCAATGTCATTTTGTCGTTTTCTTTCTTTTTTTTTTCTTTTTTGAAGTTGCACCTTTCAAGAAGCGCCGACAGAGTCACGGCGAGAGGTCGAAAACGGAATATCGGAACGAAAGACCGTCGGTCGCGAATTCGGCTCGCGACGCGACGACGCACTCCGCTCGGACGAACGAGATTCTTGTGGCTTTGTTTATTTTTTTTTTTTTTGCGATCGGTTGGCACCTGGAATACAGTGGCTGGAACGACGACGGACAAAAACATCGCAGTTCCCTCGAAAACGTTACTCTAGACGCACGACCAGCAGTACACATTCAGATAAAAAACGCGCGGAACAGTCGATACAATTTTCACCTTCGCATTTCCTTCCCTCTCTCGTTTTCCTATGGCAAAACTTAGACAGTCTGAGCAAATAAAACCTCTCCCTATATTTCGTATTTATTTATTTATTTATTTTACTTTATTTTATTTTATTTTATTTATTTATTTATTCGTTATTTTCCTTAGTTATCCTCTGCCGTTAGATCTTACGCGTTATTTATACGTCAATTATACGTCGACATTAACATTCATGTGTTGTGTTTCTGGTATCGCGTGTACGTGTATGAGTGTAGAATAGGCATGCGTGTAGAGAGGTGTGTGTTATCGGATTTTTTTTATGCTGTATTTTCTTATTTTTTTTTTCTCCATCCTTTCCCTCTTTTCGTTGAATACATACGAATACATTCGTTTTCTCTTCATATACTGTTATTTGAACCGGGGCCGTCGAGACGACCAGCCCCGGTTTAAATACTGTCGGAAAGATCATGATTATCGTCTACGGTGTGGCTATGTTAATTCGATCGTTCGATAGAAAAATCCTACATGGGCGGGTAAAAAAAGATGTATAAAAAATAACGCAGTCGAGCTTGACACCGCGTCGCTCGAAGCCGAACGGTCCTCGCGACGAAAATCATTAGAGCTTAACTATTTTCTCTTTGCGAGAAGCAAAAAAAGAAACACGAGCGCGCGCGCACACACACACACACACACACACACACAGAGAAGAACGCTGGCGCATCCCATTCGGAATCATTTGTCTAGTGCGATTTGCTTTCTCGCGAACGTGGAAATGAACGAGTGGACGTGCGACGGGTGAAGAGCGTCAAATGAGAATTCGATGCACGCGAGAACAAAAGAGAAGTCGAGAATTCCGGGCGAAGAAAGGAACGTCGATGCCGGAGAAAGTATCCGAAAATAAAAAAAAAATAAAATAAAACAAACAAAAATGAAGGAAGAGGAAACGACACGGTGATCGGTCCGACAAAGACTAATCGATCAACTCTTCGGGGTGGGGGGGGGGGGGAATAGAAACTCGATGGTGTTGGAGTCTTCGACGCGATTTAACAATAATAGAAATAATTATAACGATGGATATAACCGATGTCGACGAATAGCTGGAAAACGTAAGCTTTCGTCGTGACGACTTCGCTTTCCTTTTCCTCTCGACGTTCGAATCACACTTTCTTCCTCGAGAGAGGAGAGACACCGAATAAAAAAATAAAAAAAAACAGAAGAAAAGAAAAATAGAAAACGAAGAAAAATAAGATCGAGGGTGCGGATCGCGAGCGAGCGAGCGAGCGCATGCGCCAATGTCGTCTGTTTCTCGACCTGAACGAGTTCAAGGGCAGGGGGACGGTGAAAAACGAAGAAGAAGGGACCGGCGGGAAAGAAGAAGAAGGAGAAGAAGAGAAGGCGCAGAAGAAGAAGAAGAAGAGGTAGCAGCAGAGGGAGCGTAGAGGAGGGAAGGAGGAGGTGGTGGTGGAGGCTGGAGGGAAAAAACAAAAAGCAAGAGAAACACGGAGAGAGAGAAACAGAGGTCATTGATCGAGCGACTCTCGCTGAACGCGCACACCTCCGGGAGATCATTCGAAAGTTTCGTTACAATGTACTTAATATACGATTACGAGCTAAATGGTTCGTTTTCTTGGATCACGGGGAAAAGGGGGTGGGGGGACAAGAAAACAAAAGGAAATTGGTTAGGAGGAACGGGGGTGGGGGAAGGATGGACTCGAGACGATACGAAAAAGAAAAAAAAAATCGAGAGATTCAGGACGCTCGATTCCGATGCGAGAAACGAACGTGCTGCGTCTGCCGGGCTCTTTCTCTCTTTTTCTCTCTGTCTCTCTCTCTCTCTCTCTCTCTGTCTCTCTCTGTCTCTCTTGCTCTCCAAGGAGAAAGGTCGTTCGGGAAAGGGTGCGGGAGAGGAAGGGATACATTATAATATTCGATACGATTATTCGTTACAATAATCAGATATTTCATTAATAATTACGAGATCACAGTGACGCTTTGACGCGCGGGGATCTCGGACGGGCGGGCTGCTTTACGTTAATTATTCGTGATCCTACGGGCTGAATGCTAGTTTCCCCTTTCCGTTACGATCATTGGACACTCGATTTTCGTGGTTTTCTCGATGACCAGCAGGAAGGTTGCGACTCGATTGACTGAGAACTGTCCGAATCTGTATCTCGGTGCAAAACTTTTGTTTACTGAGATTTTGCTGACGGTGTTTCGACTGCTCGACTATGGTTCGATGGCAACGGGAGCCATCGATACCTCGAGCTGGATGGACGCGATCGAAAGATGAGAAATTGCAACACAGCCTGCCCCCCACGATCCTCATAGTCACAGTTACAGCTTTTTCCTTTTTCTTTTTTTTTTTCGCGTGTCAGCCTCGCAGCTGCCGTTCTCCGATCTTCGTCAATCTCATCGATGGAAAAGTCATCGTCTCCAAGCGAAAAACATCTCCCACGTACTAACTCATTTTAACCACAGGCTCGCCCTTTCGAGATATACAACACTACCATCATAATTTTATATCTCACGGTACGTCTCGAAATAGTATTTCGATTATATATATATATGTATATCCAAATATACCACTTTAAAATATATATATATATATATATATATTTATATATATATATATGTAGGTGTTTTCCATTATATATATATATATTTTTATTCATGTTTATCTATATAATTAATACGTTCTCAAATATGGCTGACTACTACGCTACGTAAAAATGCTCCTACTGAGTTTTACCGTTTCTAAAGCGTGGTAAAAAAAAAACAAACAAGAGAGAATTAAATCGAATAAACGGAGGGGACTACAGACGTAAAGAATTTAAAAAAAAAAGAAAAATAAGAACACGAAAACAAAAATAAAAAAGGTGCGGCAGGGCGAGGAATATAGAAACCGTAGACGGTTATGGTACGGCCCCACGAACAACAAGCGACTATGTACAATGCGTTTCTCGGTGGTCACGGTAATTATTTTTGTTTTTTCTTGTTTATCGCGAACGTCGCGTGATTCCTTACGGTTCCGTATTGTTTGTCTATCGTTCGTTCGAATAGACAGCTCTTCCGCTTGTTTCTGCGAAAACTCACTACAGGACAATGTACACGGGACGAAAATTTGTTCTTGTTTTGTGTCGGTGCTCTATTTTGTTTCGCGTGTGTATATTTTCTTCGTCTTTCGTTGACTCGTTTGTATACTTTATCGCGCGCGCGCGCGTGCGCAGACGAAAAAGAAAGAAAGAGATCAAGAATAGTTGGCCGGGTTTCGCCGCGCTGCAGGGAAACGGGGAAACAATTTTTGTTCTTTCTCTATCCGCGAATCAGCGCGCGCGCGCTCTCGCTCGCTCGCTCGCTTGCTCGCTTGCTTGCGTTCCTTTCAACAAACTTTTCTCTCCCCTTTCCTTTGGTCGGAATGCTATTTTTAATAATATTTAACTTTCGCGCGCGTGAGCCCTAAGTCCGGCCGGCTCCGCGCCGCGCCGATTAATGGCAATTACTATCTTATTACATCACAATTGTACGACGATCCTGCTCGCTCCCGCGTTCGCCCCCTCCTCGGGCGAACAGAGAGAAGAGTAGAAAACTTGATCGAAAAACATAGCAGAGATTCTAAGTGACGAAAGCCGGAGGACAAGTTGCTGCTGAACCCGCACGAACGAATCTTCTGCCGAACGAGGAGCCGGGAAAACTCGACAGAACTCGGGGACACGCGAAACGACCGACAATTTCAACGTGATTGATTTTACATTACATTTTACATTCGTCGAGGAATTCTGGAAATTCTCGAAACGAACGAAGCGGTGTCGAAGCGCCCGATCGTCGCTGAAATTGTCGACGTTCCCGCCGGAACCTTACGAGATACGATTAAAATACAATTTATACTCTGCTCGAAAACTATCCTAATCTCTCGACTCGAATTTTTACACTAATCGAACAACGAGGGGCGAACGATAAACGGCTGGCTCGAGCTCGAAAGCCGATCGCCGGAACGAATAGGAGGAATGGCTCACCGCAGAACTTGTGCTCCCCAGAAATGTCGTTGATTTCTGTAGCGTCTCGACAAAGAATAGCCTAACAGTTACGAGTTACTATTACGAGAACATCGAAAGAATCTAGTAGAGTTCATCGGCCGAATCGGCCGACGAAACGATTCGTAAACTTTTCCCCTTTTTTTTTCTTGTTACTCTGTAACATCGAACGTCCTACATTTCCTTTTCTCCCTCCTGTTCCTCGGAGACTACGGGACCTAACGCTTGTTCCTACGGGATCGTTCCTCGCGCACGAGGACACCTACGGGTATTGACTTTCGAAAAAGGGTTGGCATGCCTCTTCGAGGAAAGCATTTCGAACAGGGTCGAAAGCATTTCGAACAGGATTTTTCGTTTTAAAGACGAATGGCAGTATTCGCGTCTCGCGTCGAACAGAGACACAATCGTTTTTCTCGTTAGACGGTGGACAAACACGCGTTTCTCTTTTCGTTTTTACCTATAAATAAATACTATACTTTCTACACACTGGAATACTTCGACGTAGTACGTGACGAAAAACCTTACATCTGTTACCTTATAGGTGGAAGAGAAAGAGTCGAACAAACGAAAAAAATAAAGAAAAATAGACGAGGAAAAGTAAAAATAATAATAGCGATCGTAATAAAAAAAAGAAGTTATTAATAGTTTAAAAAAAAAACAGATAATAATAAAATAATAATAATGAAAACACAGAGAAGTCTTTACTCGGGAGTACAGAGACAGATAGAGTGACAAATAGAACGGTCCACGGGAATATACTATCGTATCGACAGCCTTGTGATGATTTTGGTACTATCCCGTCGAGCTCACCGGGTGCGGCCGTGCCCTGACCGGGACGTTAACTATCCATTATTTATAAAAATTCCTCTCCGAACGCTCGCGAACGAAGTCACTTCTCGGTACGCGCGAGAATCTCGGCGCCGAGTCGCCGAACGGAAACGATGAGACCTAGAATACCGTTAATACGCACGATTCAACACGTCAAGTGCCAAACATCAACCCGAGAAATTCTTACAAAATCAGAGTAGTTTAATGAACGAAACCACAATTAGAAATTTCAAACGTAACCTAGGGGGATGCTGTCTTAACCCTTCTGAATTCGAAAGACTCCGATAAAATTCGGTTTGTCTGGATATCTCATGACAAAAATGAATTTCTAAATCCAGTGAAAAATCACTGTCACTCGTACGTGACCGACGTGGCAGTTAACGCGTTAAACGTTTAATTACAGACTCGCAAGGATCGACGAGTAACGAACAAAAGAGACCAGAAGAAACGTTGTTGATGAACGGCGACAACGGTAATGGTGTCGATCAATAGCGGATGAAAGAAGAGACGAAGAACAGAGAAGAAAAACAACCAGCGATCTAGTAATCGATCGAACGAAATGGAGCGCGATGGCGGCGATCGAAATGAAGACCGATGAAAGAGAAGCAGCACCGGAAACCGTGCGAAATTCAGAGAGCAAACCGGAGAAGGGGTCTCGGGAGGAAGAAATGAAGGACAGAGTTAGAGAGAGAGAGAGAGAGAGAGAGAGAGAGAGAGAGAGAACGACACACCGGAGGAAGGGGTCACAAAAGGCCCGGGTACCGGAGTGTCGCGGAAGGCGTCCATCGTGGACGAGGGCGCCACTAAGAGCTAAGCTACCGGAGATCATTCGAAAACTGTCCACGGGAGTCGCAGCTAGCCAATTAAGATGCTGCGATCCTCGGCCTATCGATTATCTACTTTAATTATAAACGTCGACTTATCACTGAATTTTATTACTTTAGTTTAAATCCTCTATACAAATACAAATTACGTTGCTCCCCTCTCGCGTTATCGTGTCCTCGCTCGTTTCCCCTACCTGCTCAATATATATATATATATGTCGCGTTTTAATAATCGTCGTGTTCTCTTTTTCGTCATTTTAGCTTTTTGGAATACACTGAGAGACTGGCTCCCTCCAGAGATATACTTTCTATATACAGACGACATTGAACCGTCGCCATGGACGTCCGACGATCCCGATCGTCGAGTGTTTCTATCCGACGCGCTGTTATTTTCCTTCCTGCGAGGAAAATGAGAGAAAAAAAAAAAGAAAAGAATACACACACACGCACACTCAACGGTTCAAAACGATCTCGACAACGCGGTCGTGGAAAAATTTCGCTAAAACTACGACGCCGATCGCTCCCGGTTGGCCTGACCTCCGCTCGACGACCGTCGACCGTTTCTGCACGAGACAACATGGCGACGGTTTGTCATTATATCCCAGATAGAGTTCTGTCCTGCCTGTGTCGGCTAGGTAACCGCGTTATCTACAAGCACGTCGATATACTTCCTACCGACGGGAACGGAACGGACAAGCGTTTGTGAAAAGAAAAGAGAAAGAAGAAGAAACAGAGACGAAAAACGAGAAAGAAAGAAACAGAGAGCAAAGAGAGCCAAACGAAACGAGAGAACGTTGGAAAAACAGAAAATCGGTAAAGCGGGAAACGATAAAAAAACCCGTGCGGCCTGCCTGTCCCGTTCCCGTAATCACACTACTTTATTTAATTCTCTTTATTTTATATCCGTAATGAGATCATCATTTGATTATTGGGTTAAGTCCTCTTTGGATCTCGTCCTTAGCTCCCCGTCACCCTCAACCTAGACTCGTGTCACGATCCGCTCGCCGTCACGAACCTCGGATTCTTGTCTACTACTAGCGGGCCGATCTCTCGTCTCGGCCCTCTTACCTTGACGCGCGAGAGGCTGGAAGGCGAACGATCGGCACACGGTCGAACAAAAACAGTCTGTTCGATAATGTCCGCCGCGCGACCAGCGAGACTGCACCTGGAACGCCAACCGTCTGGCCGCGGATCGTCCCGATCACGATCACGGTGTGTCTCGGGAGAATATCTAAACGAGACCGAGAAATCGGTCGGAGCGGCTCGGCGTGAATCGTGAATCGCGAAATCGCGCGGCTCCTCGATTCGTCGGCGAAGCCAGAGCTACGTGCGATCGTTTGTCGATCGTCGAACTACTGCTAAATATTAGGAAACATCGAACGGTTTTGTTTTTCGGGTAACTCTGACTCCGCGACCACTGAGGAACCGGCAAGTTCCCTAATCGCTCCGACCGCCTTTTGTCCTTCCACGACGAAGGCTCCTCTGGCCGATCACGGGAACGATTCAAGTGCAATCTCGATCGCGAGGCGTCAGATACACATGTACATAGAAAATACGTAATCGTAATGCAGATCGTGTTGATTGTTGCGGTAGGACGTCCTACGGGAACCGTCCAGGCGGAGCCTACTACCATTCCGGCTCCCGATCGGTCGGCTGACCTTGTTCGCAGCTCCGCAGGATGGTGCACGGACGCTCGTTCTCTCTGCAATTCGCCTAGCCGTGGCATCGATCTTGGAAGAACTTCCAGAAGCGTCGTAACCCCGAAGAGGAATCCCCGACGGGCTGGAAGGACCAGTTGCCGGTACACCGGGCGACCGCGCGTCCTCGTGGCTGTCCCTGGTGCCGTTCCAAGCGTCGATGATCATTCTTCGAGTTCTGGCATCGCCTTCGTCGCCGGCGGCGACGACAGGACGAGACCGTAACATCTATCGAAGGCGGGAGACCAGCCTCCATCCGAGGTAGAGGGCTACCGTCGTCCACAGTGTCTCGCGCAACGGCGCCGGGATCAGCAACGAGAGAAGACTGTCCGTCGAGCCGGAGTTGTTGTTGTTGCCGCCCGCGAAACCCGGGTTCAGCGCCGGCAGTCTTGACTTCTCGATCTCGGCGGCCTGAAACACCCAACGCAGACAACGCGTCCGTCAGTACAAGCCAAGTCCGCTTCCGACAGTTCCAACTATGCAGTAACTATTGAATTACATTGTATTTCAATTATATAGCGATTAAACGACGTTGTCACTGAATTGCATAACTTAAACCTTTCGATCAACTCAATTACGAGTTATTTTAATCAGATGTGTAATCGAAATACAATATAATTGAAATATTTTCATCAGATTTATATTTGAAATACAGCCATAGTTGTACTAATTCAATTGCACGATTGAAGTACACGGTATTTCAATTATATAGTAATTCAATTACGTTGTAACTGAATTACATATCTGAAACCTTTCAATTAATCCAATTACAAATTATTTTAATCAGATGTGTAATCGAAATACAATATAATTGAAATAGTTTCATCAGATGTATAGTGTAATTGAAATACAATATAATCGAAATACAGCCAGAGTTATACTAATTCAATTGCACAATTGAATTAGATTGTATTTCAAGTATATAGTAATTGAACTACGTCATAATTGAATTACATAACTCAAACCTTTCAATTAATCCAATTACGAATTATTTTAATCAGATGTGTAATCGAAATACAATATAATTGAAATAGTTTCATCAGATGTGTAATTGAAATACAACATAATCGAAATACAGCCAGAGTTGTACTAATTCAATTGCACAATTGAATTAGATTGTATTTCAATTATATAGTAATTGAACTACTTCATAATTGAATTACATAACTCAAACCTTTCAATTAATCCAATTACGAATTATTTTAATCAGACGTGTAATCGAAATACGATATAATTGAAATATTTTCATCAGATGTGTAATTGAAATACAATATAATCGAAATACAGCCACAGTTGTACTAATTCAATTGCACAATTGAATTAGATTGTATTTCAATCATATAGTAAGTGAACTACGTCGTAACTCAATTACATAACTCAAACCTTTCAATTAATTCAATTACCAATTATTTTAATCAAATGTGTAATCGAAATACATCTCCTCAAATTCCAATGCAGCGTGTATGGCGGCAAAAATAAAATATTTTCCTTTTTACAGTGAATTCCCGATATAAGTCACTTGCGCGGTTCTGGCGAGTGACATTTAGACGAATTCTGTGGTTCTCGCCGAACGTTGCACTTGAAACACACAGTGCACGCTCGGAAATGTAAAAGTCCCTAACCGTGGTGATGTGAGTAGTTCCAGTCACCTTCAAATGCGAGGCTCGCAGTGACTAATATCGGGAATTCACTGTACGCTTAATATAAAAATGTTGAGTCCACAGTTTCTCTTGGTACGAAAAATAAGTTGGACCTGGTGGAAAGTAAACTTGAAATAATTCCGGACCGTTAAGGGTCCATAGAAATGATGATTACTGCGTGCTATATTTGTATTTTGCGAATCGACCAGTCTGCACGCGGTGGTATTGTGCGCTCGTTAAAGATAACAAATTCTTAATTGAATGGGAAGACGTCCCAGAGGATTTCAAGCACTTCTCTTTTCCCTGCAAGATGTCTCGAAGGCAGAATTGTCGCTGATGCTCCTTGCGGGAGGAGTCAGGACTCGGGCGTAAAACCGGGAACGTAGAAAGAAGGCGCGGAGACCCTGACTCCTAATTGGGAGTGTTCTAATTGGACGGAATTACCGTCGATTCGACACTCCTTGCGGCTAAGCCTCCGGCGTGGAGAAAGCATCACGGTCTTTTTTATCGAGTTCCCTTATCCCTTCGAGTTTACACGAGCAGACGATACGCTCGAGGGGTGGAACGACGCGATTAAAGTCCACCGCCGCCTCTCCCGGGACTCGTTCCACCAGCGCGAAACACAAATCCGATGGCAGCGCATTAATGCCGGTTAATTGTCAATTAATTTCTACTTTGAACAACTCCGTGGATCCTCACGGTTCGCGGACTCTCCAAGAATCGGCCGTCGACCCCGCCCCTCCGATCAGCACCCTCGACAAAAGGTCTCCACTTATAACTTCCGCGAGCGATTCATTATCCAATTAGTCATCGAGGATAGAAAACCAGCTCGACGAAGACTATCGATACCGTCAACGATCCCAATTGTTCCCCGTTCCGTCGGGTGTCCCCGGCGGAATTATTCATTCCTCGAGGAGAATTGAATCGAGTCCGCCTCGTTAAAATATTAATCGGTCCGAGATCGGGAATCTGGGGATCGATCCCCAAAGCCGTAAACCCCGCTCCCGGTTTAATATTTCCCGCGAACGATCGTTTCGGTTTACCCGCATTCGATCGTGTGTGTTCCTCTCTCGCTCGCAATCACTCCCCACCCCGCTTTGTTTCCTCGATCGCACCCCCGGGGGTCACGGGGACCGCGCGACTTCCGATCCTCGTTTCGTCTTAATCCACTCGTGGTGGCCGGACGTGCAATAATAAACGCCCCGAGAAACGGGGAAAGCTCAATCTCCGAGCGAGAAGGCTTTTATGGGGTGGTCATAATATCTGGTCATCGTCGGGTTCGATCTGCCCCACGCCTCCGCGCCGACACCGCTCGTATTTCCTTCTCCGGTCGTTCTGTATACAGAGACGAGAAAAACACTCGGCCTGCCATGCCGGGCCACCACGAGGGAGAAGAGAGATTACGCGGATATGCTTCGAGGGTGGAAGCAAGAGGAGCCAGAGGAAAGCGTCACATTAAGAAAGAATTATGGACTATGGACTCTCCTCGTGGGAGTCCTCCTCGTCAATTAATAGTGTCCCTTCTCGCCTCGCCTCTTCCCGACTTTCTTGTTTCTTCGAATCCCCCTTCTCCTGCGAGATCCTGTTGCGGTACCTCCTCCTACTTTCCCCAAGGGGCCAAGACCGTAGTATCTCTACCGCCGATATTCGATGCATCGCTCATTTCAATACGCGCCGTCCTTGAACTCCATCATTCTCGAGTCTATCGATCGCCGTGACGAAAGCAAGCCTCCCAGAAACCACCCTCGTGAAAACAAATGCTGTAAGACCGAGCATTGTCCGGATATGCAGTGAATTCCCGATATAAGTCACTGCGAGCCTCGCGTTTAAAAGTCACTGGAACTACCCACACCGCCAATGATAGTGACTTTTACATTCCCGAGCGTGCACTGTGTGTTTCAAATGCAACGTTCGGTGAGAACCACGGATTTCGTCTAAATGTCACTCGCCAGAACCGCGCAAGTGACTTATATCGGGAATTCAGTGTACTCATTTTGGGACGGTAGAGTGCCAACTCTCGATATATGTCAACAGCACCGATATTGATAGCGTTGCTTATCTTCCAGGAGGCATATCTTTGACACTCCTCGGAGTATGAGGGCCCTCCCGCGGGAGTGGGGATAATTCCGCGACGCTTATCTTCCAGGTCTTGGCGACATATGTGGAGAAACCCCTATATGTCACAAACCTGGAGGTTCATTTTCCCTTTGCAGGCCGAAATCTTCAAACAAAGCTTCTTCAAGTTCTATTCTTGATTGAACTCCATGTAATTCGGAAATATTCAGGGTGGTCCTCAGGATCGTAAGTAGTGACATAAATGTTGGCAAAAGACGCCCTCTACATTAAGAAAATTCTTCATGGGTATTAAAATCGCCCAGCCATTTAAAGATTCGGTAACCAATTTATGAGCTTCCATTGGTTGCAAACGGAACTAATATCGAAAACAAAATGGCCTCGCCCGTTTCTCTCGTCCTCTTTCTCCGTTGCGCTCCGTTCTTCGGCTTATCTATTTTCCGGACAGGAGCTGGCCGTGATGCCTGAAGTCTGTTAAGGTGTCACGCGTCTCGAGTGTTTATCGAGCCACCTGCGACCGCGGTGTGCTCGCTGCGCGTGTACTTTCTCTCTGCCGACGCGACGCTAGGCGTATGAAAAGCTGGCGGTCGGGTTTTACTGCTCGGGGCCCGGAAGAGAACGCCCGCTTGAGCAACGGAGAGGTTTCGCTCGCGCTTCGCCGACAGTAAACGCGAAATTTATTCGCGTCCAGGTCGCGAGGATTACGTTGCCGTTGGGGCGCGGCGACTCGCGTGTCGGAACTCTAAACGTTAATTATTCGCGCGGCCGCGGATTGCTCAAGAACAAGACCCAATCCCTCTTCTCGATCTTTCTCCATTCTGTCTTTTGTCTTCCTCCGCGACCCAGTGGCTGATGGGAGGATCGTCGCCGCCGCCGGTTCACCCTTACGCGCATCGCCGGCAACCTTAATTCACGCCGGTTCCGCTTGCGCGTGTCTGACGCGCTGCGCACGGGAGCGCGTCCGGAGATTCGGAAAGCACGCTCTGGAAATTTAATTAATTAAAATTAAACCTCCCGCGGGGCGCTAGGCGGCTCTCACGGGACACGCTCGAGGAGATTCTCGTTCGAAACTGGTTTCCTGAAATCAACCCCCTCAGGTGGATTCGAAATTCAATTCACGTAATCAGAGCTTTTCCAGGCGATGCTGGAAATATATGATGATAGGTCCGTTTGCTGTGTTTACACAACTTTTAGGATAATAATTCTATGTTACTAGAGAAACTATGGAAGAACTTTTGGACATTTGTTGGGAAGCAGTGGACCAGCAACTGTTGACCTATTTCTATCACAAGTTGCAGACCTCCGAGGAAAAATCGCGGCAATTACGCGCACTTCTCGGCCCAGGTGTATTGGTACGCTCCGGCGCGGCGCGGCGCGGCGCAACGACGCGAAGGATAAATAAATGGCTCCGCATGTTTGCGTGGAAGCGAGCGCAGCGTAGCTCGCGACTACTGTAAGCCAGGAGGGATTATTGTGCAACGTAATTGCACTGCTCGCCGTGGAAACGGCCGATCGGGTCGGCGTTTCATCGAGCAACGTAAGAAAAAGCCATTGGAAAACGCGGGTCTGCGGTCGGGACACCGAGGCCCGGCCAGGTAGCAAGTGCGCAACGCACCGTGGAACCGCAACCGACGATAAAATCCGAGGGGCACGATCGGCAGGGCATCGCGCTGCCCGTAGAATAAGACGTGAACACCGTACAGAGGAAATCTGGATCGCGTGCTGTCGGGCCGACCGATCGGGCCTTCTTGCGAACCGACTTCGAGGCAAGAACAGGAGAGGAGGTTCTTCGCCGAGAGATGCCGTTATGCTACCGAGCGACCGGGGTTTAATGTATCAATTTGCGCGTCGGCCGATCGTTTAAATAACTGATAAACGTCGGCGGAACGTTTCATTAGCCGAGCGCCGCGTAAATTACTCCCTGTTCGTGGAAATCTGTTGCACCAGCTCGAACGAATATTTTATCCTGTCCGTGGCGCGAGCAATTTTCCTAACCTCCGCCGCAGCAAGTTTATCTGCGCTCCGCTTCTCGGAACCAGCTCGACGCGTAACTCATCTCTCCTCTATGGCCGTTCAACCTTCTCTCGAACTGCGATTCTGCCGATACATTTTGCAGTTACATATTAGCTCGTCCCGTGAGTTCGTGACGTTCACTCTTGTACCATTCAAACTCTAAAAATAAAACATGTAATCACCCCATTCGTTCCACAACCTCTTCTGACCTTTTCGGCAAAGACATCAATACCGTCGCTATAAAATTTCTGCGGTTTTTCATTTAAACACTTTTTCATGGCAAACAATACAAACATACCCACGGCACGAACTTATGGGACCACCTAAGGCGTCAAAGACGATGGGCTGGAGTCTGCGAAACCGTCACGATTCAGCTTCGTCATCAGTAACGCGATATTTTCAAAATTCACACGGAACGGTATACTTGACGAGTGGAATTTAACACTAGGTTTGCGGAGCATTAAAAGTGAGTATTTATTTTTTCAAGCAACGTAATTTAAAGATTTAAAGTTATGTACTTATGTATTATATACCTAATGTGTTCTACGGTTCCTACATTATTAATGCTTAACAGTAAGATGTACATATATTACTAATGTATAGCTTTATAACCCCCTATGGGGAGTTTCAATTAAGCTTTCAATAAAAAAAAGGTGAGTATTTCACATTACTTTATAAAAATAAGAAGAATGTGTTTATCCAAGTGTTCAGGCACTTTTTAAATAATATATACCTAAGGAAATAAGTTTGTTGAGTGATTCCACATGGATGGATCTCCACAATCTCAATGATCGTAAATTAAAAATATTATAACCCGTCATTATGACGGGTCCCGTAAACCTAGTGTCAAATGGCACATCTAATCCAATTTGCGGTGAACGGATTTCCGTAATTACCGAGGACGTGGATCAACGTCGCCCCGAATTCCGAGACGAAAAATCGAAACAGTGTTCGGAAACGCGAAGAATCGGGGGAATCGGAGTAGAATTTCAGCGTCCATGGTTACACGTTGCAGAAGAGGAACGGGAGCGCTCAGCGTTCGCGGAATTGCGGAAGACGTGTAGAGAGCGCAAGAAAGATCAATGAGAAACGGCACGGGAGGAGTAAAAAGGCCGAGGAGCGAGCGAAGGAGGGCTGCGATTGCACGAGATAATTGGAGATAATTTACTCGGCCCGTGGCCACGGCTCGTGCTGCCATGCCCATTTAACTTTCACGTAAGGGGATGTAACCACTTAGCCGTTACATGCTCGCTTACTCTCCATGCATATGTAAAGCGGTGGCTTCCCATGACGAATGGAGAAAGACCGGGGTTCGCGCTCGTAACTTTCGCATGACGACGTGTTCTCCAATCAGCTTCTCCCAGCCTCCGCCGCGATCCCAGAAGTTCGCGTTATGACAAAACCAACGGGGAACGGCGGGTACACCGTGCGACAACATCCGGTAAAAGCAGTTTGCGCGACAGGCGACGGGGATACCCAATTCGAGGCGAAACGCGGCCCGGAAACACCTGTTGTTGCCCCGTGATGAGGACAGAGACGAGGGGCAAAAGTTTTCCCCGTTGATTTCGGGAGAGGAGGGGAGGGGGCGAGGCGAGGCGAGGCGAGGCGAGGCGAGGCTGGGGTCATGAAATATTAACGAGCAGCGCCACGGAATTGTTTTCGGGAAAGTTTCGCGATGAATAAAGGGTCCGGGGGTCGTTGTGCAGACACGGATAGGCTCTCCGCGAGCGAATTTCGAAATACTCGAAACGCCGCGTCGCGGCGGCGGATGGGATTAGCGTCGAGGCGCAACGCCGCCCAGGACGACTGACATAAAACTGGCAGTAAAGGACTGTACAGTAATATCGTCTTCAGCTTCTATTCCGTATAAAGTGACTCTAAGACCAAGTTCCAGGTTTACGATCTCCCTCTCTCTCTCTCTCTCCCCTCTTCTCCCCTCCCGCCGGTCTTACGATCGCCCGCCGCCGCGTAACGCTTCCGAAGGCACGTATCAAGCTCCGCAAATATATAAAACTGAATGGGAAAAGGAGCCTGCGATAAGAGACAAAACCACGCGTCTGCATCCGGAACACGGCGAGGAAACAGGACGCCAGAACGCGCCAGCGTCATCGGATTAATCCGACACGTCGATCCACCTCCCACGGGAGTGGGGGTGGAAGGGGAGGATGGGAGGGCAAACAGAGGAGAAACCCTGAGAGACAAACCCGCCGAGAATTCGCCGCGATTCGTATTATCAACAAGCCGATCCTCGGGTTACCGAATCGTGGAACTGATCGGCGTCCGATCTCCGACGGCCGAGGGGACGCGCCGGAGATTTCTTCAATTTCACGGGTCTGTTCGCCCCCTTCAATTACCACCACTTAACCAGCAATAATTAGACGTTCCAGGATTGGGTATCACGCTGGCGAGGATCTTTAAAGCGAATAAAGTCGAGACCGGGATAAAAGAGAGGAACGCCCTACCGTCGCTTGCACATTTTCTCCTCCTTGTTCCACCCTCGGCTCTCTCTCTCTCTCTTTTCGTCTCTCTGTCCCGGCCATTCTTATACTCCGCTCGTTCGGCTTCTTTCTTTCAATCGGGCACGGCAAATCACGGGGAATCTCGTAAAACCGTGAAAGGACTCTCTCCTTCTTTGTCGTCGACGCACAGTGAAAAGAACGACCGACCGTAATAATCGTCCTGGAAGAAACTATCCTTTTTCCCGGATAGCATTGTGAGCGATTGCGTCGGGGGATTAGTTCTGTTTCTTCACCGGTTAAGTGTCTATTACGGCCGCATTGAATCTTACGGGCTCGATCATTAGCACAACACGTTATACAACGGAGACGCGTATCCCCCGAAGTTATTATCGTTCTTCCTCGCCGTCTAGCAGTCTCCCGAACGAAACGGCTCCTCGGAGAGGAGCATCTTGACCTCAGGTCTGTCAATATACCGTCCGGTGCCGCTGGAGGAGCCGCACACACACAGTTCGTTTTTCCGTCGTCGACGTTTTCGTAATCCTTTTACGAGACACTGACGTAACGAATCGCAGCCCCGAATGGAAATAGGATCTTCCCATAAAACCGGGCATTCTTTCGGCTTTCCTGTTATTCGCCCCTTCGTCCTCCTGTTCTCTATGCATACTGGCCCGGGCAAACAACGGAAAAAGCGCATGTCGTAAAATCAGTGGCGGTGTACCGCTTCGATCGCCGATACATATTTGATCGAGCGTTCCTCGTGATCGGGAGAGGCCGGCCGGTGATGAAGTGGCCGGTCGAGGGGGCACCGAGGGGTCACCGAGGGGGTTGTACACGCTGGAAGCGATACTAGACGTCTTAACGGTGGCGTGCGGATATTTATTGCGCCCGTGGGACAACGACGCTGCCGCCGATATAACTAAATTCGCGTTTATGGCCCCGGCTGACCCACTCCAAGCCGCCAATTTCTCTCTTTCTGCGGAGAGAGAGAAAGAGAGAAACGCGGAGCTCCGTGGAACACGCTGCCGCGAAACGAGAGATACTGCATCATTCGTGAGACCATTAAATCGTCGGTATCGCAGACCGGGAGACGCGGGGGTGGGCGGTGTCTTCCGGCGAGATCGATTTTCCGGAATTGGCCGCGAACAAATGCGATGGAATTTTCGATCGGCTAGATCGCACGAGATACGAGCCGGTCCGAAGCGTCTCGGAATTACTCCGGGAAAATACGACGCCGCCGGGCGCCCGGAGAATTCTGGGTACGCCCCACGTGCCGGTGTGAAATTAATTTAGAAATTAAAGGCGTAAAATGTAGGGTGCTCGCCTCGTCTCGCCTTGTCGAGTCTCGTCTCGCATCTGCGTATATTTCGACCGGGTTTTATAACAACCACGATACAAGGGTAGCTTTACGACGAATAAAAGGCGTCGCGGGGGACGACGGGAATAGTGACAGGCGGCGTGAAGCGAGCATGCTACGCAATTATTTTTACGCCGCGTACCTTACACCTGTACTCCTCTCGTCGTAAACACTTTGCGATACGCCGCGTCGCGCCGCGTCGGCCCGGACAGCGCACCGCTTGAAAAATGTAATGGCACGCGAGCTGCGATACTCGTTCCCGGAAAGTTTTACGGTGAAACCCGACGAAGGGAAAAACGAAAACAAAATCATTCTATATTTACTGGATTTTACGCCGCGCGCCTCCGAAATTCCCTCGCATCCCCGAGATTTTACTGCTCAATTCCCGCCACTGTAAATTGACGTTGCCGGGTGGTTCTCTCGCGTGGCAGCGTTACCAAATTTTTTCTGAAAATCTGCTGTTTCGGAGAAAACTGCGTCCGTGGCTTACGTAAAACAAAATTGGAATTCTCAACTAGGAGACCGCTCACTGTTGTAAGATATTTTTACAAGATAAAAATAGTAGAATTGAGTACTAGTTAAGGCTAATTTCTGAAAAAATTGATCATAATACGTTTCGCAAGTCTCTGAAACTCTATTTCGCTAGTGTAATTTACCATACAGAATGTTTCGTGTACCTGTACAGTAACGCCCATTAATATTTACACGCTTTTAAAAATCGTATAACTTTGTTCACTTTGGACCATGCGACTTGAATTTTTTTGAGAAGTTAGCACAATTGGTTTGCTACATAATGTGAAAAGAAATTTTTACAAAAATTGCAATTGGTCGAAATTGCAGAGAAAATACTCAAAGAATACTTAAAGAAAAGTTGTCTTTTACAACTTTTTGACGTGGACTTACATTGAAAATTTAGGAAGTACGATTTATAGATCTGTATGAATTGTACATATTTAGAGAATTTCCATTCGGTTAACTTTGCTATGAGCTACAGATGTTTCCTAAGTGGCCACACAAGGGCGAAATTGCCTGACAAGTCCAAAATTCTGCGACTCTCACCCTTAAGTTTTCATCGTTGAACGTTCGCAGCTCATTGCAACGTTGACCGATTTAAATGAAGTATGTACAAATCGTACTTCTTAAATTTTTAATATAAGTCCGCACAAGAAAGTTGCAACATACAACTGTTTGTACTTTCGCTGCAATTTCGACCCATTGCAATCTAAAGGTTAATCCTAGTTTCACTTTGACCGTTTAACCAGTTAGCTGTTTTTTATGACGAGTATACTCGTCAAAACAGGTAACTGGTTAATTGTTTTGAAACTTTTATTTCTATTGAAACTGATCCGATTTCTACATATGACATTTAACCCTTTGCACTCGAAGCCATTTTAACTCTAAAACGAAACATTTCTTCCGACCTAGAATATTTCCCTTCTATATATATTTTTTCATGCTATAAATACGAAAATAGTTCCATTTTAGTCGTACAGTACAAGAAACGTTTAGTAATTCATTAAATACAAACAAATGTACAAAATATTTTGGCTAATGATACAGGAATTTTTAGTGGCGCCTTACAGTCGCCATTCGAGTGCTAAGGGTTAAACGTTTAGCAATCTATTACATACAAATGTTGTAATGTAACAAATAATTTGTAATACTTTTGGTAATTTCTTTGAAACAATGCCACAACAATTTCTAGTGGTGCTTCAGTATCACCACTCGAGTGCAAAGGGTTAAAATGACGTGATTCACGTCAGCGTTCGCGAATGTGTTAATATTGCGAATTCTCGTTGAAACCCGGAAAGCGTGTAGATATCGGTCGGCTCGAGGTGATTGATCGATAGGAGAGCATGTTGACGGCGGAGCAGAGCGTCGACCGTGCACTGACCTTGGTCTTGGACGCGTGGAAGTCGTCGGCGATGTTCCTGAGGTTGGCACCCACGCTCGCCCACTGGCTCTCGTTGAAGGCCTGGCTGAAGTGGCCGCAGCAACTGTTGCAGGTCGGCTCGCCGATGGGCCCCTTCTTCACGGCGCCGCCACCCTCCGAGGCGAGCCTGCGTCTTCGTGGCCGTGGCCTCGGGCTGGGCACCGGTGCCTCATCGCTGCTGCACTCCGGAAACTGGAAGGCAGCGTCCCTCGTCGGGCTGCTCGGCGCGGACACGGTCACCTGGGGCGCCGCGACCGGTAGCTGCTCGACCTGCTCGACCGCGGACAACACTAGGTCTGGCAGCGGGAGACGGGACAAGTCCGAGTCGACCAGGACCACCCCGTGCTCTCTCGATCCGAAACCGTCGCCGGCTCGTCGCGGCAATCGATCTGCGAAACAGAACAAACAATTTTTATCAGTTTCCAAACTCAGTCTCCCTACCAAACCGAATCGGTTTCTTCCTTATCGATAGCCACTGCCTCGGCACTGCACACTGACCCTCCCGCATCATCCCATACTGCGTTCAAACCTGACCAAAATTTTCCACTTCCTTCTTAATTCTAATCACTGTGTCGTAATATCCGTATCAACCAGTTAACTGCGGAGTTTAATTTGAAAAATCCCTCACGTCGCTGAATTAAAATCAAGCAATGATATACACGTCGAACGCAGGCCAAATAAATTTTACGAAAAGTGTAAAGCGAAATGAGAAAGGATTACATTCTTATTCGATGAGAAATTAACAATTCATTAATGGACGTGTGTACACGTCGAACGCGGTTAACCTGTTAACCGGGCGGGACGTATAAATACGTCAAACGTAAACAATATCAGGTGCGGGTAGGACACATGAATATGTCCTTGAAATATATGTTGCGCCGTGGAACGTATATTTTCGAACAACAATGGTATTAGTCGTCCATACATGTCTCGACATGAATTTAAGACACGGAGGGAATCAGTATCATTTCGCTATTGAGATTAGTGGACGTGGCAGACGTCCCCCAGTTAACAAGTTACTGTACACTATATTGTACCTGCCTACGAAAAATAATTTTCCGCATTCCAATTTTATTTGTATTGCGTTACGCCTAAATGTGTTCCTGATTGAAAAGTTGCTCGGCTAAAAGATTAAGTTTAAACCTTCAACTACGACCGCGTATTCGTTGTCCTCCAAGCGCGAAACGAATACAGTGAATTCTCGTTCTATACTATAAATATCCTATACTATAAATTGAATATAATATACAATACCATACATTCAATATACTATAGATTTAAATATATTATGTCAACAAGGGTCTTGTCAGGGTCGTGTCTAGGAGACATACCCGGGCCGTGTTACGTTTGCACTCCCCGCGGCCCCTCACGAGGTATATCGGTAGTGGGGATAATTCCGCGACGTTTACCTTCCAGGTCTTAGCGACATACATAGAGAATTGAGCTTTATTTATGTCTTCGAAGGAGAACAATGACTAAGCGTATACAGGGTGTCTCAGGACAAATATTTACTGTTTACTGCGTCAATGCTTATCGATGACGGCCGTATGCCACAAAATTTACATTTTGTAGTGCATCGAATCGAGTTGAACCCTTTTGTTCTTGTTCCATTCTCCGAGCACTTCGAGCGGTAAAACGTTACCAGGATTGCGCGTCATCATAAACGTATAATCTTCGTGCGACGATGATAATACGTATAATTTTCGTCTGGAACAATAACGAGCAAAAAGTTCCGATCCGTTTCATTGTAACAACGAGCCGGAGAGGCACAAGAAAGGATCCCGCGCGTAATTCCGCCAGGCAATATCGCGAAATTGGTAGTTACCCCGTAATTTCTAATAAGATTTTCATTGAATTTTACGGCGGCTCGAGGAGAAACGTAACGGCGCGTGTATACGGAACCCGATCGATCAAAACGGAACCAACAGGAGAGTTCGGACACGGCAAAATAGAGGTTCACCTTCACCGATCGCGATATTCGATTTATCTCCGCTAATCAAAGTCTTTCTCCGGCGACCGGTGTCTAAAAAGTGCGACGGGGTACGCGCGCAGGCGAAGAATGATTGCAAACTTTCACCTGAACGCAAAACTGCCAACGCCGAGCCGCGCCGCCGCTATGCAGGCTGGGAAAAAATGTCACACACGGATTCGGTTTTGTTCGCTTGCAATATTTCTGTACGCGTGCTCTGACGAAATCCCCGTGACACGCGATACCGGCGTTGCATACGCTCGACGGGTTTCCTCGGTCATCTCTAAAGATCAAATTCGCCGCGATTCATCAGCATTTCGATCGCTCCGAGCGATCTTTTCTCTCGCGGGAAAAAGCAGCCGCGAATATGCATGCGCGCGAGCGCTTGCGGGCCGCCGCGGATCAACGAAATACGTATCCGAGAGATTCGCGTCGAGCGTATCTGGATTCGCCATCGATAATTAATCGCCGCGGAGAGGCCGGCTCTCGGTTGCGTCACACAATGGAAATGCTACGGTCTACGCACACGCTGAGACGGCCCGCCGCTTCGCTTATAAGGTTTAATGCCACTGGATAGACAACGGCCTCTAGTCCACCGTAATGGCAACGAGCGACATTGTTGGCTAATGATTGTCGGAAAATTTACAACGGCCGATCCCGGACAGACTTCGTCCCGCGGTTTCGTCACGTATCCGACGCCCGTAACACGCACCGCGTCACGCGTTTGCTCGCTATCCAATCCGAGCTGCTCGAGAATACGGTATCGGTATCGAGCGACACGTATCGTGCCGCGTTCCACGAGCGATCAAAACAAGCATAAACGTTCTGTTCGAAACCCCATGCGGTATCTAGCCGCGCCAAGGCGAACGTTTCGTATCAACGAGCCGCGGCAGACTGCCTGTCTCGTCGCGGAACCAGCGAGCGGACGCTTTTATCTCTCGTAGAACCACGGAGAAGCATTTTTTCCTTCGATAAGTCCCGAGGCTGCTGCGTCTCGCAGATGCGACGCGTTTCGTGCCGATCATGCGATATTACGGCTGCGCAATTCACCACGAAAACGGTAATAAAAGTACACGCGACAACGACTGTACGAAATAAAATTTTAATCGCGACGGATAATTTTGTTCGTAAATGTACAAGGCACGCGTTTAGACGCTCAATCAAAAATCTTAACAACTCGGACTCTGTAATCTGCATAACAAATTGATACCTCGAACGTGTCGTTTTCCGGAATTGCTACGTGCGTTATTATTCTGGAGTACAGTAACTTGACTAGATTTGCTGCACTGCGGATTTCGTTTGTGGCGAAAATGGGTGGGTGTGATTTCAAACAATGAAAAGTTTACGAGAATTGAAGCATGTCAACGTTATTGTAACGACTTAATGAAACCATTAACACGTTGACTGCCACGTCAACCATATGTGGGCGACGGATATGTTTGTCCAGGTCTTAAAATGAATTTTTATGTTAATGTATTGATTGCACCAAATTTGATTAGGATCTGTAAAACTCGAGAAAGTTGGAGGACTACTAAATATCATACACTTAATTTTTTCTAATTTTTATTTAATTAAACGACTTACTTTCATTCTATGGAATTTTTGAGGTTTCGAGTTTGGCAGTCAAAGTGCTAAAGAGAAAAATAAATTCCTATTTGCGTCTCGGAATGAATAAATCGAATTGTTATTTTGCCTAAAGCTCCGCAGTCGAAACTTAACACACCACGATATTATGAAAATAATGCGAAATATAAATTTATAGGGCAAGCTTTATATTACTGATACAGAAATTATTTGTTTAATTTTCCACAGGCGTGCTACTGTAGTTTCGATATGAAAATAATATGAAATATAAATTTGTCGGGTAAGTTTTATATTACTGATAAAGAAATTATTTGTTTAATTCCCCGCAGACGTGCTACTGCAGTTTCGATAATAGTAAAATAAAAATTCTGTGAACGTCAGTCGGAGTCAATGCGTACTCTAGAATCGATTGTTTTTCCCATTTTATAATCTCACAATAAGTACTTTGTGACATGTATCGAGTATTGATCACCGACAGATCGAGATTTCTTGATTTCCGTTAAAAAATTTGGAATACATCGCATTAAACTCCATCGTATTACGTCGAAACTTGAATGATGACGGCTGTATCACTGACTCATCCTTCAATTCCATTATCTGCGCCCGTACGCAAGTTGGCCGAGATTAAAAGCATTAGTCGGTTAACACCTTCTATCTCCCAGCGAACCTTTGCTTTAATTTTAATTGAGTCAGCAACGGGAATAGCGATGAATCGCGTTTCACTCTATGCAACCTGTTCAAGATGAATCAAAATGCATTTTTACTGAGCCCGATTGTTCCGGACGAAATAATACTCCGATTATAACGGTTCTATAAATAAGCTGAAAAGACTAACTGTTGATTCGGAAAACAATGGCGGAGATTAGAATCGAAGAAAATTTGTTTACGCTGCGAAGAATGCTGCGCGTGAATGCAGTCCGTGCTGCGAATAAATATAAATCTGCGATCTAAAGTTGAAACTAATTTCTCTGTAAAAAAATGCTATCTCCTATATTCATAGAAAGGGCGAAACTTCAGATTCTCAAAAGAGAAGCTGAAGAGTCTATTGCGGAGTTGCAAGCTGGAATGGACTACAAAATACGATTGGACCATTTGAAGGAGCATGCTAATACAACTCCGAGCGTAAACCAGTGGCGATTAGTAGCGAGTTGTAGCGAAACTTCAGGTGATTAAAAGTAAAGCCGAAGAGTCTATATGTATATTCATAGACAGAATGGTTATAGAAATGTTAGTTGTAAAGAGAAGATATCGTCAAAAAACATTTACTCGCGCGGGGTTCGCGAGCGGCGATCGAAGCCGATGCGTGACAAAATAACAATTCCCCGCGCCTGGGGCTGCCATTGTCTCCGGCGCGGCGCGCGAGCGAGTGCACGCGGTTGCATCCTTGACATTTCGAGTAAACACGTCCACGGAGGCACAAAAGCGGCTCTCCGAGTCTCTTTCACTTGTGCAACTCGAGCGCGTGCGCATCGGGCCACAGATCGTCGCCTACTCGATTCGATTAGCCGTGCACGCGGGATCGCGAAATCTCGGCTCGGCTCGGCTCGGCGCGGCGTAAAAGCGAACCGGCGAGTAAAAGCCGTAGGAGAGCCCCGCGGTTGCCGCTTTTCACCGCGCTTGCAAAACAGCGTGCCGGTTTATCCGAAGATATCGGGACGCCTCCCGACGCGACGCCGCGCTTTCTACGTCCATTTTTCCTCGCGAAATGTCACTACCCGCGCCGAGCTCCGCCGAGCTCCGCCGAGCCGCGCCACGGCCGCGTGAGAACGGACCTTCACCGAAAGAGATTTATCGAATTATCAGCCCGACTAATTATTACCCTAATCAAATCCTGCGTGCATACGGCTCGCCCGTTTACGAGCGTAACTGACGTGATAAACGACGAGCCTGATTCTGCTTCGTACCGGACCCCGGCGTGTTTAGATTTCTATTTGACCCGGAATCTCAGGGTTTCCAAGACAACTTGCTCGACCTCTTATCATGGAACTGCGAACTATGTCCAATAGTGAAATGTAGCCCGCCTCTTCCGATTTGAATAAAATTTACATACGTAATGCAATCATCCATGTTGAACAGCCTGAAGTAGCTCGCAATGTTGGAAACGTGCGCAACACGTCGATATTTTGGAGGATACACTTATTTTTTAAACGAACAAATATACAGATTTGAAACCCCACGGATTGTATGTTTACACTTCTTTTCCTATAAGATTAAAAATTTTTACGGCTATTTCCAACTAGGATGAGACCAATTTTTTCTGAAAATAACGCAGGTAGTTGCCATTTCTTTTTCGTTCTCTGTACATGTTTCATCGAACTCGATACTAAACCTACCGACCCTCAAAAGTGACTAATTGTATTACAAAAATGACCAGATTAAATCTATTTCTATCTTCTGCGTATTGTAATACATATATGTATTATGATGAAGGTCACCTTTATAATTTCAGTAATTGTAGAATAAAAATCTGGAACCGGTCATTGTGACCGTCGGCGGTAGTTTTACCTTAGAATTACTGATGAATTATTGTTATCGATGGGTTTTTGTGATGTTTTTACAATAAAATCGGATAGACATGCGTTGCAAAAATACAAAACGTGCGTTGCAAGAATGAATGCAACACGGTAAGACTTCGGCGGCAAAGTGCCCGCGCAAGATGTGTTAACGGAAACCAAATTCTGGCACCGGTCGTGAGTTTGCTCGATCAGAGGTGAAACAGGGGTCGCGGTCGGTGTTTTCGATGGGGAACGAGCAGCCCGAAAGGAGGATAAAGGTCAAGCGGCGCGGGGCGTCCTACAAAAGAAAGGATTCCCGAGCAAAAAGTGCGGTGCGCACGTGGCCAACACCCGCGTGCACTGTTCGAGGTGCGTGCACTTCTGCTGCGTGCACCCGAGCGAAGTTATGCTCGGCTCCGTCGAAAGACGAGCCCGGGAACGAGCGACATCGGTAGGATGGAGGGGGAACGAGTTTAGGAGGCGGGAAGAGCGCAAGCGAGACCGTCGGGAACAAGTGTACGAGGGGAGAACGGATATACAAAGAGCATGAGGCTTGCTGGAAATGGAGATGGGAGAGGAGGAGGGAAGGGTAGAAACAAAAGAAGAAGTGTTTAAGCCGAGAAAAAACCGAAGCTACACGACGAAGAAAGGAACACGCGTGGACAAAAAATGGTGCTGGAGATAGAGCACGAAGCGTGGCAAAGAAAGGAGAGGAAACGATCGAAGCAAAAACAGGAACAAGAGAGCCGGGAGAGGGAACACGGACGAAAACGAGCAACGCGAAAAACGCGTGACACGAACGGAAAACGGGAAATTTCGAGGGTGCTCGCGAGGCCAAAGGTACCGGAAGACAATAGTAATCGAATGTGTCAAAGAAACGAAGACACGGGCAGATAGAGCGCTGTTGGCGAGAGCACGTGAGTCACATGGAGCGCCCTTTGTACGTAAGTGCGACACGCAACTTGTTACAGTATATGTAACGTGAACCCTGCGGCCGCGTACACCGGAGTCGACGGTGTGTGCGTAGGTGAGACCCCGTACGTGTGCACCACGGACACTCGCGAGCAGCAGTGAACGCTGAACTGCACAAAGAACCTCTCTCAAGGCCGCCGTGGCCGCAACACACGCGCAAAACGTGCATGAAACTCGCTGCACGTGCGCACGTAAATACTCGCGGTGTGTATCTCGTATACGGACAACGCTCGAGCGCGCGCGCGCACACGCGCGAGTACGTTCTCGTCGCAGTCGAGTGCAGCGGTTTTTATACTAGCTTTTGCCACTTTTCCGGGACAATGGGGGCTCGGGCGACAGAGCTGGGACAACTACGTCGGACCCGTGAAAGATCGCGCCGGATCTGGATCGGATCAACCTCAGCGCAGATCACGAATCATGTTTGCTACGGTTAGGAGCGGTAGCCAGACACGGTGTCACCTCATTGCTGCTTCAAGACTCGACGAACATTATATAATGGATTTGATAAATTAGTTTTCTGCTATCACAAACGGGAACTTATTCGATAATATTTTATTGAAGTATTTACACGAATACCAATATAGTACTTGACACTTTAATGGCCGCACGTCTACGCAGTCAATCGTCGCGAAACGTTCACGAAATAATTCAACATGTGCGTACATACACAAACAAAACAACAAATTCAATATTTTTCCTTTGTGTGATAATTATTAATCCGACAAATGTTGTGTGAGCGGCCATTAAAGTGTTAATAGATGTTTAAACTTTATACACACAGTTTTCAAGAAACCACTTCTTTGAATCGTATGCAGGATTCTGCAAGAGTATCTATAATTATTTTCTACATATTGTTAGAATGATATTTCATACTGTTGTTTTCTTTTTCAAGTTCAGAAATCAATCGTGAAGATATTATTTGACGCGTTTAGTTCGAGTATGTATATTAGTTTATAGTTATAAAGACCGCCAAAACGTCCAAGAAATAATATTTCTCTTCGGTAAATAAATAACCTGTTTCCATCAATCAATATGTAGTGCCCCTAAATATTCAGAATAATTGCTTCTTCCTTTACGTGCGTACATATCCAGATATTTGTTACAGAATGTAATTTATGAAACTCATTAGCATATTTGCTTCGATAAAATAGTAAATTTACACGACAGATAATAGTCCTCGGAAGATTAGTATACACGGATTACGAAGTCCGACAACTCGTGGTTTTATTCCGAAAGAAACATTTGTGCGTACAGAGAGAGAGAGAGAGAGAGAGAGAGAGAGAGAGAGACTAAACGTGATTGTCTTTACGTCTCCGTGCCTTCTACGATTGAAATATATAGACGATAAACAAGTCTCTGGAGGTAAAGGAAAAAATATAACCTTTGCAACTTGCGCGTATAAAACTCCGGCAAGCACTGTACTTATAGGAAATATTGCCGGTTAGCTGGTGCCTATTCGATGAAACCGCGGTCGTAAATACACGTTGTGCTTTCACGAGAGTGTGGAGGATCGTTCAGGTAACATTCGACAAAACCCGTGGATTTTGCGTCTTACTCCGCAGCCTCGAAATCGGCCACTTTCCTGGGGTTCGCGGAAATCTCGTAAAACCCGGCGCACCGACACGAATACACGTGGCCACGGAAACACGTCAGGGGGACAATCAGGCATCGAGAGAACGCGCGCGAGCGCGCGGTCGCCATTTTGTTCTTTCTTCACCCGGGGCGAACACACGGCCGCTGCAATTCCAGCTGCGGCGGTCTTGCAGAAAATCTCGCGGCGATTGTTTCACGGGGTAATTGGTCCGCGTGGAAACCGTTCAAGCAGATACGTTATCGCGATACCGGCACAACGGGGAAATGGTAAAAATCAGGCGAACAAGGTTGAAGCCGTGGCGTGGCCGGGCATCGATTTCCTACCGACTATCTGATTACCCAATAAATTCTGTCCACCGGGTTTCCAGTCCGCGGCCGGCGTTAAATCGGATTCTGCGGTTGTAGAAGTTTGTCTCGCGAAACTGTTGCGAGGCTCGCTCGACCGATTGATTACGCTCCGCGAGCCGTGAGTACGTGATCCGCCGCGATTCCGCTGTCCGGCAGATTTGATCGTCGCTGCGGAACCGATCGACCGTGTTGCCAATCCTGACCCCGAACCGTATCCCCTATCAAATTCTGAAATTTCTGATCCCGTGCTCCTATCCTAAGAGAATGCGCATTCGAATCGTCGAGTCCAGAGCGTGCACAATAAATCAATGCACACCGTTCAATCAGAAATTCGCGTCACTTTCTACCGGCTTCTTTCAACACGATCTGCCTAAACTAATTTAATTATCACTCGGGTAAAGAACTCGGACATTTCACGCGCGTCGTAAATCACTCCCTACGTTTCAAGCGCGGAGAAAAATCTCCGCGCAACTGTCCCTATTGCCAAACATCTCATTTAGGAGTTAATTAAGTTAAACACAGACAAAGATTGTTTTCTATGAATCTTGTTCTCGGTTGCTCAATGACGTGTTGCAAACACAAGAACTATTGGCCAATAACAGCCCTTTCACGCAGGGATACGTGTGTGCAATCGCTTGTATTTGCACCGGTCATTTATTGCTCGTAACGATCATTCGTTCTTGTATATTAGACGCGCATACGCGTATCGCGATACACGTACAACCGTACAATCAATAAAAACTAATTCTGTACGCGTATCTCATACGCGGCAACGGCGCAATTCGTATGCGTGTTCTCGCGTGAAATGGCTCCAACCACGACTATTTACATTGTAACTAGTTCCAGCCGTTAATTATTATCTCACCGAGATAAAACGCGCGATAATTCAGTTTCACCTTGAAACACTGTAATTCGGTAAATGTACTAAAATCCGAGAAGGACAGAGTGCTGGTAAATAAGTCTCCATTGCCTTTCTTGCACTAAATTAGTATTACACGATGCGAGGGTTGGATCGGAAAGTTATGACAAATACGGTGAATTCTCGATATTAGTCAACAACACGGGTCTCGTATCGTCTAGGAGTTATGGTTCCACTCGTCGGCGTGCAAGACCTCTCGAGCTTCTTGACCCCTCACGGGGGTACACCCCGCGGCAGCGGGGATAACTCCGCGACGCTTATCGTCCAGGCCTCGCCGACATATACAGAGAAATCACCGAGATCCGCCGCAATCCTGTCCGGGGCGGCTCATCCGACGGCTCCATTTCCATCGAGCGACGGGCCCGATGCACGGCTTCCGTTACCGGCATAATCGCATAGAGACTACACATAGTTGATTACATCGTTAGCCGGCGGGCCGCTTGTTACACGTTTTACAAGGCTTGGCGCGGCTCGGTGCAAGTCGGTCACGTCCCGCCACCGTTATTCGACGATTATAATTACGAGCACGTTGCGCCTCTCTCGCGCTCCTTTTCCTCCCTTTCCTTCGCCGCGGGATCACGGTTAATAATCGTGGAGAACGTCGGCCGGAAATCGATTCCTCGAACTTGACCGAGCTCGATTCGAGTCCGAGCGTAGGGACACCGGTATCGCTGGAAAATCCGATCCGCGGCCGCCGCAAAACGAGGAGAAATTGATAAAAAGCCTGATGCGCTCTGTCGTTTTTACTATGCCGGGTTTTTACAATCGCGGGAACGAAGATTTGCCGAGCCGCTATCTCGAGTCCTTCCCCCGGATCCGCGAAGAGTTATCGATACATTTCGCGGAGCAAGGGATCGGCAATCCGGACCCGAGAGAATCAAAGAACTGGTTTTACGGGGGGCCTAGTGTTTGCGTTCGACACGCATACAAGGCTTGCTCCTTCGCTCCGGGGAATTAGGAATTGTGTGTGTGCGCGTGTGTGCGAGCGAGCGTGTAGTTGATGAAACAGCAGCGTAAACAACATTGTCATTATTGCTCGATCGAATCGATGCGTTGCAAGGAGGATAGATTAAAGAATTTGAAAATTTGCTGAACGATTAGAGAGCCCACGAACCGTTTCGAAGCGTACTTGGAACGCGGAACGGAACGGAACGGAACGGAACAGCACGCGAAGACGGACCTCGGTCGTGCTTCACGCTCGATAAAATCACGATGACGAGCCTCGATAAGCAGCCACGTGACCGTCGTAATCGAAGGAAAGGGTGGCACGGATAAGATCTGCCGAATTTCGCGTGCGGAGTCGCGTGTACCAGCGCGCCTGGTCACGAGAAACGCGATCACGGGACCGTAAAAACGCGCAAAACAGGACAACCGTGATCATCTGATGGGTACTAATGACCGTATGCAAATGCACGTTCCTGCGAGCAAATTAAAAGGGAGTGAATTTAACCCTCCGTTGCACAGACTGAAAGACATTAATAAACCCAGCGCCTTTCGATCGTGACAACGCTCTCGCCTCGTCGCGGTCGACTACTGACAACAACAAAAACATGCGTTCAAACTACTAGGAAATTCCAAGGGAGTCAACCACGATGAATAATAATATTTTTTTTACAATTCGTTCCAGTAAATAGAATGTAGAATCGACTTTCTCTGATTTTCGAAAATAATGCGTAACCGGTCGAAAAGTCTGCAAATTATGATAAACAAATTTCTCGATTAGTGGCGAGAACAATAAGAGGAATGAGAAACTGAAAAACTTTGAATAGTAATTGTGTGATTTCAGAAGTATAAGAAGACTTTTGAGACGTGACAACAATCCAGTAACCATGTGATCATTGCTGCGGTTACTTCAACAATTTTTGTATGTAGATATGAAAATATTGTGGAATCATCGAGACCCTCATTTTTTGAAAATTCACAGTTCGAGAACAATTTAGAGAAAAATTTTAAATATCGAAGTTTTGAACCTGGTCACCCAGAAGGCATAATGCTTTATAATTATTCAGAAATTTTTATAGATTCACGAATGACCCGAATTTGTTCTTATCGGTCAATTCCGAAATCCGGAAAACCGCGTCGCGTCAACGCGGTTACGGTTCTAATTACAACGCAATGTCGCGGATAAGAATCGGCACGCTGAGAAAACGTTAATTGGCCGGAACTGGGGGCAACGAGAACTCGCCAAGTTGCGGACGTACAATTATGCGTTTGTTGCGTCGTTTTCGATTCCTGCGTTATCTATCTGTGCTGAATGCTTTGCGAGACATGAACGATCGTGCGTGAAGAATTACAAGAGAAATGGTTAGAATGTTGGCTCTATCGTACTAACACTAGACCTACCACGGTGAAAGCGACCGGTATTATATTTTACAATTATTGAAACTATACAAATTCATTTCGGGAAAACAGTAAAATAAATTTCCTTCTCCAAGCATTTATTATATTCAAAATTCAGATACTGTTTTCATATTTACCAGATACTGTTAACGCTTGCCAGGATTAATGTTGAAGGTAGGTTTAGCGTAACTTTAGCGTAAGAAAAACGGGGAGTGAAAAAAGAAAGGAAAATACAGGTTCCGATGAATATTTGAAGAATTCCTTTTTATCGAGACTCGTCTGCAGACGGAATGGACCGAGCCGACCATCGAGGACCGAACAATCGGCAAAGACGAATTTCTTTCAATATTTCATCAGCTCTCTGGACTACGTTGGCTCTAGCTCTCAACGACCCGAATCGATCCTCTTCCTGTCTTCTGGCAGCGACAGGAGGTAATCGTGACTAGCCGAAAGATCCCGTCGGACATTAACGAACGATCTTGCATCGGAAAATTTCGGACAGTCACTCGGATTTCTGACCGTAGACAGTTGCTACATTGTACTGAGAACAAAACGGAACAACATTCAAAACAGTTGTTAACGCTCCGATAGTTTTATCACTCTTTATCTATCGACTGACGGACTAATCCTGAACTGACGCGGCCATCTTGATTCACGGTGTGATTTCTAAACGTAAGCACAAAACATATAAAAGTCTTACGGGAGGGAGAAGAATGAATTTACTTAAAATTTTTTCGATTTTCATTATAATTAAATTAAATTAAATGAAGAAGTCAATTTCCTATGAAAACGTTTTTGTAATTTCAATAATTGTGAAACAGAAAACCGGTCACTTTGTCCGTGGTAGGTTCAGTGTTAAAACTGAATGTGCACTTTTATTTTTACGATTTTCATTATAACATGTTCATAAATAAAGAAGTCAATTTCCTATGAAAACGTTTTTGTAATTTCAATAATTGTGAAACGGAGAACCGGTCACTTTCTCCGTGGTAGGTGATAAAAGTGATAAAATTGAATGTGCACTTTTTGACGTCACGTGTGTCAGGAAGAAATAAGTAAATATTACAACAACTGTGAAAACTTAAATTTCAACGTTAAGCGCAACTGCCGAAAGATTCGGAAGACCGTTAGCGACGAAAATGACAAATAAAGTGCATGTGCGTTTTACTCCGAAATTCGGTGCGCCGATACGAGGCCGGATTCCGTGACAAAGTAACCTAATACAGCGACGAGGGGTTATCGTTTCGCGAACGACATTCGATCTCTCTCTTCCAGAGAAACTAAACGCCTTCGATTAGAGTACGATCGGGCCGGCATTCGACGAGCTTATCGACTCTTCCGAGTCGTGGAAAAGAAAAAATGGCGGGGGATCGCGTGGCGAAGCGAAAGAAACTCCGGCGAGGAGTTCCGCGGCTGAATCTGGAGGAATCGGGGGGAGCAGAGTTCAAAAGCGAGGCGACAGATAGAGAAAAAGGGAAACGTGTTATCGGAACAGCGTAACCGTTATTACCGTGGTCGGATTTACGCGAGCGCGATGACGAGGGGGAAGTTTTCTGCAAATGTCACGGGAGAGGTCTCGAAACGGGGCTGGCCACAGCTGTTTCTATAAATAACCACCCCCGATTCGATGCAACACCGCCTGCCAGATTCTGCATCTTCTCTCGACAACCGTGCGCTCGTTCGCGCCCGCTGCAAGCGCGAGACTATGGTTATTGACCCTCGGACACGCGCGCCAACTATTTCCGTTCGGGAAATAATGAACCACGGATCCCCGAGCATAATTTAACCCTCGTAATCAGGACTCTCCTCCGCGCGAATCCACGGTCCGCTTTGATTTACGACCGTCGGAACTCGAAATGTTTTATTGCGTCGACGTTCACAGCGTTCCGTCCTTAACGAAATCTCGACAGATCGTTCGAGCACTGGATAAAGATCCGAGCGCTCGATAAGAAAGTTGCGTCACAACGACGACGACGACGACGACGACCGGATGCAATTTGCGGTTTCGTTCGGTATAGTTCCACGCGCCGCGGCGAGATCAAAGGCTGGTTAGCTGGCCCCTTGCCGTAAAACTGCGATGAAATGGATTCCGAGCGATATCCGACGCCGTTTGCTTTCGATTAATCGACGGATTCGAGCGCGACGACCTTCGGCTCGTTTGCAGCGACAGCGAGCACCGTGCAACGATTCAGAGCGTAGCACTTTGCAAATCACGCGGGACCACGCGGTTCGGTGTTGTTAAAATCAGCCCCGTTTCTATTCTCATGCGCGATCGGAGAGTTTCCGTTTCGCGGTCCCGGGTCGGTTCGAGGAACTTATCGAACGCGTGAAACGAGTCGAATCGTCTTTACGGGCTTTGCGGTTGATACTGCAATCTCTGGTGGACGCGAACCGGACAGGATCGACATCCGAGATTCGGGGAACGAGCCGTTGCACAGCGTTTTATGGCGCGTTTTACTCCGGTGTGCCTGACCATCGGTCTTCTTATCTCTTTTTCTCTCCGGTCCTCTGCTCTTCTCCTTCTACTCTTCTCTCTTTCTCTGTTTCTCTCTCGCGCCGTCTCTTTCGCCGTAAAGCAGGCTCGGAACAGCGGTGCAGGGTCATGGCCGGACATCGTCTGCCATACTTTCGACTCTACACCCACGCTACATCTGTTATACTCGCCCCCTTTCGCTCGCTGCACCCTCGTAAAGCTGCATTTCATTACGCTCCGAGTATAAGTCGCCACAATTTACACCTCTCGCGCGTTATACTTTCTGCTCTTCCTATTTTCTCCCCCCTTCCACAAGCTATGATTTTCGTTGTCCCCTTTTCCCCGCGCGTTGCTAATTCAATGAAAACCATCGGTCATGCGCCCGCAGCAGGTGGCGGGTAATAATCACTGAATCGTTCTGCCTGTAATTCGGTACGCCAATCGCGTCGTCCATGCGTGAAAATAATATTATAAGCTCGCGACGAAGTCCGGTTATGTCCACATACCCGAGGCCATGCTGTTTTCCTAATAAGCCAGCCTATGGTTTCTAATAAACGAGCCCACGGCCTAGGCCTTCGATAGCACAAATCAATTACTGTACCGTAAGTGCATATTATTCGTCGCTTTGGTTATACTACGTCTATCGTTCGACTCAATATCACAATTACGGAACGCATCGGATAAGCCAGATTATTCGATTACGCGGGTTAAAGCCGCAGGTCGCACAGCGTTCGATCACAGTTCGTTATGCTAACGGAACAATCCGAGTTTCGTTGCAGGCTCGACGTGTCGGTGAAACAATAAAATGCTGCGATCGCTTAAAAGTCGTTCGAAGATTGATTCATCGATCGGGAATATTACACGTGGAAAGGTGACACAGGCGGATTCGGTGACTCGCACGATCGGCCTTTCCCCGCGTGTCCGAGATGACGCGAAATCGCGAAAGGTGTCTCGGGCACACGTCGCGAGATCGGGCTGGACCGAGATTTTTCGACGGTGACTCACGGGACAACGACCGCCGTCAAGTGTATCGAGGTTTTCGAGGTAAATCGTGCAACCGACCGGCGCGCAGTCGACGACCTAAACTCCACAGGCAGCCATTTCCCGAGATTCGGTGTCGCGACACTATCGCGTCCAAATCTGCCGTCCCTGAAGCATCTCGAAATTTTCTCGGCACTTCACTTATCTTTTACCGTCGCGAAATCGAAGTTTCCGCGGCACTCCGTTTATGTGCTGTCGCGACGATTCAACGAATTGAACACTAGAACGACCGGAGCAGTCAAAATGACTGGTTCCTGATTTTTTCTTTTACAATTATTGAAATTGTAAAAATTTTTTAACGAACCTCTTCATTGAAGCACATATTATGATAACAGTTGTATGAAGTCTGAACGGCGCAGTCTTGTCACTGTTGCAAAGCAATACACGTCAGTCGCATTTATTGCTCGGTCGTTCTAGCGTTAAGCATGTCCGGTCGCAAACTGTCGATCTGCACGAATCACTTGCTCCGAACGAGAGCGACACTTGGTTCGACGAGAATATCTAGCTGGAGACGTAGACTTAGGACAAACCGCTGTATTAAAGAATGGAAGAACTTACGATTTCTCGGAGCGCACTCGAAGCTCGTGGACAGTCGTTCCGTGGGGTGTTTCCGTGGGAAGCGTATCAAGAATTTGCGAGAGGTGCGCTAAAAGCGGGCCGCGTTGTTGCGCGCGACAACCACGTGTTGCATCCCTAGTCGATACACAGCACGTTGTTGCGCGTCAGCAACCGGAGCACGCGATTCCCGAGCGGGGAAAGTAGGAAGCAGTGGCGGTAAAACCAGAGAATGTGAAAGAGAAGATAGAAAGGGAAAGAGTTTCATCAACGTATAAAATGTTTATTCAGTCAAACGATTCTTGTTACAGAGTATAAGTAAACAAAAAAAAAACGTAGAAACAAAGTTGAACAGCGAGACGCGCGTTGAGAGTGTGTAAAAGTGAACACACGAATAAATTAAATAAATTAAATAAATAAATAAATTCGTTAAGAAAAAGATGCATGTAGAGCAGTGAAACAAAAGGTTCCAAGATCTAACGATATTTACACAATTTTCCGCGATCAATCCACCAAAAAGAGTCGGCCCAAGGCAGATAGAGAGAGTGGAAGATCGACGAGAGGAGGTCGCGCGAGGGCGGAATAAATCTCTTTTTTGCGTGTGTTATTTGTGCGACTACGATTCTGTGACTACGTATCATCACCAGGATCGGTGCCCTCTACCAGGTCCTCACGGAGGATAAGCAAGGTGTCTGTAGGCGACATCGGGTTCTCATGCAACCACGGCTACCACTTCTTATGTCTTCTTTTCACGCGTCTTTCTGGAAAGTCGTCGGGACCAAAAAACTTCATGACAAGATCGTCTCTAGCCCGGAGTGTGGAGGGACGGAAGGAACTAGAGAGAAGCAGCGTGAAAAGCGCGACCGTGTCCCGGAGGGCCGCCGTCTTGCTTTCAGGCGAGCCCGAGAGGCTGACGCAACCGGGGGCGGGTCGTTCGTCGGGTATGGTTCACGGGTAATTCGAGTGCAGTGCAAGGACACGTAGGAAAGCCCCGAGGCAGGTGTGTACGTATCGTAAAAAATCGTAGAACTCACGATTTCGCGACGGGTGCTGGGCCGTCCTGCTTCGGAGGACCTGTTGCAGAGCGGCGTACAGGTCGAGCATCAGTTGTTCCAGCTGCTGGCCCTGGGCCTCCGCGTCGTCGTCGGACGGCAAAGAGAACGGGATCGCCATTTCTGGTGAGAAGAGGGCTGGACACGTCGTTGGGCAAGATAGATCTCTTCTTCCCTCGGTTTCTCGTTCGAGTTTACTTGAACCACTGCAATCGAACCAATATACGTGTCCGTGGATAATCAAACACTAACCACTTTTACTGCTCTTTCGTTCTCTCCTCTCGCTTCGCACGCACAAACGGAAACTAGTTTCTGTCTAGGGTGGTTCGCCGAGAGTAGAATAGTCAGAAAAAATTCGCGGTCACGGAAAATCTGTAGCAGGACTACACACGAGACGTGTCGTGTTCTCGTTCCACACACGTGACTTTCGGGCTACGACGGCGCACGCTCGACGGTGATTCCGTCGCCGCGGCTACCAGAGAGCTAGCTATCGCCGCCACGGATTGTCTGTATAATACGCACGTGGCCCGCGAAACTCCGCGGCGATTCGAACGGGAATCTGGGGGAGCGCGAACGATTTCTTTTCTTTTTTTTTTTTTTTTTTTTTTCGTCGCGACGAACCGAGAGAGCTCTCCGTTTCTCTCCGGATCTCTCAGTCGCGTCGTCTGCAGCGCCTGTACGGTGGATCCTCGTATGGATCACTTTCCATAGGTGCTGGATGCAGGCTGGACGGTCCCTGCGGGAACTCGGACTCTCGGACTGCACCGACGAGAGAGACACGGGAGACTCGAGACTGCGCAACGAAGGATGACAGTTCGAATGGGTCTCGCGAGAGAGAGATTCGTAACACAGAGAGTTCAATGTCCTCGCACGTATGCACGACACACGTTGCACTCGGAAGAGTCCGGGGTCTCGCGGTGGCGCCGATCCCGATGATCGCCACCAGCGAAGTATGCACAGAAACGTAACTTGAGCCGCGGAACGGAACCAAGTAAACAATCTCGTTTCCCTTCCGGTTTCGATCGATTCGTATCAATATTCTTGTGATCACGCACACGGTCGACCGGCGGCGCGCCGTAAACGGGCACACGTTGTTGCGTTCTCGGCTGTTCGCGTTTTTCGGAGCGACGACTGTCCGCACACACGCGTGCAGAGTGCAAGGTAGAAAGTAAAAAAATTCGACACGAGAACTCTCGACTGAGCCGTGGTAACGAGAAACACGTCTATACTCCTCGAGGTCTGGCGTGGTAATGATTCTGTAGGTTCAGCTCGGAGCACACGGCGCGCACGTTCGTAGCGGCAACAGACTCTTCCCCCACCGCGACCGCATCGCGCGGCCGGTTAGCGGGAATGGTGGGGGAACGATGCGCGCGCACACCGTGCGATACGTAGAAAGAGAGGAAAGAAAGAGCCCGGCGGTGGGGGGAACGGTGAACGTGCGTGTGCGACGCGAGACTGTGTGCGCTCCGTGGTGCTCGCGCGTGGTTGCAGCGTTGTAAATTTACCGGTTTCGGGTCAAGTGGGGTAAAAAGATGTAATGAAAATCGATACTTTCGTAGATCCCGCACCACACCCGGCGTCGACACCTATCCTCGAAACAATCGAACTTTTTCATCCTCGCCTAACCGTTGTCTCTCATTGTTCTAGGCTACGACACGGCAAGAGAGAGACGCACCGAAGTGAAATCGTAAGGGACGAGGAGCAGCGAGAGGTCGTTTTAGAAGATCGAAGAAAAGGAGTTGGAGACTCTTTTGTGAACCAAAGAAATTGAAATTCGTTTCTTTGTTTAACGCTAAACCTACCGGTCAAAATATGACCGTTCCAGATTTTTCGTTTTAGAATTACTGAAGTTGTAAAAGTGCTCTCGTGGGAAATGATTAAATAAATACGTTTAGGAGAGAATGTATTATCTCGTCATTTTTATAAGACAACATGTATTGGTTGCTTTTAACCAGTTAAAAGAGTTGTGAAATTCTTAACGAATAAAAATGTAATTCTTTCTCATTTAGCTTTACGTTCGACGTGCATATTCGTGATTGCTTGATTTTAATTCCGCGCCGTGAGGGATTTTTCAAATTCGATTCCACAGTTAACCGGTTAAGGCTCGGTAGGTTTAGTGGTGAAATGTTGTCGTTTTTGATCGAGCTGGCGGGAGGAGAACGCATATTTGCAGGAAAATGTTCTTCGCAAGTGGCTAATGTATACCGCTCGCGGAGGCATCGTGTAGCATGTAGCAATGAGATCTCGACAGAAGAAAGAGAAAGAGAGGGAACCCACACAAATGAACGCCACGCTTGCATGCACTTCGAGGCGGCTCGTAGAGGCGCGTACGACACGACCGAACGACACCCGAGCGTAACTGCGTAGTTTCTGCGAGCAACTCCACGGGGGTAGTTGCAGTTTCGCCGATACTCCGGTTTTTAGGAACCGGAATTATCATTGGCTCCGAAACGTCCGACGCCCGACTCCCGTGTGTCAATGACCCGAGCGTCGCCTTTTTTTGACCTGTCGCGTCGCCGAGATTTTTACGAAAATTTCGGACACTCTTCGGAATTTGTCGAGAATCGTGAAAAATTGTCTTTCCGAGCAAACGGGAGAAGACGAGATTGCATCGATCTTTTCGGGGATAACACCGGTGAATTTTGCAACGACCAACACGCAATAAGGACTCGCGTTAATTTACTCGCCACGGAACGGGTACGAAAATACCCGCGGCGCGGTCGACATGTTTGAACAGAGCGGAACACGTGAGGACGTTTAATTTCGCGGTAATTCTCCGGGACGCGAACGGTGTTCATGGGGCTCGCAATACTTGGCTAAGTGACAATTTTTTATGCGGCCAATGAATGGGTAAACAGGCAGAGAAACAAGAATACAATGTGCACCTACTGTGAACCGCTGATTCACAATGCATACGATGCACCGATGGCGCTTCCTTCTGGCCGTACAATGCAATCACATAAATAAATATTGGTGTTATTACTCCGTTAGAGCGCAATGGGATTTCGAAAATATGGCGAAGGAAGATCGAAAACCCATAACGATGGAATATTTTAGGTGTACCGACCGATCGTAAATTTTTATTTCGTTCTTGAAATTTCACTGGCGTTATCTCGTTTTACGGTACAAAACAAATTTAAACAAACTGATCGATTTGTTCGCGTTAGAACGAAAAATTATACCACTGTACGCCGTTAATACGACGACAACGATACCTATTGGCTCGTTGTATACTAAACGTCCGATTTCAGAATGCAAATGTCAGGAAATGTTTCAATCAAGAAATCACAAGTCTTGTCTTCAGTTTTTATTTACGTATCCAACTTCACTTTTAAATAAACTTTATTTCAATAACAGCCGACGTGATTTTCATGTATTCTTTTTACAGGAGTAGAAATACAAACATATTGACATAGTGAACACGTTAATAGTGAACGATGGGAAGAGCTCAAAAATAAAACGAAAAATGTGGAATTCTCCGAAACAGAAAATCTCAAAATGCGTTGCACTCGCTCCCCGAATTAATCTAAATAATTAATGAAGCGTCCATCGCTGTTTCTCCCGAAGCAATGGTGAATCCTTTGGTATAGAAAAGTATGATCGGGCGAAATCGAACAATGTCCTCGGAGCATTGCCACCCTTTGCATTTATACTTGCAAATATCGGCGTCGAATGAATCCGAGGACGTGTGAAACACATAAACTCGGTATCCGATGGCGCGATGCATCGATTCAACGATGCTGGGCGAGTCGCTCCTCGAATGATTGAGGACTATCTGCATTCACCGGGGGCAGGTTGACGACAAAGCGAGAAGAGAATAGATTAATGCCGAGAGCGGTGCGGAGAGACATTGTCATTGGATATCTGATGAGAGAGTTAAAGGCCAGGTGAATCCTTGACGGTTCTGTCGGGAATGACGTTACAGGGTGACGACATTACCGACGATAGAAACTGGAGTCGATCGGGTCTATCCCAGCGGAGACTGGCACATCGATATCGACAGATCGATGCAGCTACTAGACAACCATGAGCCGCGGTAATTTCGCGCGATCAACAGCCTAGGCACTTAATGACGAATGTCTTTGCTCAAACTCACTCGCGCGGACGTGGAAAAATATTAATTACAGCAAATTCACGATATATGTCAACAACAACACGGGTTTTTTGTATCGTCAGCGTCATGTATCGTCCAGGAGACATATCCGAGTCGTGCTATTTTCACCGAGGTCTCTTCCGCGACGTTTATCCTCCAGGCCTTGGCGACATACATAAAGGAATCACTGTTACAATACCATTTTCCTCATTTATCAACGAAGTACAGAATCGCTACTAATCATCAAATCTTTGAGTACAAGTAACTGTCATTTAATCAGTATTATTACAGATTCATGTGCAATCTAATAACCTTCCATGCCGACCGAATTTCTCCGTCCAGTTATCAATTTAAAAGATATCAAACAAACGGCGCAACCGTTGAATATTTTTCGTTCGTGAAAAGCGTCTCAGCGAGCAACTGCAACATTTACAATAAGTACAGATAGCAGCGATACTTTATGTTTCTATAACCTGAATCCTTTGGTTCGACGTAAGACGATTACATTGTGTAATATGTGCGTACTGTTTACACAGCTACAACTTACGTGTAACAACTGTATCTCCTACTATCCTTCTATCCAAACACGTTCGACTGTCTTATTGAGCTACTCTTCGAACGATAGCAAGTGCGTTATCGCCTTTCCTTCTTATAAAGGAGCACGCTCGCTTATCTTATCTCTCGGGGAACGGTAACGACCCGGTTTATCGAACGTCACCGCGAGAAGTGCGAAAATTATTTTAAAAGTATTGCTTCATCGACGCGCTATGCTCGCGGTAAGCCGAATGGAAAGTACGGATAAATTTGTGTATTAAAATTGATAACAGTTTTATCAAGACACGCCCATGTACATCTCTGTCGAATCTTACGAAAATTAACTTCGACTGCTTAAAATTTGATGATTTATAGGTATCATTATTTTTACTAAAAACGGTGCCTGTTCTCAGCGCTCTTCGAAAAAAATCGCCAGCTCAAGGGAACTTAACGGGCTTAATATTTTCTCTCGTCCCATTGAACGGAAAAATCGTTGTTCACCCACCTGGCGGCAATTGTAGTCGGCGTTAACTCGCGATTTTCTCACGACTAATCGGAGCTAGTTGAGAGGTGATCAACGTTAACGATCTCGGAGTCTGACGGGCCGAGGAAATCACGGCCGACCACCCTAATCGTGGTTCCCCGTTCCTCGTGGACCGGGGACCGACTCCTTTTATTTCCCGACGAAAGTATTGAATCGGTTCCGGGACGGTAGCGGTGAGATTTAAAACCGGTAGCACCGTATGCGCGAACCGGATTGAATATTTTTAGAACGACCAGTGTCCTCGCGTGGGCGGACACGCTGATCACCGGGGTCCAGGTACCTGTGCCACTTTTGTTTCCAGCTTGTACGAGCGTCGCGTCGCGTCCCGGCAATCCAACTCTATTAACAGATAACGCGCGAGACAATGCCTCGCGACCGAAATGCTTCGAGCACTTCGGAACGGATAGTGGTTTCTCGAAATGGTGAGAAATTAAAGAAGAAGAAGAAGAAGAATTTGGAGCAGTCGTTAGGGGCCTCGTCGATCTCGGTCCCGTTCTGACCTCTGAAAACCTGTCAAAGAGGATATTCTACGGTAGCACGTTACTTTAGAGAGCGGTGAATAGGCCCCAGGGTGAGTCTCTTTTGTCGATGTGAAATCGAGAGAGAAATTTCGTTCGGGGGCAGACCTGCCGCTCCGTGATTGCTCGCGTCGCACCGCTTCGCATTCAGAAATGTGTCGAGAAAGGAACTCTTGTATACGATATTATTCTCTAGTGTGTTTTAGAGGTTCTGGAATTACGGACCCCTTTGTCGTGCACGAATGAAAGGAAAATATTTTTGTTCTATTAGCGATCTGTTCATTTCGGAGTTCACCGGAAGCCCATCCGAGTGGAATAACTGGCCGGCCTATCGCCGACAGACATTATCTAGAGCACGGTTGCAGATAGGAATAATATTCGATTTCTTTTTAATACGTTGCGACGCGATGCAAGTATTTTATCACAATTAACTTTCCGGAAAGTTACCGCGTTGTTTCCGATAAAACGCAAATATATCATCGGACGCCGCACAGTGGACGAAAACGCGATTCGCCGCTCGAAAATGGAAAAATCTTGTTTTGCTTTTCAATAAATGAGTGATCGGGATGTTTTAAGAACATTCCAAAGGAAGCAGGTCAAACAAGACAAATTTGTATTCCCCCCACGACTCACAGGAGGCCGGCAAAGTTGGATGAAAAAATTAAGAACGTGAAATTGTCTCCTTTCACATGATTTTTCCAATATTCAAGTGCTATTTAACACTAGGTTTATGGAGCACTAAAAATGACTATTGTACATTACTTTATAAAAACACCATGGATGTATAGATCAAAGTTTGTAGCCATTTTTTAAATAATATATACCCAAAGAAATCAATTTGTTAAATAATAATGCTCATGGATGCATTTTTACAATTTCAATATTCGCAATTTAAAAATATTAAAATCCGTCATTTTGACGGGTCCCGTAAATCTAGTGTTGAAAGAAAACTATTAGAAATAGCTGAGTTGGGTTTAGACAATACGAAAGCTTACATCTTCTAGGATTTAAGACGATGTTGAAACAAGTAATTGTTATTACATTTTGAAAATGTAATGTGTTGTTTTTTCAAGTGAGCACAAGTAATAGAACCTTGCACCGACTATACTGTGATAAACTATGATTACTTGACCAAACAATACAAAAAATTTCATTTGCGACAACTTGCAACAAATCTATCAGAAATTACAGATTTACTTCAGGAATATTAACGCAGAAGAACAGGTACATAAATTCCACTTATCCCAGAATTTGTTTAACACCTGTGCAATCAATGAACACCGTGTAAATTCAAACTGATTTTTGTCGCAATTTGGAGCTACAAATGTTACCTTTTTACCTATTAAAGTTCATTCAATTATCTCTAATGGTTTAGAAGTTATTATTTTAGTTCGATATTTTCGTTCGACAATGATCTATGCTTTTGATTCTGTTTTATTGAATTCTGTACGGGCTCCGGAGAGGATGAGAAATTGTAAGTTTAAGGTCTTCCTCGATTGACGAGGCGCCTTAATTATCTGGGCAATTATCGCGGCGGGAAAGAGCGTTATCGTGCCTGTAACTCGCGCGACACGCGGTCACCGTGAACAAGTCCGAACGAGTTTCTCGTCCCTTGCTGCATTCACGGATGCACTGTTGCCGTTGTTCGCGAACAATTGGCTGTCCGCGATGCAAGGCTGCGTACGAAAGCTGCGGGCGAAGTCGTGACGGGGAGCGGAGACGCGGAAAGCCGAGGATGATCTGGGCGAGGCCGTGTTTCTTTTTCTCTGAATTTACGAGATCGAATGGATCATTTAACGTTCCTGTGATTTACGTGCCCTTGTCTGCTCTCTACAATCAATTACGGCAACCCTAAATTATTAGCCGCTTCGTCCATCGGTAATTGATTTTTTCTGGGCCGAGATATTTTTAATAATATCCTGCACCTTGGAAATGCAAATGGATCCATAAACTTTTTTAACCCTCAAACCACCAGAAGGGGGACCCATCTTCAGTAATCGATTTTTGTAAGACTAGTTTCGAATCGAGACAATTTATTTATCATTGAAGATTAAAATTTTCATATTTCACATCTCATTAGTCACGAGAAATGAATAAGCAATTATTGATAGCATCAGGTGCGATCAATTGCGTCTGACAGAAGATTAAACGCGAGCACGTAAGACCGAAACCGCATTATTTCCGGCCTATCGCAAACAAGCATACAATCAAGTATTTTAATTTATTACACGGTAAAACATCATCCTCGAATATATGCGTTTACGCTCTCGAATTGGAATTCTTCTTGGCGGTACAATTCGAGCATTATATAATTCTTCGACGCCGAGCGAACTTCAACGATCGAGCCGTGTGTCACTGCCGGAGCGAACCGAGCGAAAAAAAAAAGAACGGCATAGTTGAGAATCGCAGTCGAAAGGTGACTCACTTATCGCGTCGATGTTACGAATTACATTTCTTATCATTTTTATCGGACCGCCGGTGTATTCACCCTATCCGCCGGTTCATCGAACCAGATTTATTGCCTATACTGTGCAAATGTCCGGTGGTCGGATGCGAACAGGGCCGCGGGAAATTATTAAACCGGCGCGGCGCGAACGCGTGCAACCAGTGACCTCGTGCGGCAGACAAGGACAGACGATAACAGGGCGAGAAGAAAAATAGAGTGTGAATAACAATAACCGGAAAACCGTAGCTATATATTTTTCCTCGCCGGCTGACGACTCCGGCGTCAGTTTCTCCAGCTACACCTCTCGTCATTGTTTATCGGTGACATTGTCGCAACGATGACCCTACTATATTGTAACGGTGTCGATGGGACGGCCATTGTTCGTGCAGAATTCGTGAAATAATCGCGTGCGAGTGTAACCGGAAACGATCGATCTGCGGCGTGGTATCCTTGAGCAAACGGCAATAAAACCGTTGATTTTTCGCGTTGTCAAATCAGGCTGTTCCTCGGGCAGGAACAAATTGGCGGAGTGTAATTATCATTATTGAACCGCGGGGATCTTATCGATGATCCAGATCGAAGAAGGCAAACTCGAAGGTTCGCGAAGACGTAATCACTATCTGTGTCGAACTCTAATTACATATTCCCGTCCTTTTTCTCCCCCTGCGTTTCTGTTTACGCGCAAGTACACGTATACATTGCGCGACTCTCTGCAAACAAATACGTTCCCCCCTGATAACCGCAACGGAGGGGGAGAGAGAGAGGTGGAGAGGAACAGAGAGAAAGAGAGTGAGAGAGAGAGAGAGAATGGTAACGCGAGAGACAGAGACCGGGATAAAGGAGAAAGCGATAACGATACGAGCCTCGGAACGCGTCAGACTCGCTGCTGCCCGCCGACGATTTATAGGTAGGTCGCGCGCGAGTACCAGGAAATACAACTAATATGCGGCCATTTTGTAATCCCGAAACCGTCGGCCAAGTGCGTACTAAGTGGTCGCGGCGAGAGAGAACCCGACGTTCGTTCCGAGAAGTGCAACGAGTCAGTCACGAAACCCCGGAGACACGTGTACACGTACAATGGCACACGTAACGCGATGGGATTTCACGATAGCCTCAATGTCACTGGAAATCGTTCCTCTACGATTTTCGGAGATGACCGACATTCCTCTCGACACGTTCCCCCCCGGACGCCGAGATCCCCGATCGCTGATACAGAAGCACTCAAATTATTTTTCTTGCATTACAGTCGGGGAACAACTTAGGCCTCCCTCACCAGAACTCGGGGTTCCTGAATTCGAAGAAATCTTACTGGCCAGTGTAAGTACGTTTCTTTTCTTGTCGTACTTCAAGTTTATCAACTAGCTCCAAGAAACATGTTTCTCTTATGGTGCACATTTTCTATGGTTTCTAGTTCCATCCTGTTCCCTCCTGTTGGTACAGTAATTTTTATGCAGCATTATCTTCAAAAATCAAATATTCCACACCTTGGCTAATTGGTTACTTACAGGGTAAGGGGCCCAATTACTGTGGGTGTACCAATTACTGCGACTATATTAATCCTATAAATTTTTAAAGCACAATGAATATTATATAAAGAGATGTCCAATTCTTTTCATTGAAATCAGTTAACATGCATGTTCTGTATCTCCTTTTTAATATCCACTATCGTTTAAAAATACGAATAATTAATGTAGGCACAGTAATTTGGTATCCCCACAGCAGTTAGGTCCCTTACCCCGGCACAATTGATTGAAATTCGCATTCTGCGAGTCCGTTCTTATCTCAGACAATTGTTTCCTGTGCTGCTCCGGACACGTTCCTAAATGACGTATTCTCATTACGTCTGGGCCATCTGCACATTCCGCAGGGTCGCCCCTGGACTCACGGTGCCCGGTGCCAATCAGTGTCTTGGCGACAAAATGTTATTGCAATAACAAAATATAACCTTTTCAAACAGTCGTAACAACGATATCATTAGAAATCAATAAAGTAAGTGGAATTAAAAATCTTCCTTGCTTCGTTGTATTTGAAGAGAAAAATAAAGGAAAATTAAACAATTTGAGTGGGGAGAAAAAAAGGAGTGGGGCGTGAAAAAATGTACGGGAAATGATGTATAGCGTGTTAAACAAAATTTTTTCCGCGCGTGGTATTGGAAAAACTAAAATTTTCTTGAATTTGTGCACGTTTAACGAATTTTCTCGAGGTTAAAAGCGTTCGTACCACAATATCTCTATTTTTCCCGATATTCCACAAAGTTTCATTTTTAATTTTAAAAAAATTTCATCGTTCCGCCTCATTTCTATCGAAAGTTCTTTGATTTTGAATCGGATTTCGTCCGAATTGCCCACCGTGCGGCGCTGGCGTCCGATAAACCGATCGTGTTCCTTAGTTCGAGGCCACGGATATTCGCTATTATTTTCGAGCGTCAGCTTATCACTCATCCCCGGTCGGTTCCGATATCAATTTCCCCGCCGATGCACGACAGCGAGCGTTAACTGGTCTCACGGTCAAACGCGCCATAAAGCTCGCGCGAAACAAGCCGAGGAGGCAGACCAGATTGCGTAAGAACGCTACTTGGAAGCGGATCGCTCTCTTTCCGGAGAAGCAATTATATCGATCGCGATCGAAGGACAGACGGCCGGGTCGCAGATGGAAAACCGGAACACCCGGAGAATTCGCGAGGGACGCGTTCCTCGTTTGCGGACGCGATAACAAGGTGGCCGGAAGTCACCGGTAGTCACCTTCCGCGCGCGGACTGTTGCAGTCCGCTTCGCGCCGCGACAAAACAATGGTCGCGGCGGCGCGGCGTCATCGGTCGCCAGACGGCAGAACTTCCACGCGCAAAATCTAATTTTAATCGGCGACCGATCCGTCAGAGATGTCAGCCTTTTCTGCGGTACAGTCGGAGCAAATTGTGACGACCATAAACACATGCTAAACTATGCCGGCTGTTTGCGTGATTGCGTTGCACAGGAAGTTTCCGAGTCAATGATCTAATCTCCGGGGAGAATCGATACCGTCGGAGGTAAAGAAAAATTGCAACAGACGCGCGTCGAGATCGCTCGTGTTTATTAGGTCTAAAACAGGTTCATTATCTCGTATCTTCATCTTCAATAACGACGTAATCTGGTGGTACTTACTAGGCAGATATTGTAGATGATATTATAGATAATGTTTACAATCATATGAATTTTCCCGTTGTAGATTAACTATTAATTTTGCTGCGGTTAATCGATGATCGAGCTCTTCTCGTGATACAGGTGCACAAGCTTCGTGCACGTTAATTAACCTACATACATACGTAGATGATAGTTTGACCATTTATCGTGAAAGACATTTCGTTTAATAACATGGAAACGTCCGTTTTAAAATACATCCTCACCGATTAAACTTTTATCAAAGTAACGAGAATTCGTCTCTTAATATTTATAAATTTCCTACAGGAATAAAGTATGTTTCAGTGTATTATATTACGGTTTTTGTTATCATCAAACTCTAATTACTATACTGCGGATCTTCATGCAAAATAAAATTTCTATGGAATCTAGTTGCAATCTAAAGAAGCCGAGTAAAAATTTATTTTCCTCACCAATAATTTTTATATGTCAAAAATAGTACCTCGACGTTGTTGAACGTTTTTCAATCTTTCCACTGTTTTGAATTATGCCTACTCGTTTTTGTCATAAATGCATAAAAATGTCTATACATCAATTTCAATCTATAGAAGCCGAGTAAAAATTTATTTTCCTCATTAATAACTTTTATATATCAAAAATAGTACCTCGACGTTGTCGAACGTTTTTCAATCTTTCCACCGTTTTGAGTTACACCTACTCGTTTTTGTCGTAAAATCCGCAGTCTACTAATCGCCTAGAAAATTTCGATCGAAATCCAGATCGGTCATGTTTGTCCGCACACATCTTCAAACCGCAATGACGTAGCCCAAGGTCGTAGTTTTTGCGTGCGCGTCTGAATTTTAGAGTATCCTGTGTCCTCGAGACCGGTCAAGGATCAATGTTCCCAGCGACAGCGAAACGAACCGGAGGAAAGCAAAAACCGAAAATCAGTACCGAAATAGAAGAAGAAGAAGAAGAAGAAGAAAGAAGGTGCGCTCGGAAGATTTAGGCGAATCCAGGAAAGAATCCGAAGAACCGAGAGCTGGAACGAGTGCTCGCGTTGCGAGTAAGATTGCGCGCTCGCAGGTGCATGCACATGCATTCCCAGCTGCGAGGGCGTAATATGCAGGTACACGCCGCGGAAATCGCAGATAACCGGCCGACGTAAGGTATCATCAAGGTCCAATAGATAGGAATATGGTTCGTTTAGATAGAACAAAAAGAGTATGATCAGTGGGCTAACCGTGGGACACGACGGCCTCTAACGATAACCTCGGAAACTGGGAACCTGCCCTTCGCTGAGACTAATAAACGGTTCATCGTTTTTAGATAAAGCCCGGCGCGGCGGATTCCGAGCGCATAATATTGCAACGCTTGGCCACTCTGCGTTCTTTTCGAAAAGACAGTCGGTCGCGACAGTCAGACAACGGATATCCTACTCCCGATGACCTCGCTTAGGATAGAGCCGATAGCGTCTTCGCGTATCATAGTTGCGACGCAGTTTTATCGGGAGCACTCCACGGAATTTCGATGATCTCGACCAACGTTTAGTCGCAAAAAGAAAACTACTTCCCGCAGGGAAGAACCTTCTGCAAACTATTAACACTTGTGTATAAATCTGTTTGTATCCGTTCTACACGACACCAATTAAGCGAGACAAGCCACTAGCACCACCAATTAAAAACGTCAGATTGTTTTACAACGTAGTTTCCGACTATTTTACTCGCGAGCGTCCCAGACGTTGTTTGCATGTACATTAATTTTTCAAGAACGCTTAATCCCGATATCAGCACGTGCACCGAATCCCGCGTGCAATCGAGCGAGTACTTTATCGCGATAGATCGATAAGAGAGAGAGAGAGAGAGAGAGAGAGATTTTTCTGGAAACACTCACCGAAATCGTTTAGTCCAGGAATCAAGATGGATGGGTCCAAGCACTTTGATGAAGAGTCCAGTGGCTTGATTAAATCAACGGGTTACTCTCGTTGCGAAGTAGATTAAGAGAGGCACGTTTGAAGACTAATTGTTAATTTGATCCGTTGGTGGTTTAATCTCGGAAACATTTATCGACTGGCTCGGAGGGGTACTCAAGCGGGGCACGCGCCTTGGCTTGTCTGCCGCCAATCGGCGCGCGAAGCCCGAAGCTTCGCTGCCTCCTTTGGCCAATCCTGATGTTACCTATAGCCCGCCTTCGCCACGATTGGCAGATACCAGGCCGATGAGTCATGTCACCTCCAACCGATAATCCTCGCTATACATATGTATTTTTTCCTACTTTCGTTCTCAACCTGCTCCTCTGCTTCCGAGGGACCGGGAGTCTCGGAATGACGCACATTGCGCAATCCGGTGGACAAAACTCAAAAATTTGAAGTGGGTCACCTAACAAATCTCAAAATATAGTGTTTCAAAACTGCCCACAGTTTTTGCCGAATTTGTCGTTGAAATTGAGACTTCGTAAAAAGTTTTTATTAAAAAAATGAAGATTATTTAAACTTTTAAAATAAATTTGTAATTTTCAAAATCCATTGATAAATCTCCGTATGCTATCTGGAAAAGTTTTAAGGGTCACAGATCGAAAATAAATTAGTTCAGCAGTAATTCTGGACACAGCACCGAACACTGCACCGTGGGCACATGTTGGAAGGGTGGGGAGGAATTCACAATCGCGGGAATGATGGCATCGTTAAGGAATTTCACCGCGATGTAATTAGATGATACGAGGGTTTTTTTTATTTTCTCTCACCGTCTTTGCTTTACGCATTCTAATCCGCATACGTGCTCTTGTTGACCCTTGCACTCATCTTTGGGGGGGAGGTCGGGGTGGGAACGTGTCTCATTATCAACAGGTTACACTTGTTCTACAAACGAGCGCGTTCTTATGCTTATCAGCGGTGCTCGCGCGTCGTTAACAAGTAAACTGCGGATTTTGTGCATTTATGACAAAAATGAATGATTGGTTTTGGCTTGATCAGACAATTAAAAGCAATTTTTATTTCGCTCCTTTGTCTTGCAACCAACGCAAATTTTTTTTATTTTGCATAAGGATACGCAATCAATTAACAAGAAAAAATTTCCCAAATTGTCAAAAGGCTTGAACAACACCAAAGAACCGAAGATTGATTCTGAACAGGCGCGTAAAAAATTTGTATTATACGTACAATAGGATGACGCACAGAGAGAAATGGGTTTCAATAACGACTCCTCAAACGAAGGTTTATGTATATATTGAGCCTATATGTCTTATCCGTGTGCTGTGACAATAAGACTATGTGTGGCCAGACGATACAATATCGCGATGTGTTTACCGGTCGGGCTTCTCACTTGTTCGGCTTCCATTATCAATCCGTTCGTGGGGACAAAGTAAATCATTGTTTCGAGGCATAAACAGCGCTATCTAGGCCGGTGACGCACCTAGAAAGCGTAGTCCCAACAATAAGAAAAGTCTCCGAGAAGCTTTTCACGTTCGAAATGTTTGAATCGCCGGCGTTGTTCGATAACGACGGCAATCACTACTACGGATTAATCTAAACAAATTGCTGAATATCTCACGATAAGCGGGACGGCGATGACACCTCGTCGGCGGAGGCACCAATTCGCTTATCGGTTTGGTATCGCGGGTCAAACACAGGTGACATCTCGCCGGTAAGCACCGTGTGCCCCCGGGCACAGCGGATCCCGGCTGCAGGTACACCCGGGTCGCATTGTTTGTGTGTACGGTCCGGTATCTGGGACCATTGACTCATCAAGGCGAAAGGCATCGAAGGGATTCAGCGAAATATCAAGCGAGTTAGTCAGAAGCGAGATGAATCACGTGATTTGTCGAAAGAACAGGTTCGTGCCCAGCAACCGTCCAATCCCGGGGGCCGTTTTTTAAGGCCCCCGTGGTAACGCGGTCCTCGGCCGAGGGACCGTTTCGCCCTCCTTCGCGGCTCGGGCCCGCTCCGGAGACCGACCTAACGAGTTAACTCGAACGAACTATGACTGGCGGACAACAGCAGGAAACGAAGCCGATGACTCACCGAACACAACCGAGAAACGAATAAGCGTATGCGGAGACGACGAACTCTTACCATACTTACGTGCATCGCGTAACCTCATTACCGTCGTCGCTCTGACCGCCCGGGTGGTGCCGGTCACGCGATCCTCCACGAAATTCACGTGCATCGACCTTCGCGGATCACGATGCGCCACCTCGCTCATCCTTTGTGCCGAAGACAACGCTCCGGGGCTATCAAGGTCCTTTCGATCGCGCGAGTCTCATCGGGAGTTCTATAATTATGATTTACCTGCTGATTGGCGCAACGAAGAGGGGGCAGTATCGCTGCGGAGCCAACTTGGAGTAACAAAGGAAACAGCGAAAATTGGCTATTCGATCTGCACTCGTTGCTAAACTCCAAAAGATCTGAACTACACCCTCTTTAAACTTGTGTGCCTGTACATGTGCTGGTATTTGCGCAGTAGTGGATTTCTAAAACAAAGAACATGGTTTGGATTACTGAATCTGACAGGTGTCTTTATTGCTGTTGTAAAGAATACTCGAGATTACGAAATCTCACTTTTTGATTTCTACAAAATTTTCTTTGAACTTGTATAACTGTGCATGTACTGGTATTTGCGCAGTAGTGGCATTCGAGGATTTCGAAAACAAAGAACAAGGTTTGGATTACTGAATCTGACAGGTGCCTTTATTGCTGTTCTCACTTTTTGGTTTCTACAAAATTATCAACCTCGATATCAAAGCGAAACAGAGAAACAGTTGCTGAATGTTAGTTTACATTTTTATTGACTTTTACATATTTACATCTGGAGCCTTGCTGTTGCACCAAAGCCTCCAGACATCGGAGGTTCGGATAATCGAGATTATTACGTCGCTTTTATTAGACAAATCTCACTTTTACACTGATTACTTCGAATACTTTTTATTAGGGTCGCGTAAGGGTATATCATGCGTAGGATCTACGTGCTGTCAGAGGTATTGAAACTTGACCCTCCATTAAAACGAGCAATTAATGTTAGAGATCAGTTAAAATATATCATTTGTAATGCCTCGTTTTACAATCACGTAGGTCATAAAAGAACTTTTGTGAGATATTATTAAATAAATTCACTTATTTATTCGGCCATTATAATCACAATTTTAAGTCCAATAAACACGCTCTTGTAATTTTATTAGTCATTAAAACTGTGGATTTTATGCATCTATAGCACTTTGGTTTCCTGAAACTTCGTATAGTGACGAACTTTCATGAGCGTTCTGTTTACCTTGGAATTGCAGATATAACGTCCAGTTATATAAAAGCATTATTTCTTATTTCAATTTCTATAAATTATTCCACAGGCCACTATGGTTACACAAAAAAAAAGAACGCAATTTAAGAACCAGTGTTCCGTTGGGTACTTCCAGTTTTGACCCAATCTATAGCAATACTCTATGCTAATACGTTTTGTTCGTATCTCAAATAATAAACAGGACGTTCTAATGCCAAATTTATGGCGGTATTCTGATTTTTAATTTCCAAAAATTTGAATTTTCGTTTTTCACATGTTTTTAAAAGTATAAGTGTGTTGTAGCCAAAATGTTTTTTGTCACAATATCTCAAGTTCTAGTTGACTAATTGACTTGAAATGTTGAGAGAATCAGGATTTTTCAAATCTGGAAATTTTTTCATTTTTCGATCGTGCTAAAGCTAAAAAAACACAGAAAAATCAGTCGTGTGACTTCGAAAAGTCGCCATTTTGTAAATAATTAAGATTATCCATTTTGTTTCTTTGTATGAACAATAACTACACTCATACCGTAACCACACTCATTACTAAAAAACTTCATTCTCGTTATGTTACTACAAAACAATATATAACTCTTGAAATTTTGATTACTGTAACTTGAAAAAAATCATGGGTGTACTTAAAATACCAATAAACATTCGTGCAAAATTCCGATGCGAAAGGTTCGATAGTTTTTCCAAAAAAAATTCCTAAAAATTTATGGAAAAAACCAGAATAACCCCTTGACTGCACCACCTTCTGTAACGTAAAAATTCGCAGCGTTGTAACAGACGGTATCGTGTAACTTGTTGCGGAAATGACCGTCGGTTTCGCTGTCGGCTGGACGAGAAAATCTTTTCGGATGAAAAGGAGGGCCTCGACCCTGGCGGGCCGGTTTTTGTTCGCCGGTCGAGCCACCGCATCGTCCGGGGCCTCGGGGGCGGATGGATCGCGGCCGGAAGTCGGCCGACGAATAATTTCGCAATAAGGCGTTTCTAATCGTGTGGGATCTGCGGGCCGGTCGCGCCTCTGCGTTTTCGTGCACGACGCGGCGGCAGTAAAAATCTCATTAATCCAGCCGGGGTTCCGCGAGACGGTCCGCCGCAGAGGAAGCGGGGCACGAAAGAGAAGACAATTTTTCACGGAGGACGCCCGGTCGCATCGCCCACGATAAAACCGATAGCGCAGTCCGCTTCTGGTTGGTTATAAATGCTAGCCGATAAATTTCCTCGGCCGGGCATCTTTTTTCCCCCAGAAACGGGGAACAAAGAGAACGGAAAGTGGTAACGAACAGCACGGACACCGCGTAAATGGTACCTACCGAATTTACCCGTTTGTCAAGCATTATTGGCTGGTATTGTCTCACGGCATGAGAAATGTCTCGTGCACTATACCTCTGCACCTTCAATTCTACCAATATCCCTACGAAAAAAATATTCTCTCAAAATTATTTATTGGAATTTATTAGGGGCACCCATACGTAATCAATTATTTTGAAATCTAAAACAAACTTTTTATTTCTTCATTTATTATATAATCTCCATCATTACCAAGGACAAAATGTGACTCAAGGTTTTATTTCTTAAATAATGCTCCAGAGATCTGAAAAGATAGTCAGAGGGAGTAGTATGAGTACGGGGGTGCGGTAAAACTTCCCATTGCAATTCTTTGATTTTTTCTTGAGTGAGTTTCGCTGTATGGGATCGGGCATTGTCAATTTGCAGTATTACACCTTTCCTTTGGACTAAAGAAAAAATTCCTTGCCTATATGCCTTTCCCATTTCGTGTATGTGCCTTTGTATAGTTGACCATGAGGACCCAAGGCTTCCCACCAATTCTTGCATACTTAATTTTGGATCAGCTTCCACTAGAGATTGTAAGGTGTCATTATCAAATTCAACTGGTCGTCCACTTCGAGGCCTGTCGGAGAGATCATAATCACCAGCAGCAAACCTTCTGAACCAACGTTGACACTTGTTGACCTTCGAGACATCTCCATAATAAACATCGCAAATTTTCTTTGTTGTTACCGTTGCATTATATCCCGCCTGAAAATGAATAAATAACGAATATGATCCTCGGAAGGTACAGAAGCCGCCATTTTATTACAGGGTTGTAAAAAAAATTATACTTTTTAGAATATTTTGAACACAAGCTGCTTTACCGAAAACGGTAAAAGAATACGTGTTTCAACGATTGGTGCAGAACTAAAGGCAAAACAAATTCTTTGCAAATAATTGATATTTCAATAACCTTTCCTTGTTTTTGTCTCGTATTTTTTTTTTTGTAAAGGGTGAATCGTATAATTGCAGAGACCGTTGCCAAAACATGTGACATGCTTTTTCATGGATTCAATAGAATATATTGTAGGATTCTCGGAACCATTGTTCCGATCCACGATCAAGGATTCTTCGATCGCGCCGAAAGAGTAGAAAGTGGATCTGTGAGTCGGCTGACGGGGACACAGTGGGGCACAGAGCCAGACAGTCGCCAGGCAGACAGACACCAGACAAACGATTAGAGCTCGGGCGTCTCCTTCGTTCCCAGGAGCACGTTTCGCGTATCGTGTCGTCCCTCCCGTCGATTTTCTACGAACACCGGTCCAGGAGGGCCGATTTCGAAATTGAATTAGTTTATCACGCGGCCTTCGAACGCCGTGGAACGATCGCATGAATTTTCGGCTGCGTGCACATTTACTTCCATCGAGACTGCTTGGATAAATCGACCTGGGAAATTTCATCGTATCTCTCGACATTTTCTGAGAAACGCCCGGTCGAGCGGCAAGAGATATCGCTGGTCCAGCGTCGTTAATCGTCGCTGATAAGGCCTCCTATCGAGATTACAGTGTCACCTGACGCGTTCGGGTGGGCAATCAACGGGACAGACCGGTGTCCCCGGGCCGGACCAGCGATTTTCAACGGCGCAGAAGATTTGCCTTCGTCTCCCCTTTGTCCTCCTCCTTCTCGGTCGAACCGGGCATTATTTTCTTCCACCAGTCAGGGCCCGGATCGGACGAGTGCACCTGCGAGTGTCGGAACAGGTCCGAGCAGGTCCAAACAGGTCCGTGTGGCTAGGATAACCGACGCCCCATCGGTTTCTACCTGTCGCCGGTTCACTGGTCTGTTTTCATGGAATCCGTCGCGTTTCGAAAATCAGTAGAGATTACGGGGCAGTAGGTAGACTGGCCACATTTTTTTTTACTTTCGTGATAGCGGACTCATTTAGGCGGAGATTCTATATGTACAAAAACATCGTTCCACTAGGTAATTATTTCGTAACATTTATTTACATTTTCTCAAAGGTTCAGAATATTTTTAGAGAGAGTTCAGCATTTCTGTTCGATGCATTCAACACGTTAATTACCGTGTCAGTCACATATGACTGTCAGTGATTTTTGACTTGGTTTAGAAATTCATATTTATTATAAAATCTCCAGATAAACCGAACCTTTATTGGACTCTTTCAAATTCAAAACATTTCAAATTTCTAGTTTTGGTTTCATTAAAATTAAATTACTCTGTTTTTGTAAGAATCTTTCTTTTGATATTTGCCACTCAACTTTGTGTCAATAGATACACAATTCTAAAATAATCAGTTTGTCTATCGGATGATTTGATGTCCGTAAAAGATTCTAATTATAAACTTGCTATTAATAGTTGTTTACTTTACCCTTTCTTGTAACTGTTCTCAACTTCAACAATGACATTAAAAAAAAAAGTCATGCATGACGCAAGACACCCGACACGGAACACTATATCTCCAGCATTAGTAATCACTCTTTATCCGGCGAGCATTTGTAATCGGTTTTCCTAATCTCCGGCATTTGATGAACAAGAATAAATCTTTCTTTTCCGTCGGCCTGAGTCACGAAGGGAAATCCGCGAGCAGAAGAATCCGCGATGATTAAACCGGCTTTCAGGCTGAAACGAAGAGACTCGCTGTCTGGTGCGTACCCGCGGCTCGGCGCGGGCGCGGTAGCGTAGGAGGTCGGCCAGATAAAGTTAATCTAGAGATAACAGTGTAAATTTGCGGCCGCGAGATTTATGGAGTTGGATGAACGCCAGGTCGCGTCCGCGTCGAGAGGGCCCTTATTGACCGGTAATCCGTTGTTACGGTGGCGAACAACGAAAGTCGATCCACGGTCGGGTCGTGACCTATCTAAAAATCTGGTCTCTTCCCTACAGCCCCCCACTTGGACAGGGACAAATGTCCAGGGATTCGTTAGCAAACGAGACTAACCGCTTCGAAATATCATCCGCTTTTGGACCAAGCTGCTTTACAGTTCTAATTTCTTTTCACCCTCATGTGTGGTTAGCGCAGCGGCGAACACTTGTGTAAACGTGACCCACACGGAAAGAGGAGGACGGATGGATGGAGAAATGACCAGAAGGGAAACAGGAGATCGGCAGTGTCCTCTTGCAGGGGGGAGAAGGACAGTCACCCGGAGGTTCGGAGACGCTGAAGGTACCAGCAGAGTGTCTTAGGACTACGACGCGCCGGCGGTTTCACATCTGGCCTTGCCTTTTCTCTCGTTCGTTTTCGTAGGATACTGCGCGCCGTGAAAAGATCCTCGCCACGTCACGTAATAAATGGCATGGGGCCCCGAAAACTGGTCGCTCTCCGAGCTGCTGCCCCTATCTTTATGGGATCTCGTCGTGAAGGTGGACAAAAAGGGTCCCTCCTCCCCCTCCCCCTTCACCGGGCCAGAGGGGACCCGGCTTCCTGGAATTCGTCGAGGTTTTCTGAGACTTTCGGGCCCCTTACCAAGAATCGCTGTAGGACACAGAGAAAGGGACGGAGAGTGCGATGGGGAAGGAGAGATAGCGGGAGAGATATCGAGAGAGACAGAGAATCACTCGAAGGAAAACTCTGCGGTATCGATAGCCGATGGTCTCGCACACATCCATTGTTGTTCCCTGAATAGTGCGTTGCAGGTGAGCGAAGAAATGAAATTTCGAGGGAAACCTGAGATGTTTTTCTTCACGTGGAGCTCTCTCGCCGTCGATTATTCCCTTTGTCAGAAGTGTCTCGTATTTAGCTACTCGTCTTTCCCGGGTGATTAATGAATTTTTGATGATCCTTCGACTGATGATCCTTTTTCTTTTTTTGGATCGTTAAAGTATTGTTGGAATGAAGTAAGTTACTTCTTGGGAATACAGCGTTGCTAGGGTGGATGTCTCTCGGTCACCAGAATAAGAAGTATTCAATTATTTGATAACAATTCGAAGACAGTCTTATGTAGTCGAAATGAAGTGCATCAGTCCCTTCATATTCTTTTACTTGGTAAACGATCTCTCGATTTATGCGGTTCCCTTGTTTCTTTGCTATTATCGGTGTTTACTTGTACAGTGAGCAATATACGTCGCCAAGGCCTGGATGATAAACGTCGCGGAATTATCTCCTCTATACTGCGGCCTATAGAATCCTCTGACGACGAGGAGTGTAAACATAACACGACTCGGTTATGTACTCTGGTACACGACGCTGGCAAGACCCGTGTTGCTGACTTAATATATTTAAATCTATGGTGTATTGAATGTGTGGTATTGTATACTATATTCAATTTATAGTATAGGATAGTATATGCAATGTATAGTATAGGATAGTATATTCAACAGTACAGTATAGTATATTATAGAATAGTATATTCAACAGTACAGTATAGTATAGTATAGAATAGTATATTCAATGTATAGTATAGTATATTTTATTCAATGTATAGTATATTATATTATAGTACATTATAGTATATATAGTGTAGTATATTCAATGTATAGCATAGTATAGTGTATTCAATGTAAATTATAGTATGGTATATTCAATGTACAGTACAGTATAGTATAATATATTCAACGTATATTATATTGTAGTATATTGAGTGTATAGTATAGTGTATTCAATGTATATTATAGTATAGTATACAATGTACAGTATAGTATAGTCTATTCAACGTATAGTATAGTATAGTATCCTCAATGTGCAGTATAGTATAGTGTAGTCTATTCAATGTATAGTATACTATAGCATATTCAATGTAAGGTATATTCAATGATTTAGGTTGAGTTGTAATTGTTTTATAGTTTTATAACTTAGGATTATTTGCGCGTCCGCAACAAACTTATAAAATACACAAACGTAAAGAGGTTACTATTTCATTGGGGACTCTCCGATTCTACGCAAAGAAAATCGTAATGACCGCAACCGGGTCAACGTCGTAACGTCGTTTGGAGGTTACTGACGACCAAATCCCACAATTACATACGTGGTAAGGTCCCCTGCGATATTGTCCCTGTACCGTGGCAAATTTCGTCACGCACAGGGACAAGCTACCGTGGAAACCTGGAAATTAAACGCGCGATCGAGACAAATCGGTTCGAGGAGTTTCGATGGGGTCAGAAACATCGTTTCCGATCTGGTCGTCGGCCGAGAACTGCCGGTCTCGGGGCAGTTTACGAAATTAGTGTACCCACGGCAATTTCACCTAAATTCTGGGGATCGTTCGTTCACGGGAGAACCAAAAGCACAAAGAAAAAAAAAAAGAAAAGAAGAAATTAGGCCATTAGGGGATCGGTCCGTAGCGACACGACGCGCGTCGTCCGTTCACGGAGTCCTGGCAACCTTGGCCGGTCGCGGCCGAGAGGAAAAACAACGCGCTCGGGAGGGAGGGGGGGTTGCGCGGCGGGGTAGAATTAGGGCAAGTTAGAACGGTGGTTAGCGTGGGAGGGTGAGCGACTAATCACAGTAATTTCGTTATGGGAGCCACCAAGAACGGGGTCCGCCTCGCTGCTCCTCCGCGCGGTGCATTTTAATAAACCGCGAGAGCAGAGAGCAAGAAAGGTGGTTGAGGATGGAGGGTGGGAATGGGAGGAGGGGGGGGAGGAGGGAGGTAGAGTTGGCTTCTATCCTTGCGAAGATGGACAAAGAAAAACGACTAATGGAAGGGCCGGGGGTGGGGGGAGAGTATAGCCCCCATGGTGTTGCCGTATGGGAAATCGCCCGCGGGCATGGTCAACGCGCGCATAATCGGTGGGCGTTGCACGAATTATTACGAGAAGCCAAAAAGTACTGATGAATTATTCTAACTCCGCGCGCAGCACCCGCGCCCAAGGAAACCTTTCCACCGCTCGGCGAGGGGCCAATGAGAGACGTTCTTTGACCCCGGATTGCATCGGGGGAGACGCAGGTATATAAATGCACACCGAGGAATCGTTTACCGGCTATCCCATCCTCCTTCCTCCCCCGCCGTCGTCCAAGAGGGTGCACCACCCGAAATTACGGGTTCGCGATCCTGCGCCGCGTTGGTTCTCCAGTTTCCTCCTTCTTCGAACGTTTTCTCCGATTCGTTTTTTGCTAGACGATACCTGCGACCCCTGACTACCATCCGGCCGGGTCCACTCGGAGATTGCTATCCGATTTCTGGATTCCCGATGCTCGAGTGGCCGTTGCCACCTAGGCCATTGTCATTTCGCAATATTTTCAATTAACTTCATATTTAACCCTTTGCACTCGGACCCGTCGATTCTAGACTCGTAATGTCCCCTCGGTGGGGACGTCCGTGTGCAAACGGTTAACCATCTGCAAACCAGACGGAGTCAAGTTAACGCCAGCAGTTCTACAACTGTTATTTTTTCATGCGTTCTAGGTAAAACTTTAATTTTGAATAATGACCTTCGTTCACCTGATTCGCGGGGGGTTAGTTCTACCGAGAATGAAACGTTAGAGTGTACTGAATTTAATCGATCTTAATTTCAGAAATGTTTCGTTATGTGGGTTAATCAAGTTTTGCCGAATTTTGACGATTGTTCTTTCGACAATAAATGTCGAAAATGAAATAACGTTATTTCACGCCGGTTGGTTCGCTATATTCCTCGTTATACTTCCTCATTTCTGTCGTCCATCGTCACAATCCATTCTTTGAAAGAAGAGCCCCGCGGTACGTTAATTGTCATAACAAATGTCCAACCTGCTAGTGTCATTTCAGGCTACAAAAGCGTGTATGAATGCAGTAGGGTGGATAGCTATTCGGTCTGTCAGTGCACCTCACGCCTCTTCCTTCGAGAGACAGACAGTAATTAAGGGGTAATTCTAGTGTACCAGGTGCAAAAGTATAAATATTTTACATATGTCATAAGTGTGCCATTTTATAAATATTTGATAGACCTGTTCACTATTCTCGAAACCATGTTTTTCCAAACCAATAGAGCACAAATATTATATTATTATTCCTAATTTTTACAGCCTCATAGACAAAAGACCGACTCCTAAATTTTCAATATTTCCCGTTCTACTCGATACCAACTACACGTACAAACATACAAAACAAAATCAAATCTAATTATATTCGAATCACACAATTCAGAATTATTCTCCAAAACAAGTGAACGCGGAGGAATAGACCTTTATATTAACCCATTTGCATCATAAGGAAATTTGAAAAGAAGGCCTTTATCACCAATTTTTATTTTATTATACTTAAGTAGAAAAATGACTACAAGTAAAAGAACTTTGTATCCAGCATTATAAGAGAAAATCCGAATTACTACTTTCATCTCCAACAACACCCTCCATTTCTATTTTTCAGCTAACGATAATGACAGTGACCAGGAAAATCGAGCGTATATACACGCTAACGATGCAAATGGATTAATATCATTTGCTTAACGTTTGAAAAAAAGAAATTGCGTAGAAAATTTCAAAACGAAAGCTGTCGCGCTAGAATATCCTCTTAATAGGAACGAGTTTGCGTCTGCCTCGTCGGAACGACAACATACATTTTTTTTTTTTTTCGTCCGGCGATAAATCTTTCGAGTCATCGACCGAAGAAAATTGATAATCCGGGTCGGCGTCCGGGCAGCACGGAGCAACGTGTTTCGGGGTGGAAAAAGAGTACAGAGGCAAATAAAGTCCTCGTTAATCCAGACCGATGCGAGAGCTCGGTGAATCCTCTTTGGATGAAAGTATTAGCGCAGAGTGAACGAGCGAGCTCGGTCATTTTTGTTTTTTCCCCGGTTGGGCACGATGATGAATAATTAGAGAGCCGGGTCGGGAGCCTCGTTCTTTTTGTTTTCTCCCCCTCCGGTCGGAATCCGCGGATATAGACGCGGAACCGAAGCAACCAGTCGGCTGGGTTACCGGTGCGCTCGTTATCTCGTTGTTTCGGGGGCCTGTTCGACCGGGAAAAAAATGTGTCCCGGTGAATTCGAGGCTGGAGGGTCGCGGGGCGCGCGAACGACCGCGATACAAGACGCGCGGGAAACCTTATCGCGGGCAAACAAGCTCGACAAGGACGTTATTTGCAGAAAAGTACGGCGACGACGGGCTCGCGAACCTCTCTCCACCCTCCCCCCGATTTCTTTCTCCGTCTCGCTTTTTCCTCCACCTCGAGAAACGCGTTAATGCTCGCGCCGCGGGCACGCCGAAGCGGACAGGTCGCCGCCGTTGACTCCGTTTTTAAAACGCCGGGATTCCGCCGAGGGTTACGGTCCTCGGACGCACGAGAAGAGTCGCGGGTGCCCGATAACCTCGATCGAGGTATAAATATTTAACGGTGGTCCCGTTAACGCTCCTCCTCGATCCGTAAACCGACTCGTGTCGACGTCTGATAACGGCCTTACGTTCGCTTAAATGATGTATAAATAGCACCGCGGACACCGTGATACTCCACGGGACGGGAATGCAAAAAATGTTACGATAATGTCGAAGCACGACCTACATTACACGAGGCACAGGAGAGAGACCAGAGTCCCTTATCGAACGTAACCGATAAAAGACGCGTGAATCACGGGAATCGATGAATCGTTGCCTCGAGCTATTTATGGACACGAATCCCTTTTCTTAGTTGCGTTCAAAGTCAATTGTTACGACGTTGATATTCCCGCGCGTTACGACACTCGTCGCAACAATTCCCATCCCGCCTAACCGCGTGACTTCAATCAAACGCACAAACGCGACGCGAACCTTCTGGTCTTAGATACGGTGGGTGTAAAAAGTATTCGTTACCCCTCTTATAATTTTAGGAAACCGTATACTTCTTTATGTAATTGTACATTCTTTTATAAAACAAAAACACAATTACGGTTATTACATGTTTCAACTACAAAATGTGACACGAATAAACTGACGAAAAGTTAACGTTAACGAGATATATTTAAAACAGTCTGAAATCTCTCAAAATTGGCACGCAAAATGTATTCGTACACGTAACAAATTTAGCAATAAACGTGTTATAATTTGCGACAATAAATTAAATTAATATTTCGTTGGATAGCCTTTCGACTATATAACCGCGTCCAGTCTTCTTCTTAATTTTAGGATCTTTTTAATTTCACGCACTATAAAACGTTCATCGCGTGAACTAAGTTTTCGAGGTCGACCAGATTTCGCTTTCTTTTTATTGGTTTTTCTTTCACCATATCGATTTATAATTCCTTGTATATTATTGCTATGTGGACTATTAATTGTGTTTGCTATTTCTCCCAATGATTTGCACTGATTATGCAGTTGTATTTTTCTTTCAGTCTCACTCGTTTCCGTACCTTTACGACCCATTTTACCGAATGCTACAAAAATTGACTGGCTCTGCAGAAGGTTGCCACTAGACTGTGCATCAAAGACTCTGTCCTATTATTTGTCGGGACCCGCTAAACCATAATATAAACAGTCGGACGCCTTTCGAGTGCATTCTAGTACCTGTACGAATACTTTTTGCGCGCCAATTCAGAGACACTTCTCATACTTTCTAATTTTTCTCGTTAATCTTAAACTTTTTCAAGTATATTTATATGACAGTATGTAGTTAAAATATATAACAATTACAATTACGTTGCGTTTTATAAACATGTGCGCAATTACATAGAGAAAAACATGGTTCTTTAAGCCTACAAGAGGTGTACGAATACTTTTTACACTCACTGTATATGACAGTATGCAGTTAAAAGATATAACAATTACAATTACGTTTCGTTTTATAAACATGTGTGCAAATACATAGAGAAATACATGGTTCTTTAAGCCTACAAGAGGTGTACGAATACTTTTTACACTCACTGTATATGACAGTATGTAGTTAAAATATATAACAATTACAGTTACGTTTCGTTTTATAAACATGTGTGCAATTACATAGAGAAACACATGGTTTTCTAAGCCTACAAGAGGTGTACGAATACTTTTTACACTCACTGTAGCTGTTACTAGCCGACTAGCTCGGATTCCCGAACTCGCGAAGATAACCGATCCTCGGCCACACAGGCGAACACAGACTCGGCTCGCAGCAGCCGAGCGCCGAGGAATCGTGTCACCTGTGCTTTTGGTTGGCCGATTTTGTGCGTCACGATTTGGTTGTCGCCGAGGGGGCAACGTCTGATTGTGCAACGGTCCCTATTTCGTTGAGAGGCTCCAGAGTGTGCTTTCGCGGAACGCACACTCGGATGCTAGTCGTCGCGTCCCCCTCTCGCGCGTAAGGAGCGAGCACACCGGAGAGGGCGGAGGCAACTGGCCGAGGGAGGATTGAATAGTGAATCATACCTTGTTCTCCTGACGTCAGAAGACAGCGTAGAAATGTGCCGCGGCGCCGGTAATTCGACTCTATGATTTCGTAATTTCGGGAGACGTCCCGCCCGGGCGTGGCGACTGTCGTGGAATATGAAATTTTTTAAGGCGACACGGCCCGAGATCTCCAACTCTGAAACAAAGAGAAAGGATAAAAGATGCATGCGCCTCCGCGAAAAATCTTTCTTATTTCTTGGTGCGACGGAACCGATTTTCTTTCACTTCTATTTTCTTTGTCTCTGAACGACGTGAGAACATCGTTCTGAAATTGGAAATTCCGTTTGAGTGATTGGCGTTGTTCCGAATGCATTTTTCAATTGGTAATGAAGATTGAGAATATCACAGTTTATATCAGAGTAATAATTATTCGGTTGTAATCCTAGATTCAATTTTTATTAATTTTCGCAATAAATAGTGTTGCACATGGACCGCTTTGGATCGAGCTAGCATGTTGGGATACTGAAAACTTCGGATATCGGAGGTTCGGATAAACGAGGTGCTACCACTGTACACATATAATAAGATCTTAGAGTAACATGTCGCAACCTTTTCATACCTCAAGTCACGATTACGTCAACCTTAAGAAATCCTATTACATCACTAGTCTGACAAATCACCGAAAAACGATAAGTTTGCTCAAAATTATAGTAGTATCGATTACCTCGGCGAGGTTAACGCCGATAAAAATGAATCAGGTTGATATTACGAAGCCGTTGACCGGTATATTCACTTCGCGCCCGATTTTCAGGGACCTCAAGACTTTCCTCGAAGAAAAACAACGCAGTTTCTGCGAAAAAGTAATTCGCCAGCTTGTAAAATAGTGGGAGACAATTTTAGGAAATTATGACAACTACTAATTCTAATTAGGACAACTACTTGTACTTTATTTTCAAATCGGTAACTCTGATTAATTCGAAATGAGTGATAACTAGCACGCTATTCGCAGTTATAAATTACGAAGCCGAAAATATAGTTAGATGAACGTAACCAAAATAATTTTCTGCCATTGATTATCGGAAAAAAAAGGGAATGTTGAAACAGTAAAAATATTTAAAAAATTTTAAAAGGCTGTCACATTATCTTCAACCTATGAACCCATTTGCATCACTAGGGTATATATACGCTCAATTTTCCTAATCACTATCACCGGAGCGTATACATTCGTATGTACCATATTCCATATTTTAGTTTTATACGTTTTTTCTGTCCTTGACCTTGAATGAACTTGGAATAATTATTGGCACTGAATTTCTAATGAAAGGGACTATCATTGTAGGTGTTTAAAAAAGGGTGGTTCCATTTAAAAAAGTCAAGGTGACCTTGATATCTCTAGAAAAATTATATAAAAACAAAATTTGCTTTTGGCATTGTGTCAGCCCCATTGCACCATTCAACGTTCTCCTTACCATATTTTACGTATATTTAGAAACAACAAAGATAATTGAGGTGCAAACTTTAGATGACTCACCCTGTACATACGCTCAATTAATTTTTTCTTATAATGCTGAAGTATGAAGTTCTTTTACTTGTAGTAATTTTTGAGAATAAAGAGAATAAATTTCTATTTCACTCCAGTCTGTTGCAATTCGGGTGGAAAATTTTTATTTCGCACGAAGATCCGCAGAAAGTACAAGAACAATTGCATGAAAAATATTGAGAAACAACAAGACATGTATTTTTCTAAAAGTCTTACGTCTTCGGGCAGATGGTAGAAAAGTTGTAGAGTCGTGATAAACATAGTCGCGTGGAAAAACAGGAACGGATACGTGTTAAGAAATGTCGCGTCCATGTTCTCAAGCAAGCGAGCAAATCTCGTCGGTTGATTTGACTGGTTTGGGAAGAGAAAGAAAAAACGGAGAACGAGACGAGGAGGAAGAGGCACGGATGAAGTAGGTAGACGACGGCGGGACAAGGCACTCGTCGTCGATGGCCGGGCTAGTGAATCATTCCGCGCTCTTGTCACGAAAAGATATTAATTTGGCTCCGTTCTCTCGGTACCGAGCGGCCGGCTTCGCGGAAAGGTACTTTCGGTTGGTTTACTACTCGCTTCGGAACACCCTTGCTATCGGGCAAAAAATTTTATCCTCGCCACTGGCTTTGGGTTTCCGCGGTGTCCGCGCGGCGATGAACACGATTAACCAATTAGCGGTACCGTTCTCCTTGTTCTACGCGTGGCAACTTTATCGTACCCGCCATATTTTACGACGCGTTATTTGGGGAACGGCCTCTCGGAATTTCAGTCGGCGAACCGACCACCTTTTTGCTACCGTGCGCCTCTACCAGACGAAACAGTAACTTCCGTCACGATTTTTACTCTTACGCAAGCCGCTGCCCTATCCGAGGCGATCTTTATAGCCGGCGACGTCACTGACATCGCTGCTTATCTGGTCATTTACTTCGAAATTCTGTCCGTTTCTTTCTCGTCACAACAATTTTGTTTCTCTTTTCTGTCACTGTACCCCACTTATCCTCAGATCACAAATTTTGCCAACTTTGGAGCCTCTTCTGTGTCAGATTCCAGTGACGTGTTGCACCGTCCCGTAGACGCTGTACCATTTACGTAGACGCCATTTTGTGCCATTTCCGAGCCGAGTTCAGTCGGTTCTGAGTCATAGACAGAGTATATTAACACGTTAACTGCCAAATGTCAGTGATTCTTACAAGATCAGAGTAATTTAATTATTGAAACCGAAATTAGAAATTTTGAATGTATTATAGGGGGTGCTGTTTCGACCCTTTGAATCCTAAAGATCTTAATAAAATTCGGTTTATCTGGATATGTTAGAATGAATGTGTAAACCTAGTCAAAATCACTGTCAGTCATGTGGGACTGTGGCAGTTAAAGTGTCAATTAATTTGCGGATAATAAGACTATGTTGCACAGGGTACGAAATAAAGTATTTATTACCAATTTATCATTCTATACTATTACAAGCTCTTTTCTCAGGAGTAGTTATTATTAGTTGTTATTATTAGTTGTTATTAGTACTTATTATTTTTATTGTGCATAGCCAGTAATAGATATGCATCGATAAAGTTCTTGGAAATTCAACTAATTCCATATTTGTTTATTCTCTCCTAATAATAAAACAATTGGACCACAGATTAATTTATTTCAGGAATTGCTAAGAGTCAAACAGGAATTATTTCCCCCCTTTCATCATGAGGTCATGAGTCAACTCGTGCTGTCATGCCCAAACGTTGTTGGGACTATATCGTACCAAAAAAGAATATAAAAAGTTATATAAAAGGTATGTCCAAAGTTTCGTTTCAATCATATATAAATATTGAAGTTTATTTAGATTGTATTACTTCCACATTCAATTACAAAATAATAGCAGGTGAGATAGCTTCTGCGTAAAATTGCCGGTCAACAGCGTGTTAAATTATCTTTAATATTTACTTACTATTTTTAATGTATAGCAAATCCACAGTCCAAAGATAACGCTTGGTATCGTTGAATCTTTACACATTCGCGACCGCTAACGTGAATTCACGTCCTGCAATTTTGTTTCTGGATGCGGCAACATTAGGCGCATTAATGGGATTGGATTTAAATTTAAATTATCAATTAATTTAATAAATTAAAATCAATCCTTAACGATACAAGTTTGCGGTAACCAGCTTCAGAATTTCATTATTTTCGCCGGTACTCAGATCAGAAATGGAGAAAATTCACTGGTCGCGAATGTGTTAAAAATTTGAAATTCTTCACACTATTTCACGTTCGTTTAACACTAGAAGGACCGAGCAATAAATGCGACTGACGTATATTGTAACAGTGACAAGACTGTGCCGATTCAGACTTCATACAATTTTTATGAGCTTCAATGAAGAGGTGTTCAATGAAGAAATTTTTACAAATTTCAGTAATTGTAAAAGAAGAAAAATCAGGAACCAGTCATTTTGACCGCTCTGGTCGTTCTAGCGTTGAACAGCAAACAGGTGAACCTGTTTGAAAAGTGGCAACAGCAAAATTCATTTGACTCGAAACCGTGAAGGAATCTAGTTCAGCGTGTGTATCGATTGGCGGTACTCGACACGATCTGTGCTTCCGACGCTTCCAGTTCTAGGTTCGCATGACTCACGTGGGTCACACGTATCGACCAGTGTTGACTCTGCAGCTCGGAAGAAAGTCACTTTGCAGAAGAAACGTTTACGAGGAATCGGACTGACCGCTTCGCAAGATTGCGTAACGTTGTGCAAGGCCTTAGTCTTGAAAGCGGGCGGTCAGGCCGGGGGGGGGGGGGGACGAGTTAAAAACAACTCCTCTTATTCGAGTCGAAAAAATCAACGACCCGCCGCGCCGCGCCGGGGACCGGAGGAATGCGAATCCTCGAGATTCTTCGGCGATTCGTATCGTGCGTCATAATTATCCGCGTGTCTCTCTCTCGCCGAAACGCGGCCGCGGAACGGAGCCGCAACGAGGCCGGTCGCGCGAATGCAAACAAGGATGCACAAGCCGGCCCGAAACGCTTCGCCGACACTCGATTAATCCGCATTCCGCGAATCCTACCCTGCCGAACCCGTCGCGGTGTCCCGCGTCGAGTGGCGTCGAGTGCGTCGCCGGCAACAACCGGGTGACTCATGCGATCAGTAGCGAATTCGCGCGGTACGTTGACCTAGACACCGGTTTCTCTACTAGTCGACTATTTAACACGTGTGCCGATCAGGTGAACACACTGCGACGGTACAACGGACAGAGGTGGCGCGAAGAGAGAGAGAGAGAGAGAGAGAGAAATTGGAAAGGAAGAAAGAACGAAGGCGAAGAGGAGAGAGAAAAAAAAAGGTGATGACTAAGAGACGTGCACGTGGAGGAGCGCGATGCACCGTTAACGGGGTGGTTCTGGAAGGGGCTCGTAACCACCATCATCATCATCGTCGTAGCCACCAGCAAGGGCCCGATGAGTCATCCAACCATTGGTCTCCCCGCAGAAAAAGCGGAAGGATCCAACAGGGGCGCCTCCTTCGCCGTAGGGCCCCCGCTGGCCAGACTAGCTAACCTTGTTAGACCCAGTACACATCTTGCACAACGCTGCTAATTATTCTGTGTACAAGATACGCTGTGTGTCTCGCACGGATTGCGGACACAAAAGAAAAACAACGAACGTAAACAACCGCGGTTCACCGGAAGACGCGGTGCGGGAACTTCAGCAACGAATGCATCAAAGCGGTATTTGGATTGTATTAAGTATAAATGGAGCAATGTTTAGCTACCGATGTTAGATAAAGCGATCGAAGAAAGTTTATCGATTACAATTTATCATCAAACTAGACGCGAAATTCTACGTTTTACAATGTGTTTTGCTTATAGTGTTTTAGTTGTAGTGTTTTACTTGAAGTGTTTTACTTAATTCGTTCTAGAATGAACAATGTAGTTGACGCTTAAATTAGTTCTTACACTGAAATTAGCTGCGAGCTGACGTTTACCAAATTTCTTTGTATCGTGTATTTCAGAGCTGATGTCATTAAGAAAAATGCTTCTTGGCCGATTGATAAACGGAGGCTTTTCGTATCACAGAAGAACACGGAACGGGAAAGGTCGATGATATCGTTGTCCAACGGAGCCTGGCTTGTCCCGCGTATGTTGAAATAATGGATGACAAGCGCAAGCCCCGGATACTGCAACAGGTGAGATAAGGTGGGCCAAGATGCGATCTAATGAAATTAGAAAGTAGCCGGGGCGCCCGATGGCCCGATAGCCGCCGCCACCGTCGCCGCCGCTGCAGCCGCCATTTTTGTCCGGGCCGATAACAAACATTTTGTCCGCTACTCAGTGCATGCTAATGGGCGCGAAACATGACTCACTGTGTTTACTGTTCTACTATCTGGTAATGGATTGTAGATCTATCACTTTCTATTTAAAGTTGATGCGTATCTGAAGCCGTTACGTGGCTCGCGTTACACGGCTCGCTTTACAGTTTTGATGCGGAACAAACGATATCGACGGATTTAATGTCCGGATAACCAGGTACACTACTTGAAACAATAAAATCGTCAGAGAGACAAGGAATGAAGGAGAGAATCGAGGGTAAGATTCTATCGGTATGCCCACCCCATGTGTCTGCCGATGTTACTTTTCTCTGGTCATCGTTACGCAACACCCTATCTACATTTATCTGTTCTACTCCCCCCTCCCCCCTGTGCGATCAGGGTTTCGCAGACGTATAGTAAGTATTTTAAAGAGTAGTTTTGCTGCTACGTTGAGCGGCCCCCCTACCTACCTGCTACAATCTGATGGTTGCAAGCCAACTCCGTTACTGGCATACTATGAGAAGCTTATACAGTGGCGGCCATATACTTACGTACAGTTAATAAAATTAGGTATTATTATCTGTACACTTGTAAGTTATACAAGTATACGAGTATCAATTATATTTTTGATAAGTTTACAATATATATATAATAAGATATCGAAAAAGCTTTCCTCAATTTACTATAATTATAAAGTTTTTATATTTTTGTATTAGAGCGTCAAATTTTCTGCGGACACATAGTTAAGTACACATCGAGACATCTATATTTTCATATGTTTCTTTAACTCATAATACAATAATATTTCGTGTAGCACATCTGCCAGCAGGTATAGAATACCATGATTCCTGTACATTAGTGTACAATTCATCAATATTTTTCGGTGTTTGTTTTCTTATATGCTTGTCGATTTACATATGGCCGCCACTATAGGTGTCTGTAAGGAAAAAGAAATAATTAACATTTTTTCGTTCGACTACCAGGTAAAGTAGTGACCGTCTTTCCCGGTCGATGGAGGAAGGAGAATAAAATGGAATTATAGCTGGTAATGTGAAAGAGTAATCGACATCTTCTCTTTGTTTTCGGATAATGATGTTGCAAATTGTAAATAGTGTAATGTAGACGTGTAAAATAATGAAACAAAAAACAAAAACCTTTCTTCCCAGAGCAACGCAGTAGAGTTGGGTTAATGTGTCGATCCTAACCTCCATAAGAAAAGATAAGAAACGTATAACATAAATTTTTATTGGCAATAAAAATTATACGAACCACCGGAACGGCTCATAATCAACGAGCAGCACTTTTGCATATAAAGGTAGAAATTTGAGAAATATCAAATTAGGTTTCGAGAGTCTGCTGTTACATTTATAATTGAGTTTTAAGTAGCCGAACAGGTCCGAATCAATTTTATTCGAAAATTATAAGCAGCTATATTTTCACGCGCATTTTCGCAAGCGTCGAATAATTATCAGCGAAATCGAACACCCTGCACGCCGGGAAGCCAGCAAATTCATAGCTGTCGATGTCTCGATCCTGCTTCGCGGCGCGACGGTAGGGAGGTATATCGTTGCGTAAAAAGACGGCCGCGGAGGAGGTTGTCGCTGTTGGAAAAACCGAGGAAAAAGGAGGCTGTAGTCATTCAACAATGTCACCCTGTCACGCCACCCCTCGCCGCCCAGGCCGACCGGGAAAATAAATGAAATGCATTTCCATCGAGTGCATACTTCGGTACTCGCGGACTATTAATATCGCTATGACAGCTTGACTAATGATCCTCGATATCGAAGCACGGCTTTGACATTACCAGATTAAAATCCTGCGGATCAAGGAAAAAATGATCGCGTAGGGGGCATGACAGATGCGAGGAACCTTTGGCAACTTAATACGATTGCGTCTATCGGCTTCGTACATCGAACCGTGTTTTATGCGCCGACTTATTCTTTAATTCCGCTTTACGTTGCGTGCAAGTTTTAACGTAGCGGTTAAACAAGCTTCCGTATTGCTGGTGGTTTGTTGTTTTCTTTATTTTAAAAGGCAACCAAATTCCGATGGAATTATACGGACTGGTGTTGTAGATTAAAGTGAATTTCAGAACGTGAAACCAAATCGACGTCTTGAGGTATTCGATACTCGGCATCGTTTCGAGTACATTGAGAATCGGCGTTTATTCCTTTGAGAGGGGAACAGCGATATTGATTTCGTACAAATATCGAATACGAGCTGACCTATTGTATCGACTTTCCTGTCGAATCGAACGAGAATCGGCCGGGAATATGACAGGCGAAAAACGAACGAAATTACCCCTCGAGTTGATCACCGCGCCAATAAGGGGGTAGTTTACCTCGGGACCGGCGAATTTACGGGTACCGGCGCGGCGGGGGCGGTCAGAGCGGCGCGGCGTTGGGGCGGAATAACAATCTCGCAGAGTGTTTCTGGATATCAGCCTTAATGCAGCTTGTCTGGTCAACCAGATGCCCTGATAGGCAGATCCAAATTTTTTATTCATGAGCGCCGTTCTGATGGGATTTTCATCGCCGGGCTCACCTGTCTGCCGCTGCCGATCGCCGCATGATGCAATTGAACGGAGGACCGACGCCGCCGACACCCTAAATCTGCCACGTTTATTTATGTAAAATGCGAGCCGGCCGCTTGTTTCAACCCGTATCGCGTCGAAAAATAGCCGGGAACGGCAACAATCGGGATGCTGCGCCGCGGACATAACCGGCCATTCCCGGGCCCGGCGTCCTCGTGAAGGTGACCGTACGTGTACGCTAGGTTGTCACGCGCAAAGTGGTCGATTTTACCGGTGGGCGCGCGTGTTTGCCTAGAATTTCATAAACGAGCAGCGTCAGCAATCGTCCCCGTATACATACCGGATTAAAATGAGCGTTCTATTATTTATGGGAGCTCTCTCTGTTTGTTCGGTCGGTAACCGCGTGATCGAAATCATACGTCGTCGATCCGAGACTTTTAATTTAAATTGAAAATATACAGACACACCACGCTTGTACCGTTTCGACGCCCCCGGCGCTCGCTAAACGCGCATCTCCGTGCGATTTGCGGTAATTATTATTTCATAAGAACCTTTGCGACCCTTGTGACACCTGCGAAGCCAGGGTGTCGGTCGGGGACTATTAAAAATATTTCAAGCGGTGTTCCCGCTAGGCGGTCGGTTAAACGGCGAAACAAAAATCGCGTGACGCACGCAATTAGCGAGCGAATTTCTCGAAATGGGGGCCGATTAACCGGACTGGTGCTCGGGGGAGGAGGAGAGAAAAAAAAAGAGACACCGGCTATTTGCACGCGGGGAAAAAAACGAAAATCCTCGCGACCGTGTGTTTCGAAAAAATGTTTTCGCCGCGCGGCGGTTGTTGTCGGAATCGGACGGCGGTCGTGCCGTAAAAAAAAATGGCGGACTTTTACGCGTTACGGCGGCGCCATTAGACGCGGAGCATTGCATTTTGTTTCCCCGTTTAATTTTGGCAGTTCTCGCTCGGTTGCTAACAAGCGTCGCGGCATCGCGCGCCACGGCACCGCGCGTAATTAACAGCGCTAATTTTAATTGCTGCGCAACAAAGAGTGGGCGGACTCGTCGGGAGTCCCGCGGGAGCACGGCGAGCACTCCGTTGATGAACGATAATTTCGTCAGATTTCTTTCCCGTCCTTTACTCCGCACGATTCGAATCCTCTTTCCTCCCTATCGCCCCCCCCCCCTACCCCCGGCACGGCAAAACCACGTCACAAACATGCAGGCCACCCCTTCGAACTCATCCGACGGGTGATCACCAGCAAAGCAGCTGCAATCCTACGTCACTGCACACTCCGCCTTATGCAAACCTCCGCTCTGTGGTCACCAAGGTCACCTTGCGATTCTCGCGAGCAGCTGTCAGCGCAAGCTTCGTCTTCCGGTGCGAATTAATTGCACTATGCCCGAGGAGTGCGGGAAACACGAGCATCATTCACCGAAATGTTTCGTGTCGCGTTGCATCCTTTCTCCTCTCGCAATATTTCCTCTTTTCGGAGATTTCTTTATGCTCGCTAGGCGTATCCGGAATTTCGGGTTTGCGTCGGGTCGGGAAATTTCATTCGGGACCGCTTCGGGATTCCCGATGGTTCCTCCAGGACAGAGTCGAGTTTGAGGATCCCAAAAAATATGTAATCACACCAGCACGACGCTTTTTGGATTTTCACTTTTCGGGTACCCGAACGTTGCGAACTCTCGGGATCCCGAACTGACCCGATCGGTGCCCGACCAGTCCCGAGGCTCGGGTACCTGCCCACCCCTAATCTCTATCAACACTTTGACTGGCAAACTAGAAACCTGAAAAATTCCAGAAAATCAAAGTAAGTTATTTAACATTAGATTTATGGGACCCGTCAAAATGACGGATTCTAATATTTGTAATTAACGAATATTGAGATTCTAAAGATGCGTCCATGAGGAATTATTTAACAAATTGATTTCTTCATGTTATTTTTATAGAGTAAAATAGTCAATTTTAGAGATCCGTGATCTGAATGAAATCAAATTTGGTACAATGAATATATTAACGTAAAAATTCATTTTAGAATCTGGAAAAATAATTCCGGCACACACATATGGGTGACATGGCAGTCAATGTGTTAATAAGCAAACCGAGATTACGGCAACAGAGAAATTTATATGTGACACTATTATAGTGGCTCCGAGAAATTCCGTAAGATAGTGTGGACCTAAAAGTCTCGCTTTTCATATACAGTGAATTCTCGATATATGTCAACAACTCGGGTCTTGCCAGCGTCATGTATCGTCCAGGAGACATACCCGAGCCGTGTTATGTTTACTCGCCGTCAGATGCCTCTCGAGCTTCGTGGCCCCTTATACCTCGCGGTAGTGGGGATAATTCCGCGACGTTTATCATCTAGATCTTGGCGACATATATTGAGAAATCACTGTAAACCAATGTAACATTTAGTAGTAATGACGTGGAGACACTTTTCTTTGCATACAGTGTACCATCATACTTTACTTTTACATTATATTGAATTACATTATATTGGTTATTTTATTGACGCTGTTATTTATTGGTATGTCATAGCACAACATGTTAGTCACCTGAAAATGGACTTTTCGCCCTGCGCGCGGGGCTAAAAATCGGTCACCGTCTGACAGAGTCGTCGTCAATTGTTTTTCTTCAACATTAAACCTACCACGGTCAAAATGGCCGGTTTTCTATTTCACAATTCCTAGAATTATAAAAACTTTTCCATAGGAAATTACTAGATTGACTCCTTTATTTAAGCGGATATTGTAACGAAAATCGTACAAAGTTTAAGTAAATTCAATCTTCGTCTTTTCTATAAAAGTTTCACTCTTATGTATCTTGTACTTGATAGGTTTAGCGTTAATAAAGTCTCTATGAAAATTTATTATTCAATGAAATATACAATCAACGTGATGCTTACTATATAGTGCCTACATAGAAACATGAGAAATGTCACCAAGCACAATTTCCCGGAGTCTGTGTCGTTGCGTTACGTACCGGACAGAAGTTTCGAGATAAATTCTCGACCAACTCGCGGATTAAAATGGGTCAGCGCGTTCGTGGCAGCAGGAAACGACAGTGTTCGGTGCGAGAATAAGAGAGGCCATTGTTCTCCGAGGAATAGATTCTCTTTTCGCCCAATACAATTCGTCCTGGGTGTTTTACTTTCCGGCGCGGGTCGATCGCCGCCTGTAAAGCGGCGGGTGAAGAACGAGAGGAAAATAACGGATCGCCGTCCATAGGAATTAGGTTTAAGTGTCCGAGTGGCGCCATTCCGAGACATTGTTACCCGCGTTCGGATTTCCCTGTCGTGATCTCCGACTGGCATCTGCATCACGTATGTACATGTACATGTGTAGACATGTATATGTATATGAGACGACGGATTGACAAGGGTTTACGCGCTTTCCAGAAATTGTGAACAGTTACCACCAGACTTTCCGCTATTCTTTCGAAGAACCTGAAGAGAAAGCATATAAATGAGGAGGGTAAATTAAATGGAAAGCTCAATTCAAATATGAAAATAGGTGGCAATGGTGTTACGATGTAGACAGTAACAGGGTACCATACAGAAGTAATTATGAAGTTTATTCGTATATTCATTTTTATACGAATGTCGCAAAACGAGTACAGTGATTTCTCTATATATGTCGCCAAGGCCTGCATGGTAAAGGTCGCGGAATTATCGAGGAGGGGAGAATGAAGTATTTTTGTATTCAGTTTTTACAAAAGACATTGTATCTTACAGTTTTGTCACAGCTACTACACTGGGGATCTTTATGCAAAATAAAAATGTTCTACCTGAATTGCAACAGACCGGAGTGAAATAGAAATCTATTTTCTTTCTTAGTATGTTTAATAGGTTGAAAATAATGTAAGCAACATTTTTTCTAATTTTTGCACTGTTTTGAAACACTCCCGCCCATTTTTCTCATAAACGCATAAAATCCACAAACCAAAAAATACTTCTCACGAATTGAACAATACCATTGTACATGTCTGGACAAATTCTTTTTCATAACACAACTTCGTACGTTTCACTCGCGGCGTCTTAAGCATTGTCGCGAAGCGTATTTACCGAAATTCGGTTGTTTGCAAAGGGTGATCCGTTGAAACCGGCGGAAGAGTATGAAACGGAACGCACGCCCCCTATATTTGTTAAACAGTTGTGTAAGTACCCACAAACTGCGCGGTGATTGCGGTCACGTGGCGGTTCGCATCGCTCAAATGGAAAGTAAAACAGAGACTGTACACGCCCCGGAGGGTGGTTTCTCTGAATGGCTGTTGATTGTAATCATCGGGTGTAAGTAATGCCCGAGCGACGCCGCGTTATACAATCGTAAAATCCGGCGTGGCTCGAATATCGTTCGAAAATGCGATCATGCTCCGTGAGAGCTGGGAGGAGATCGGCAAAACTGTTCCGCGCCTTCAAAATCTGTTTACATCAAGAACGCAACGATATATCGTGCCTCCATGCCTTCTCGGTGACGAGCATTCTTGTCCACGAATACGTATTCAAGTGCACTACTGTCCAATCGAAATAACAATACGCACAATCGGTCGCTAAAGTGCCCTGACATTAAAATTTTCTGAACGCTGTACACTCTGGTGAACAGTGTAAATAAATTGTAACGTTAATATTAAGGGGACCCAGTTCCCAGCTCTCCAGCAGCAAACCTTCTGAACCAACGTTGACACTTGTTGACCTTCGATACATCTCCATAAACATCGCAAATTATCTTTGTTGTTACCGCTGTATTAAATCCCGCATGGAAATGAAAAAGCATACAATGACGAATACGATTTTGGGAAGGTACGGACGCCGCCATTTTATTACAGGGTTATAAAAAAAATTATACTTTTATAACACAGGCTTCTTTACAGGCTTCAACGATTGGTACAGAACTAAAGGCAAAAGAAATTCTTTACAAATGATTGAGTGAAAATGAGAAAGTAGAATTAAAATTAAGAACATAACAGAAATAGGATGAAATCATTTTTCGTGCGAGAAGGAATGAAACAATCTAGTGTTAAGAAGAGCTTTTAGTAGCTTTGGACCGCAGCCTTGATGAATCGAATGAGTATCAACCGAATATAATTCTCTAGTCTTTGATCAGAGAGGAGGTTGCTAGTTAATTTAATCCATTGACGACGTGAAACCGTTGTCTGCAAATCATCGGCAACTCCGTTCGAACAAATAGCACAGCTCGGTGCGCAAACGCGTTTCCTGTCGAAGACGGGCGCACTGTTTTCACACGAGATGACGTTTAATTAATAAAACCGACGCCCTCGGCACGGTGGCGCGGCTCGGCTCCGCTCGGCTCGGCGCCCCGGCGATATCAGACCGCAGTGTTTGAAGACAAGTGTCTGAGCAGCCTGAAAACGGATCGAAGCTGTTTGTCGGGCTAGAAACACGTTGTCAAACCGGGTACGAAATGGCTCCCAGCGCACACAAACGCTCGATTCTAATTGGCTGCCGGCTCCGCTTCTGAAGCGTGCTGTACTCCTTGACGCTTCTCGCCAAATTGAACGTGTATGCTCGCGCGGCAAATTGAGGAATTGAATATTCATACGGTTCCAACCCTCTCGCACAAAGGTGAATTCAATTACGCATGATTGCCCGGTTCTCATCCGCTCCCCGCGCCCACCCCCCGCCCTCGCCGACCGTCGTCGTTCTCTTTCCAGCGTCCCCTAACGCGTCTTTATCGTTTCCTCTTCCGTTCTCCTTCGTCTCGCATTTCCCACCACCGTCTCCTCCCTTCCCCGTCGGCTTATCTATCCATTCATCCCTTTTCGATTCCCCCGACCATTCCCCGTCGTCCTCCGTCCGTCTGTCTCACGGAGCAGTTAGGCCAATTTTACGCTTATTGGTACGTAAATGCGGATCCACCTGGAGTTGTTGGCTGCCAAGAGGTGCGATTCCACGGTGTAAACCCTTCGGCAGCTGGGTTCCTGCCGATGCTGCTGAATCATACCGAGAAGAGGAATAATTTTCTCCGCTCACGTTTCACGGGGTTCCTTTCCCACTTTACAGGCTTCTACTCACATTTTCCAGGAAACAGAATACGGAGGTATGGGCGACCTCGTATAGTAATGCACAACAGGTTAAACAACGAACAGCACTTTCTCGCGAGTGCGATTTTACTGTACAGTAAAATCCGAGTCGATCGGACCCGATCGAAATCCGAAACTTTCCGAAAAGTTGTTTAGTCCCCAAAGAGATCGTCGAGGAGCGAAGAAAGTTTGACCCCGAAGAGTCCTTGACCCGGACTGTGTTCAAAATACAATAGAACAAATAGATACTTTAGACGCTCGAGTTAGGTGAAGCACCCTGTATAAAAGAAGTCAAAATATCGCAGCGGTAGTCAGAGGTATTCGAATTGTTGAGGGGTTATGCGGAAATGATTATGCAGGAAGACGGTGGAAGAGATATGTTTAATCGGAAGAAGCCGTTGTCGGAGGTGTCTACAAGACGAGCGCACAGTTAGAACTAACTAACACCTGAAGGGAGGACGACCTTCAATAAAATAACGGGGAATCAGGTATTTCCCAATAACCTTAGGATGTGAGGTTTTCCACAGGGTACGGTAAAAGGCCTAACGTTTTACTTTGACACAAATGACAGATCGGAGACGAGGCCCGCCTTCTCCCGCGAATATACTACTTGAAGTGCACCACTACAGGTGCATTCAAGTGGCGGGTACGAGACGTACCGATGCGCATCGAACTGACTCGTTCCCGTGGCGATAAAGCGATCAAATGATTCCCGAAAATTCCGTTCGGCTCGAAAGCGGATCGTCATTGTCCCATTGTCTTGCACGAGTGCTTTCAGCGGACAAAAAGCGCATTCAGCAAGTATCTACCGGCCGATTGAAAAGCCGACGCGCGGCCCCTGTTCGCCGTCATTCGATACCGGTCGGAATGATCCGGTCGCTCGAAATTGCCCTGCGCCGATGCCGCGCGCAAGCGCTGCGTAACTTTCTCCACCCCGGTTTTCGCGAACAATGCGAAAGGTCGGATCAAAAATAAACGAGCGGCCCTCTTGTTAACGGGCTAATAACTCATCGGTTTTACGAGCGCGAAGGTCGACGAGGGTCGCGGATTTTAGGGCGACATGCAACGCCGATGAAGCAGGTGCCGGCCGGCGCAGCGCGCACCGCCGCGAAAACGCGCCGTTCCGCGTCGTTTTCCATGCTACCGCCCTTTCGACCCCCCTCGGCACCGACCAATACCTTAATAGAGTATGCTAACTTCGAATTTTGAAAAAGCTCCTGCTTTCGTTCGCATTACACTCCGGGACAAAGGGACAGCGCTCGTCGCTTCGCGTTGGAGCTAAAATTTGTTTCTATACACTGTTTTGGGATACGTTTTAATAAAGGTCTAAATAAAAATTTCAGTTAGCTTATATATAAGCAAAGTCAAATTGGAACCTGATTAGTTTTGTTATGAAGAAATAACATTTGTATCGAAATCTAGAGGGACGAAATGACAGCACAACGGTAGAAAGTAACTTCGCGATATATGTCAGCAACACGGGCATTGGTGTCGTTTGTTCTCCAGCAGTTCTACTGTTCTTTGATCTGCGCCGAACGTAGAAAGGGACAGCAATGTTCGCCGCCGAGGAGTGTAAATACATTCGTCCTATATTTTATTAGTCAAAGTCACAGCGGCGAATTCTGTCGACGAGATCCAGATTCGAGGTCTCTCGAGCTTCTTCACCTTTCACGGGGTGAATACCCCGCGGTAGTGGGGATAATTCCGTGACATTTATCATCCAGGCCTCGGCGACATATATCGCGAGTTCACTGTATGTAGAAACTCAAATGCGAAGAAATCCGCGAACTATATTTTGTGTTCAACATTTTGGTATGCTTTCTTTACATTTAACGACAGCGGTGGTTCTGCGAAGATTTATATAATTTTTTAATACTTTTCTAAGTCAATTTCTTCACTTCTCAAAAGACGGTTTCAATTGTCTGCTATTTTTGTATAGAATCTGCTATTCTTGTCCTGACAAGACTCCTCCAACTGGTTTTAATGACATTGAGATCGGGTGATCATGCTGGCTAATCTAAGCTTTGAATTTTTCTTTCAAGAAATTTTCCAGTTTTGACGCATCAAAATGACCCACTTTTCAAATGTCGCAACTAGATTTATAGTTACAGGCCGTTTATAGAGAGTCCTCAAAATGAACCAGAAATGTTTGAGTCATGAATGCGAAGAGTATAATACAATGCGAATTCAACATCTCTCTGCTACGGAGTGTAACGTGCTGGAATGCAAAAAGAAAATTCTATCAAATTCGATGAATCAATAAAATAGCTACGTGAAAAAGAAAAAAGAAAACGAATAGCGGGTTAGAGTCATCAGAGCAACATCCGATTGGTCCGACAGGTAACTATGACGCATCGACACGTCATGCGCGAACCTTGACACGTTTGATAAAACAATACTGTTATTACCGACATATTATTCGTAACTGAAAATAACCGGAATTTCAAGTATTTGCATAACGATTATGGTTGTTGAATATTTAAGATGGCCTGCACGAAGATTTCTTTAATTCCAGTTTTCTGTTAAGAAACTGGACGTTGACGAGCAATTATGCGGTTAATCGAAGCTTTGAATCCGACGAAAACTTTGCCTTTTCCAAGGATTGAATCGAGCTTGCAAAAAAATAATAGTATTTTCATTTGTATTAATTGTACAGCCCAGTCAGAAAGTAAGTTAACCGTTCCACATTTTTTATTTTACGATCACTGAAATTGTAAAGATGTTCTCGTGCGAAACGAGTAAATGAATATATATATAGAAGAGTATGTATTATGATACGAACCACATAAAATCCAAATAAATTCAGTCACGTAATTTTTACAACACGACGTGTATTAGTCACTTTTACGGCTCGGTAGGTTTAGTGTTAAAACAAATAGAAACTTAATTTTCCTTAACTCCAAAGGAAACTTAATTCCAAAGTAGAATATTAGTTTCACGTATTAATTTAAAGCTTCTGTTCCCACTATGATAATAACTCATCGACAAGATCTCATCGTCATTATCGATTCGATAATGACTCATCAGTGTAAAACTTTGCGGACGCGTTATCAGTGAGTAACTCGCGATCTCCGAGATCCCTCATCAGATTACTAGCCGATCGAATCTTCGGACACTTTGAATCGATAAGCATACTATTACATAAGCCAGCAAAAAGACTTGTTATGCGTGACCACTTATCCGCCGTCTGCCCTCCCGCGGAAGTCCAGCGTGAAGCCAATTCCCAGAAAGACACGACGGAACCTTGGATCCGAAGCATCCAACAATTTCATCCGCGGCAATTAAGAAATCACCTCGAGGAAACCGGCAATGAACTGACTCACAGCACAAAATCACAGGACGTAAACACCGCGAAGAAAAAGGTACAAAGCGCAGTTACAAGATAACGCGGCGAACACCAGCACGCCATCGCTTTCGCTCGCTCGCTCGCTCGCTCGCTCGGCCGCGATGCCTCGTAAATCGGCTCGTAGATCCCGTTCCGCGCAACAAAAATTTTGTCGTACGCTTTCGATTCATGTTCGCGAGCAGGAACACCTGCTCGTTGATTCTATCGTAGATTTACCTGGCCGCCTGTCTGTCTGTCTCTCTCTCTCTCTCGGCTGCAGCCCCGGCGTATTAGACGAACCGATACGGCCGATTAACTGCTCGTACGTAGGCGCGTAAACGCGCCCGGTCACCGATCCGTAATTCTGCCGCTTTGGCGATCGTAACAGACGACTGACAGTCGAAAGATAAATTGGCCACGCCGCGCCGGTCCAGGGAAATTGCTGGGCGAGGCTTGGCGCGCGCGACAATATTGGCCTCTTAAATTCTGCCCTCCGCTCATTGACAAGAGATCGCGGGCCAGCTGCCAGCGTTTAACCGGCAATTAAAATTCGGTAGGAAACTCCGAGCGGCGCAAGGAAAAACACGAGATCGGCCGCGAACGGGAAACCAGGCAAATCGGTTGCAGTGCAACGACGCTGGTGATCCTGATTTCTCAACGTTTGCCATTTCTCGAGAAATAAGACTATATCTCTCGAGAATTTTTAGTAAGATAAAAAAATATTGAGAAACTTTTACCAAACTTTTAGAAAGTGAAACATTACGCTTTTCTTTTGAAATGACTTCTTGAGAGTAGATTTACGGAGCACTAAAAGTGGCCGGTTTGGATTATTTGATAAAAATAACGAGAATATATTCAGACAGATTTTTAGCAGGCTCCTACTGTGATATATGTTCCAAGGAATAGATATGTTAAATGAATTTCTTATAAATGAATTTTTACAATCACAGTAATTGGAAATTAAAGAATATAAAACCTAGTGTTAAGAAGTATAATGCGTCTAATGTAGAATCAGACAATCTACTTCTTCTTTTTTGGGATAAAATCTGTAGCCGTAAAAAAATTTCTTTCATTTTGTGTGGATGTTGGCTTTATCGTATACAGAACGTCCAAAAGTTGCTGAAGATTGGGTGTCCTTTTTCCAGTGGATTCAAAAATTTGGAATTCCTTTGTTCGAGTCCGGAATTTATTTTCTTCTGTCGCCAAACTTTTGACAATAAATTCTTGAAGACCGAATGTGCATTCTAAGAAAGCAGGAGGCTCCACAAATAATGGTAACAGGGCTAGACGTTTCTTCAAAAACGTTACAAAAACTTCGACAATAACAGGCATTAATAATGAACTTCTCAAACGATTTTTTTTTATACCTTATCTGCTCTTTCTTCGTGTCATAACATTAATTTTCTAAATTTCGAGAAACTTGTTCGCGACACAAAAGGTTTATATTTAAATTTCTATCGTTGGTTTTACATGCCCGTTACAGTGCAGAAATGATTATTTCATAGAAATAAGTAAATCATGCCTATTGCCAATTGGCATGATGTCCGAAGAGGCTCGAATTATCGCCGCGTTTCTGACGCGCCGCTTCCGGACTTCCTGCACAAGCTCCGCGAATCGATCTCGACGGGGATCCATGCGCGATCGAGACCTTTCACCATGATTTTACGCGATTTTACGCGCTCGTTCCGCCGATGAAAATTGCCGCACGATTCGCTTGTTCGATGATTCATCGGACCTCGAAAGTTATGCACAGCATTTTGTAGCCAACAAACCGGGCTCGATAATCGGTGCGTTACGTAATGTCCGCTTTTTAACCACACCTGATTCTTATGATTTAATTAGAGATTTATGGTATCGCGTAGACTTTGGAGTTGGATTCGTATCTACTTTGATGCGCGAGATTCGGAAATCGTAAACTCCGATCGACGATTGCTACCTCCCGATTATTTGATTTATGAATATAAGATTCGAAATCAGCTTTTTATTTATCATTCAATCTAATCCGATAACTCGTTGCAATAAAACTTACCTAATGGATCAATGTTAATTTCCCTTCATTTTTTAATATCTCTATCTGATTTTCTCTTATTAGATTCTTCTTATATTTTGTTAATTATTTCTTTTATTTACAAGTGAAACGAAACTATTATTAACACGTTGAGTGTCACATAGGCTATATGTTATGATAGATTCAATTTTTTTTAGCTTGAAAATCAATATTGACTACCATCTATTAAGTATATCTATTAGAATCTACGAGATGTGAGAATATTAAAAGAATCATTTTTACGATAAATTTTGTCTTTTCTGTTCTTGTGTTATTAAATGAATTGTACTGATTTTCGGTACTAGGTGTTCTAAGTGAGACACTTACCTGACACCTGTAACAACTTGATATTAATTCTAAAAGTGCACGTCAATAGAAAAGTATGAATTAACTATGGACCTTGAGTATATTGAAGGAGAAAATGGACGAAATGTCGACCATTGTTATAGTTACATTACAAAGAAAATAATGGTCGACCGAATAGTTTCGAAATACTTAATCCTTCGCACTCGACTGTCCCCTCTGAGGCGACACTAAAAATGCCTGTACTATAATTCAAAACAATGCGTTTGTCATTTACACTCGATCTAGTATGTACAAAATGGAGATGGTCACACGTAAACAAGAATACTCTAAATCGGGTGGAACGTTTCAATTCTGGAATAAAAATTGTAGCTTCGATTGCAAAACGGTTAAGGTTATGGTTGGTCCGATAGAAAAGTGCCCAAACCCTGCAAAATGTGTGCAAAATCGAGACAGTCACACATAACGAAAATATTCTAAATCGGGTGGAACGTTTCAATTCTGGAATAAAAATTGTAGCTTCGATTGCAAAACGGTTAAGGTTATGGTTGGTCCGATAGAAAAGTGCCTAAACCTCGCACAATCTGTACAAAATGGAGACGGTCTCACGTAACGAAAATATTCTAAATCGGGTGGAACGTTTCAATTCTGAAATAAAAATTGTAGCTTCGATTGCAAAACGGGTAAGGATATGGTTGGTCCGATAGAAAAGTGCCCAAACCCTGCTAAATGTGTGCAAAATGGAGACGGTCTCACGTAACGAAAATATTCTAAATCGGTTGGAACGTTTAAATTCTGGAATAAAAATTCTACCTTCGATTGCAAAGGGTCAATCCTGAACGAGCCTGCGAGTAATTTGCCACGGTTTTGACAGGATCGAATCAGAAATGGAATCTAACGGGTTAATTTTCCGCAAACAGCTGTGCAACCAGGTTCACGAAGGTTCGTCGATTGTGCAAACACAGTCGACTTGGCCGAGAAACGTGGATAGCGTAAGCGATTTACTTAGTCCTCGGGTAAAAGGGATTCGGTTGTTCGTTCGGTGAAAAGCGATGGAGGAACCGGGCAGCGATTCAATCTGGCCGGGTGTGTCTTGATCACGGGACAAATTCGAGGCGATGGGAAGGATCGACTGTCAGTGCGCGGCTGATGAGGAAGGGCCGAGGACGGGCGGAGGGGCGAGGGGAGCGGGGCGCGGGCAAGTTTTATATGGGAAAACGGGGAAGTCCCGACATCTCGACGCCAGCGTGGAAGGGGCGACGCGGGATTTTATGTCCCGTAACTCCCTCGGGAGCCCCACGTTTATGTTCTATCCTGTCATCATGATGTCCACCTACACGCCGGACAAAACAAAACACTATCCAACTTCTTTCTTCCTCCCGGCCCTTTTCGATCCGAGGCGCTCCTCCGCCTCTGTCTCCGGGCCTCGTAATAGGAATCCGTCCGCGACGAGGAAATGCCTCGCATTTTCTGCGCGCGAGGAACACTCCGGGCCGGATCAAGCCTCGTTCTTTCGCCTTTATTTCGGAACGAGGAATGCCTATTGATACGTCCGCCTCTCGGCCTTAACGAACCCGGTAATTGACGTTTCGTGGATGCCGTGCCGACTCGGGTTCTCGATTTCCTCCGCGAAATTCGACGCCGAGGTAAAATATTGCCGCCGATCGAGGAATTCTACTGTCCCGGCAAATGTCCTTTGCTTTATGGAATTTACTGTAGAACGAAAGACACCATAGGCTCGTGGACACCCGCGCCGGATGTCTCTCGGAATTAGTGTTCGCAAATAAGGTCATCGTGTTTCATTATTGAGATCACGAATTTCAGAACACGATTCTAACAATATTTGATGGTCACGTCTAGACCGGGGATCTTTATGCGTTTGAAAATTTTCGAGAAACGCTGCAATTTAAAATTCCACAGAATTTAGCACGATTTTTCTTCGTTTCAGATTTCGATTTCGTTTGTTTCCGCTTTCCTGAAAGTCTGGAAATATTAAAAATTGCATAAACATCCGCAGTATAGTTATAACTGTCGTATAACGAAATATGAGACGAACGACCAATGGAAGAACATTAATTTCAGTTAATTACACAAGATAATTACGCGAATATACTTTCGACGGTTGATTTATACTTTTGAGAACTATTTTGAAGCAAGTTTCGACGATAATCAAGAGAAAGAAAATCGAAACTAGTCGAGGCTACTTAATTCTATCGCAACCGCGTTCAACGATGAAAAGAATTTACATTTTAGATTGCCATTGCTAACAGAAAAATTGATTTCGATTCCGTGCCCATAATTTTTCTTCGTTTATTTTCATATGTGCTTCTTCGGTCTCTTCGTGTTCCACATTTTGAGTGCCGCTTCATCGACGACATAATAATACCGGACGTTTACGTTAGGCATAATGTTTAGACACGAGTAGTGAAACTGTTCGTTTTGATGTTGTAAGACGTTCAATCTAATAAATTTATTCGGGATCTGTAAAATTCAATTATCGGTATTAGAAAAATCGTTGCTACAACCAGTACTGACGCTTGTAAGTATCCGTTTCCTTTTTTATGGAGGTGTTAATGTCCGATATTGTGCACAGCAACATTTTATAAATCATTGGCGCATTGCAACAGAGTCTCGGGGCTGTTAAAGTCTATCGGTGAAAGGTTCACTGGCTCGATCGAGGAAGCAGTGAAATTTCTTGCGTAAGGTGCGCACCGGCGATACTATCGTCGCTTCGTCGCACCTTGAACTGGGCCTCGGTTATTTATCTTATCGACAGGATAGTCGGTGGAATGGACGACCTGTGACATGACGCAATGACGATGTATCATGTTATAAAAGTTCTTGGCGCAACACGTGCGAAAGCTTGTAACAATATCAAATATCTCTAGCTCAACCCTTTGCGCTCGGCGCTATTTTCATTCGAAAATTAAATTTTTCTTCCGTCTTAGAATATTTTCATTTGACTCATACGAAACCGATCCTTATTTCTGCATATAGTATTTAAATGTTTAGTGATCTGTTAGATACAAATTTTGTAATGTAACAAATATTTTGTAATATTTTTTGTAATTTCTTTGATATAATGCCACAAGAATCTGACTTAGAACATTTTCATTTTACTCATACGAAACTGAACCGACTTCTACATATAATATTTAAATATATAGTAATCTATTAAATACAAATTTTGTAATGTAACAACTATTTTGTAATATTTTTCGTCATTTCTTTGATATAATGCCAGAACATTTTCTAGCGGTGCTTCAGTGTCACCATTCGAGTGCTAAGGGTTAATAATTTCAAATTAATTGTCAATTCTTATCAACACTTTGACTGCCAAACTAGAAACCTCAAAAATTCCATAATCAAAGTAAGTTATTTAATGAAATAAAAATTGAAACAAATTAAACAACATTCTTACATTTTACTGATCCTAATCAAATTTGGTACAATGAATATATTAACACAAAAATTTATTTTAAAACCTGGACAAATAATTTCGTCACCCATATATGGATTACATGGCAGTTAACGTGTTAATATCATATCATAATTAATTAATAATCCACTTCGCTGATATTAGTTGACCTTTTGCACTCGAAGCTGTTTTAACTCCAAAACGAAACATTTCTTCCGATCTAGAATATTTCCCTTCTATATATTTTTTTTCTTCATGTTGTACATACGAAAATGGTGCATTTTACTAGTACAACACTGAAATGTTTGGTAGTTTATTAAATGCAAACAAATTTAATAATGTAAAAAAATATTTTTAATAAAGATACAACAATTTCTAGTGGCGCCTTACAGCCGTCATTCGAGTGCCAAGGGTTAACAATTAATTATTAATCCTGTCGTATACTTTTACAAAATTGTGTAGCAATACCTTTACAATGGCAAGATTCTCTTGGCTAAACAATAGAAACGTCTCGTGCCTACTCTGCGAGACGTAACTCATCGATCGGGTCGATTGTTCAGCAGATCGGCAAACATAATAATAATTGCTGTTACGGACTCATTGCCGTAATTTACCGGAATGCGCGCGTTAGGGCTTAATGCTTTAATAGTTCAGTGAAATGCAACGGCATGTAATAACAAACCGTAGCCATAAAATAAATCATTAATGACCGTTCGCCTCATTAAAGCAGTTGAGTGGAAAACACAACGATCATGCAAAGTTCGATAGAAAGGTGCAATTAAATTCTTGTGAATCACCTTCTGCCAACTACTCTTCAACTTCCAAAAAAGAAAACATAATATGCCGAAGTGTCCTCTACGAACCCTATTCACGCTCCTCCCTCCGGGGAATCATAAATCAGCCGAACTGACTACAATTAGGACAGTCGTGTCGATTATGCCTGGGGTTAAACAATACCGAACCCTGATTTCATTTTCCGGAATGGCTTGCGGGGTAGGTGGGGGGGGGGGCACCTTATGTTCACCCTCAGCCTAATAATGACTTTGTTTATCGTGTCATAAGGTGTCCAGGTGAAATATTGCATCGGATTGGCGCTCGGCGTGCTTAATCGACCTCTCGTTTCCAAACGACTTTACGCAATAACGATCATCATGCCTCGCGCACAGGTGTACGCGCGGACGCATGAAATTACGTAGTAATACGTGTGTTTCCGCGTCCCCGCGTCCCTGGCCAGCAAATCGGGATGACTCACGTGTTCCCGTTACACCGCGACAACGTTTGTTTCTCTTGCTCCCGTGATGATGCCACTGGTCCCTTCCCCACCCCCTTTCTCGCCCTCTTCGTCCGATTTCGATGCAGGCTCTGTTAACACGACCGTCCCGAATTATGACAGCCCCGACCGTGTCCTCTGATTTTCTATTTTCTCTTATCGCTGAGGACCACCGACTCTTTTCTTCTTTTTCTGTTCTTTTCTTCTTTTGAATTATTTATCACTCCCAAGAACTGCCCCTAACGAGATAAAAATGTACGCTTTAATGCTTGGAGATCATTTTCTCGAAGCTAACGGAGCGATTCAAAATTAATACGTCAAGGAAGAATGGGAAAATAATTTGGGAAATATCGCTATTTTTCAAAATGTTAAAATATGGAGGTATTTTCGGTTTATTCGTCTTTATGTGTTTGTTGCACAGAAACAATAGCCGTGTTGCGAAAAGGAGGCAGTTGGGGTACACATTGTTCGATCTGTATTGTTTGTGAACATTTTTTCTTATACTGAAAGATAAGAAAAGTTGATAGCAGCTCTTATATTGGGTTGTCCTGCATTCAATATGCAACGATGCTGGTCCTATGGCGAAGGCAAACTCTAGAAATGTAAATTTTAAAATTCATACACAAGTGTCATTCACATAACCTTTTTGTAATGTTTCATGAATATGTGAACAAAATTATTTTAATGAGACAGAGGAAGTAAATACTGTTGTATTCAGGAGCTTTCAGTTGGAAATATTTAATGAACAATTTCGAAATGTTTTATTTCAGTATCTCGTCGTGCCCCTCAACGGAACTGGATGTAAAGATTAAGTTTACTTGGTGTAAATATTTTTCATGTAAATATTTTCTTCGGCAAGTGAGAGCTTTACTTGAAGGAAGCGTAACTGTGACAAATCAATGAAGTTAAATTGGACCGTGTTGAAATAAATCTCATACGAGATTTTCTATAATGAAAAGAAAAAATTAAGTTCGAACGAGTTATATTTCCGTGTGCCAAGACTTTTGTGGGTCACTGTGCATATCGGCGCGGTATGATGGGACCGGTCAGCGGAGAAAGTGAAAAATTAAAAACACTTTTTACGGCCGGCTTGTTTACGATTGAGCTGTAAAAGATGCCTTTTGTTGTCGTTCTGGTGCTTCCGGTTCTGCTCGGGAAGTTTCTCTGGTAAACGAAAACCGTTGGCCGGATTTGGCGAACGATGGCAGTAAAAGGTAATTGAAATAATGAGGGGAGCAGGGATTCGAGTGTTCTCGGATCATACGGATAGCGGTGATTTTTGTTTTACAGACAAAAGGTTCGAATGGCCGCTAGTTGTTCCAGATAATTCGTAGATAATTGGCAGTTCGCGTTTCTGTGAATCGATTGTATAATTTCGGACATCCGTTTTTCTCTTCCCTTTTTATCATAACGGCGATCGACTGACACTGACAGACTCGCGTCGAACCCCGTGGCGCGTAACTCTTGTCAAAATATAAAAACAGTGATCCGTACACGTGGCGCGTAACTCGTCACGGAATACCAAAACAATCGGACGGGCATTTGCCGGAGTAAATTGTACATTTTCGAGAGTTAATAGGCGGCCGTTAAAAGCGCGACGACACGCGATCATACTTATCCCTCTATTGCAGAGGAAATGACTGTGTTCAATTATTCCTTTCCATTTGTGTCTACTGGACGATTTTTCGAGATACAAAAAGAAAAGTTGACTTTCGTTCATATATTCTTAAATGGTTGACAGAGGGAAATGGCGACACGACAAACCTATCAAGAGCGAAAATGAATCTGTACGATTTCACTTTAATACACATGTCAGTGAAAAATATGATTTAAAGTTTCAAATAGTATAAGATTGATTTCTATAAAATCAGTACTTTGTTTTGTAACCACAATCTACATATCGTCCGACAAAAATCGATTATTCGAGACTTTAAGATCATTCGCTCGGCTCTCACAGACCTGAGCAAAATGTCGAGAAAAAATATTTAAAATACTATTTTATATAGTATAATTTATACGTTCAATAGAACGAAAAATTTTGGCAAATAAAATATTCTTATTTTTTGGTAATCAGATGCATAACATAAAATCTTTTATTGTTGTATCTCAAATATTTCCCTACAATGAAAATCCTTCTAACTTCTCAATAACACTCAAGTCAATCGGATCTAATTTTAAAAAAGTTATGCCGATTCAAACAGTGTGGATTCAATTTTACTCTTCACTGTACATGTCGCCAAAGCCTGGGTAATAAACGTCGTGGCGTTATCCCGACTAGGGGCAGAGAAGAGTACAAACATAACACGGCTTGGGTACGTCTCCTGCACGATACCTGACGCTGGCAAGACCAGAGTTGTTGACATATATCGAGAATTCACTGGATATCACAATAAAATTGATTTTCTGAACTTGGAACAGTTCCTCATAACACTAACATTACCTAGTGGATCAAAACGACTTTTCTCCTCATTTTTCCTAGTTTTCCACTTATTGAACTTCTGAAAAACTTTTGCTCTCCAGTGTGTTTCAGTTGGTCACGCCGAACAGCCGATTGTCTCTGATCCGGCAGAACTGTCCCCTTATCTTCCCTGTAAACGTCGCTTCGCAGTGATTCATTTCAAATACCGTTAGCCTATTAAGCGCCGGCATCTTTGCCGGTCATCGGGAATAAGTGCTCGGAAATTTATACTCGCGTATCACGCGTCGTCCCGGTGCCGCTTCGCTCGGGAAAACAATGTCTACCCTGGAGAATCGATCGTAACGAATTAAATACGGGCTGGTTGGGTTAAAAAGTGCAGGGCGGAAAGAAAACGGTGGAGAGGAGGAAGAGAGAGGGAGAGAAAGAGAGAGAAAGAGAGTCGATCGGCTCTCGGATCGACGAAGCAACGAGCCGTGAGTACCCTTGACAGTGGACATCGCGTACGACTTCCTTCTGCTCTCTCCTGCACGCGAAATTGTATTCGCCGATCGAGCGGCCGTGAAAGGATCTAGGATCGAGGAGGCTCGCTCGATTACACGGTAGCCCCGGACAGACCGATCGGTGGACCCTTTACTGGCTGGATTTCTGTTCAACGATCCGTTTTATGAGTCAGCCTGACTGCGTTCGCGGAAGGGACCGAGCAGATTCGCGGCTTCTCCATGCTTCGCCGGCCGAACCGGGGAAAGAGAGAGAGAGAGAGAGAGAGAGAGAGAGAGAGAGAGAGAGAGAGCCGCGGAGAGACCACCACACCGCACCCGGAGATCGCGAAGGGAGCGACGAGAGATCGCGGAGAGGCGGCGGCGGCAACGTCGCGTCGCGTCGGAGGGATCGGATCGATCGGTCAGAACGATCACCAAAGAAATTATTGCGGCTTCGTTCCGGCCTGATAAACGACTTCTATACACCGTCGTTTCGATGTTGCTGTTTTTTTCTCCACCCCCCCCCCCCCCTCCCCCCCCCCCCTCCCCCCCTCCTCGTGTCTCAGGAACGCCTTTTTGCTCCGACTAGAACGTCCACTTCGACCGAATGGAAATTACGGCATTAGCGGCGAAAAAGTGGAACAATGTTCATAATAAAAGCGAGCTTGACATAGGGGTAATTCTTTTATCGGGGTTTAGTGGATTCGACTCGACGCTCGCTTTTATGTTTTTCTTGAGACCAAGCGCAACAGTCGACTGACTCTGAAAATTCATCTTCGCAAGACCATTTTCTGCAACCACTTTCGCCGTACTATTAGGTCGTCCCATAAGTTCGTGCCGTTTACCCTTGTACCATTTGAATTCTACAAATAAAATCACCCTTTCGTTCCACAACCTCTTCCGATTTTTTCGGCAAAGACGTCATGCCGTCACTATAAAATTTCTGCGGTTTTTCATTAAAATAGTTTTCAGTGGTGAATAACATAAACATATCCACGGCACGAACTTATGGGACCACCATAAGCCGCGTTTACTCGCATCCCGATCGCCGCACCTTTACTCAAACCCCTAACTCCAATCCTAATCTTACGATTCATGACTAAACCACATACGATTACCGTTATTAACCCGCAAAAGATTTTTTTGAGACTCGAAAATGTACATAATGTGACTTGTGATGGAACAATTTTTTTAGTTATGGAGGAATGGTACTAGAAATTGTGATAGCGAAACGAAATAAGAGTTAAGGGACGCAAACTATAGAGGGCTGCAGTTATGGAGGTATGATAGACGATTTGTGACAGTGAAACGAAATAAGACTTAAGGGATTCAAATTATAGAGGGACGATTACATTCTACGAGAAGTGAATTCTCGATATAAGTCGACAACACGGGTCTTGTCAGCGTCATATATCGTCCAGGAGACATACCCTAGCCATACTCCTCGACGTCCGAGGCCACTCGAGCTTCTTGGCACATCATGGTAGTGGTAGCGGTAGTGGGGATAATTCCGCCACGTGTATCATCCAGACCTTAGCGACATATATAGAGAAATCACTGTATTGGATAACAAGTGTATCTTACTAGAGATTTTCGCATGTCACTGCATGTCCAAATTTATTTTAAATCAAATTCCTTCACATGCGAAATTGAAGATTCATGAATTATTTATACGATGAAGTGAACGTATAAAAAGTGATAGACATCATTATCGACAGTAATCTATTCGAAACGTAACGATTAGATTTTTATGTAAAATATTCTACATCAATTGCAGGGAACAAAGTCCGAAGTGCGTCCCCGTTTAACAATTTGACTAAAATGGTAATAATACCCCTTTTCGTCGTAAATGCGTTAGAACCACAGTATACTAATGACCATTCACTGAAGTTATGTATTTGAGCGCCGATGTCGAGATTGCAAAAGATTGGCAAGTTTCTGAAACACCTAATTCGCGAATCTAGATCAATGGGTCGACTATATTGTCCGGAGAACAATGGCAAAATCAAGGTGTTTCGGAAGGAAAGTAGAATAATCATGAATAATGAGGTCGCAACGATGATAAACCGAACGTGGGATAACTCGGTCTCGAATTCATTGGATTATGGAAATCGAAACGGTTCTCTACCGGTTTTATAGTTAGCTCGGTTATGTTAATTGCGGCGAGGCAATAGTGAAATCATCGATAATGTATTCGAAGCAGTGTTCTAGTCTTACGACCAGGCTCGAAGAAAAATTCAGTGACGGATATAATTAACGACCCTATACGGCGCATCCAGTGAACTGAAACCGTTTGAAAAACGACGAGATTTGTGTCGAGAACTCTTCTAAACACAGCTTGTTACTTTCTGTCAGGCTATGAATAAAATTACACTTTCATAGTCTAACAATAAGCTTAGAAATTCATACTAGTTTATTGTAGTTTCGAGAGATTTTGTATGGATAGGAAAATTTTACATATTCTTATAAAAGTTTTTGGCATATTTCAAAAAAGCTGGTGCTACTGATCGATGAAATTTAACGTGCTAAAAAGTTACTATTATTTTAAATTGTACTGCCACTTTTGGCCTAATCTCTATTAATCTTGAAACGCGTGCCAAAAATTTCGCAAATTTAACGTGCTAAAAAGTTATTATTATTTTAAATTATATAGCAATTTTTGGTCTAATCTCTATTAATATTGAAACGCGTGTCAAAAATTTGGGAAGCTGAACATGCTAAAAAGTTATTATTATTTTAAATCGTACAGCAAGTTTAGACCTAACCCGTATTAACCTTGAAAGACGTGTCAAAAATTTTGGCGATTTGAAGTGCTAAAAAGTTATTATTATTTTATACTATATAGCAACTTTTGGCCCAATCTCTATTAATCTTTAACCGCGTGTCAAAAATGTCGGAAACTTAACATGCTAGAAAGTGATTATTATTTAAAATTCTACAGCAACATTTCGTAATTTTCGAAATCCGAGAAGTAGATTGGTCGCATCGGTGCGAATCGGACCACGTGCATACTCGATTACTCATATACGAAATTATGTGTACTCCCTTTCCGATGGTCGCGACGGCCACGATGGATCTATGCAAATGGAAATCGTTAATGCGTCTGCAAGAATCCTAATCGGCGGCGATAATCTCGCAACGGGATCGCGAAATTAAAATGCACGGGTACACAGGTGGGCATCGCGTGTTGCATCGACGATTCACAGGACCAAAATACTTGTTACGTCATCGGTGCAGGACCACACGGTGTTTCCGGTTCGCACTTTTCCGTGACATGCTCCTGTTTCTCTGTGGAGAACAAACATTCGTTGACGGGGGAGAGAAAAAGATAAAAAAAGAAAAGGGGCGGTAGGGGATTCAGCTAATGAATATGCATTAATGTGATACACGTGCATCCACTTTTTCAATAATATTCACACAACCATCGCGGTTTGTAATTGTAAATAAATAATAAAACGTTAACGAAGCCGTCCTTTTCTCTGCCTCTGTATTTCGATATCCCGCGCACCGTTTATGCATATATCAAAATAAAATGCAGCTTGATAAAACTTCCGATTCGAGGCTACTTGATCTGAATTGGATGTATCGCGCACCGAGCCGAATGCCGCTACAAAATGGGGGAAAAATTATATTCTGGAAAATTGAAACGGACCGAGCAAAAAATGGAAAATGGAAATGTCGCTTGGCGAAACTCGCCTAAAATCGAGCGAACCGGATATTTATTTCCGCGTGCGTTACGGAAATTTGATCGAACGCCTGACAGAATGTTTGTCAACCTACGTAGCGAGGAAACTCGATCCGATTGTGAGAGTATAGAGATATTGAATAATGAAGCTGCGAGTGTAAACGAGTTTAAAAATTAACGTTGAATCTCCAAATTCCAAAGGCCCAACAACCGGTGGCATGATATACTAGGAAAATCATTGAAATATTCGAGAATGTTCAAATCCAAGAAGGGAACATTAGAACGTTTAGAAAATCGAAAACCTAAAACGAAGCCGCTGAAGGTTAAAATTTTCAATGATTAAAGATTTACAAACACAAGGAAAGTAGTGTTTTGTTACTTTTGAATATTCAATAATAGAAATAGATTGAGTAGATAGGGCATTTGATAAGGATTAACGTGCAGCGGACGGAAATTGTGTGGTACAATTAGGCACGGGGCTGCATGCAATCAATTTTCAACAATTCTGCTCTCAGCTGTGTCCTTAATCAATTTTCGAAGAACTTTTAACACTTTGACGGCCACACTAGAAACCTCAGAAATTCCATAAAATCAAAGTGAGTTATTTAATGAAATCAAAAATTGAAAACAATTAAATGTACGATATTGAGTAGTCCCCCACCTTTCTTGCATTTTACAGATCCTAATCGGTACAATGAATATATTAACGTAAAAATTCATTCGAAAACCTGGACAAATAATTCCGACGTGGCAGTCAACGTGTTAAAGTGTCTAGAACGTTGTCTAGAATTTTACAATCTCTACTATAATATCGGAGTACAATATTACAAATGTATTATATCTACGCGTTGCTATAATAATTCACGTCGTGTAACCTGTCAAATCCACTAGCATCGATCACCGGCCCCTTATCGAGCATCGATCGCCGTCAGGTAGGCAATCGCAGGCAGGGGTGACAACCTGTTCCCGAAACCGTCGAATCATGCTCGAAATAGTGAATCTGGTAAACGCCGTAAATCCCGCAGCGCATTAATGTAAATTCATGCCGGGCCGCTTCTAATCGGCTACGAGTACACCTGCATGCGCCATATGGTGGTTTAAGAATAGTGCGCTCCGAACAGGGTGGCGGGGCCACGACCCCATCGTAGGTGAGCTCGGAAGCTCACGAAGCTTCGAACCCTCGACCCCGATTATTATGTGCCGTGGCGTTACGGATTACGAGCTATTATCATTCCAAAATAGAGGGGTGTTTCGCTACGTCCTTGTCCACCGAAAACACTATATCATACTTTAATTTTTTATCCAGTCTCTCTTCCGAACCTATTAATTTCAAAGCGAAATCAACTGGGGCTTCCGTTTAGCGGGGGAGTTTTCTGCAATTTTCTTTGGACCCTCCTCTTCGCGTGTTGCGAGCGAAACTTAAGAGGTTAATTGAGAAGCGAAAGTAGAAATAAGTATAACTTGGAACCTCTTCAAAACTATTTGTATTTCTCGTATTTTAGTCATATTAGTTACACAATGTATGTACAAGCAAAATAAATTTAAAATAAGTACAGTGAATACTCGATATGTATATCAACAACACGGATCATGGCAGCGACGTGTATCGTCCAGGAGATATGTTCGAGCCGTGTTTATGTTTGTGATTACACTCCTGCGTAATTCCGCGACGTTTACCATCCAGACCTTGGCGACACATGCCGAGAATTTACTGAATCTATTTTTATTCGAAGAACAGCATAGAGTGACCAGTAAAGAATTAATAACTTGTATCACTTATATGTAATTATGGACATTCCTTGTGGTAGAAATAAACTGAAAAACTCTGCAATTGCTGACAGTTCGAGTGTCTCTTCGTATTAGGTAAATTTGCACAGGCCATGGAAAAATAGCTGTCCTTATTATTTTGTTGAATTTTTGCAAAACGACGCTGCTGTGACGTTTCGGAAACAGCTTTCGAAGCCATCGGATTGCGCAACGCAATTAGTTCAATTTTCACGACTGGCTAATCTGTGTTCGATGATCTATGCGGGCCCGTTCCCTCTCTCTTTTTTTTCCTTTTTCTGGTCTGCGGCTGGAGAAACTTTTTCGTCGAGGTTTAAAGGAATTTCTATTTTGGTCCGAGCCTCGGGTATCTTTCTCTAGAGGAAGATAGAAGCGGGAGAAACGGCCCGAAGCTTGCGTCAAGACTTTAGAACGCATTACAGAGCGCGACAGTTTATTATCGCACATGTGGGTTTAGTCTGAGAGTTGTCTCCGGACTCGGAAAGTAAGTCGGCGAAGAAGCTTTCTCGGTTTCACGTTCAACCGATTTTCTACGCGGGCTCGCCACGTGAAATGAGTTTCTTCTGACCACAATGAGCGGCGGGGACAGAATCAGGATGAAAACTAGCCCGGATTTGATCCGCCATGGTGTCGAATCCACGTTCTCGTTCACCTCGTATTTTCGCGCCAACTCTCTGCTCCATTTCATAAAAGCCACACCGAAATCTCGATCCAAATTGACAAGCAAATTTTTCGATGCGACAATCTTCTTTACTACTCTTTGTTTATTTCACCGTTACTTCAATAAACAGGTACCCATTTTCAATTTCTTCTTAAAACTTCCTTAAATTTTGACAAGTAACAACATGTTTGTAAATTTTTTGTGGTCTTGGTTGCTTAACACTGGACAGTTGTACATGGAAAATAAAAATCCGTACTAATTCCAAGATGCAGAAGCTACGTAGATTTCTTCGCTCAATAATTATGATAGCATTTTAAAATTCTTTGAATGTTTTTTCTACTCGATTCGATTTTTCGGTGCAGAACTTATGCGACGATGAGTTGTGACGAAACACAAGGCGGATATTAAGGGTCCCGGATAAAATATAATGAAAGCATTAAAATTAGTCGTAAACAGTCCGATCACTCTGCAGTGGTAAATAAAGTGTACGGCAATTTGTAATATTCATTGCGTTTAATTGAAAGTAGTAAAGTTTAATCTACCGAGAAATTGAATATTACGGCGATTAGAAACGCGTCGGCGTTCTGTTTTTTCTTTTTTTTTTTCAATAACAGGACGCAGATCGAAATCAGTGTGAACTTGAAGCGGTGGAACAGAGAAAAAAAGAAGAGGATATCCCGGGACGAGAATTTACATTAGAAAAGATCTCGTATGTGTATTAACGTGCGCGAGATCGAGATAGAAAGAGAAAAAAGGTGGAGGAGGAGGGGGGAAGCGCTTCAAAAATAAGTCCTTAGAAATTCTGATCGCTGCCCGCACGATAAATAACGAAAGTCCGAGTATATCTTTCGAAAGATCAGGTTGGGATAATGAGAGGCAAGGGCTGACCTGCAGGTGTGGGATGGGGACCTGCTACTGGGCTACGCGTCATTGGCGTAGCCACCGAACGAGTTTCCAGCCGTCACGAAGGCCCCTCGGCTCCTCGGTCCCGGGGCCATTACCTTTTTGTCTTTTCTTTTTTCTTCCTTTACCCAAAAATTTTGATTCGCTGCTACCGCAACAAAAACGTGGTTCCTCAATATTCGATCCTCCATTATATCATTGAAGGAGCGGCGCGGAGAGTGCGACGACTATCTGTCGGGCCCAGAAAAAGCGCAAAACGATCGTGAAAACCAGCCGGAGCAAAACATCCCGCGAACATTTTTTAAACCGCCGAGGCAACGCAGTTTATACTTGTCAGAAATTCTCCCGTTCTTGTTCCACAGTGGGTACACAATATTCCAAACGCGCAGTGGCGGACAAAAGAATGTTTAAAATTGAACAGATTAAAGTTTCCTCGTCGCGCTATATAAGATGTAGATGTTTATTAAAAAATCCGTTAACGCTTTAACCCTCTAGACTCGAGTGGTGACGCTGGAGCACTACTAAAAATTCTTGTGGCATTATTTCAAAGAAATTACAAAAAATATTATAAAATATCTGTTACATTACAAAATTTGTATCTAACACTAAACATTTAAATACTATATGCAGAAATAAGGATTGGTTTCGTATGATTAAAATGAAAGCGATTTAGAATGAAAATAGCGCGCCGAGTTGCAAAGGGTTAAAACGAAATTTCAGTTTGTAAAAACTGTGGCAGCACACTATTGGGATCTGACATGGGGACGTAGACAATATATGTACATAGCTAACCAATATGGCGACGAACTGCTTGGGCTTAACATTGTGTTCTCATATTTTTTAATTAAAATGTTTTTAAGTACGAGTGAAATTTGCCGGCGGACAGACACAAATCCTGCAGAAAGAAATAACGTTGTTTTTAATTAACACTGGAAGGTTGTACGCCAAACGTGGACAATATATATAGCTAACCAATATGGCGTCGAACTGTTGGGGTTAACATCGTTTTCATTGTGTCCTTGCACTTTTTAATAAAAATGTTTTCAAGTGAGTGGGCAGGCACAAATCCTGTAGAAAGAAATAACGTTGTTTCTAATTAACAGTGTGAAGTAGTGAAAGTGTGGAGTATTATATTGCCAAGCGTGGAGTATTTCTAATTTTCGGCGCCACTCAAAATGTCCGATCCCAATACACTACTGTCGAAACTTCCTTTTGTTCGCCACTGTATACAGGCAAAACTATTATTTTACCAAATAGTAGTAATTTTATTCGATATAAAATCAATTAGAACTGCATTGTATCGTGGACCTTGTATATTGCCAATGTTTATGTAACCTTGATGTGTAACCTTGTTTATCGCATGGAACCCTCGTTCGTTGTATACTAACTATTTCCCCCACGAGTTGTTGGAAGCTCTGGAACTCGTGGTGGGTTGTTACTGTACTGCGGATTTTATGCATTTATGACAAAAATGGGCAAGTCCAACTTAAAGCAGTGAACATATTAAAAAGATTCAAGGGCATCAAGCGAATTCGGTTTAGCTTAATAAAATAATTAAAGGAAAAAAGAAATTTTTATTTCGCTCCTGTGTCCTGCAATCAATGCAAATATTTTTTAGTTTGCATAAAGATCCGCAGTCTAGTTATTACCCTCATAACCTAACCTCGACTTTTGCACGCATCTTCAGTCACGTTTCGTGCAACAAGCGAGGCTCTACTGTAATTTTATGTATCTTCTAGCTTTATTTCCCTTAAAAAATAATATTTCATTTTAACACGTTGAATGCCACGGGGGTCACCGGTGACCGGCGCGCCCAGATTTTTAGAAATACATAATTTGGACAAATATCAACACTTATCAATAAAAACAGTTTATTTAGTACAATGACACACTGTAATTGTACCCAGCAGTAATGGGGATAATTCCGCGTCGTTTATCATCCAGACCTTGGCGACATACATAGAGAAATGACTGTATCCGATAAGCTTTGTTTATCAAAGATGTCTAAATTTAATTTAACTGCTATTTGGTATTTTTTCGATGTCGGCAATTTGATTCGGAGAAAAATAATAATTTGGCACGCGGTTGATTAAATTTTCCAGGTGGAAGGTGACAATAAAAGAAAAAGATATACTTTCGCGAGGCAGTCATCTCCGAAAAGATTCCCGGAGTTGCGTCGCGGGATGCTACGCCGACAAGCGTCGCAATAAATTTTCAATATCGGAATGAAAGCGACGAAACGCGTCACGACGTCTCATAAACTACTGGGCGCACGGTGTGTCCCCTTCCCCGACGGCGTCGGGTTCGTCTTCCTCATTTTTTCCATGCCGTTCCACCGTCGCGGTGCACATAAAGGAAACAGAATCTCGTCCCCGGCTAGCCGTGGCGCGTTTCGACGTGGATAGGTGGCAGGGCTCACAATAATGGGCCAGCGAGTTTTATAGGTACGCCAGTCGGCAGCCAAGCCACATAAGGGCCAATAAGGCGGGCAACCGTCTCGCGGCAGAATTTCAGCCAAGACGAAATTACATTCCGCCATCCGTCGATGGTCTTCCGGGCGTTCTGTCGTGGACCGTCGGGGCCGAAGGTCGCCGTGGAATGTGGCCGAGGATTTTCCAGCCAGGGGATCTCCTCCCGGCTGCAATTAGCCGACTCGATTTTCCTCGGCGTCGCGGCAAACGTCGTCGATCCCGGAAATTTATTTCCCTCGCCCCACTCTCGGCCTGCCGGAGACGCGACGGCTTTCGGAAATATATTCGAGCACCGTTCCGCTTGTAAATTGTCAGCCAAGGGCCCGAGTGAATCTTCCCCCGATGGTGAATTTTGTTGCCCGATAAGGAATTCGATGGTTCTGCTCATTAGGTGCTCAATCGTGTTTCCCGAACGCTGGAATTTTCTTCTCCCCTGACAGACCTCGCCTCCCTGCCTCGGATGTGTTCTCGCAATACGAAATCCAGAGGCTACTAGAAGTATTCGAATGCTTGCTCGTAGTGTCTCTAGTAAAAGTCTTCCATCAGTCGATGCTAATAAATTAAAATTTATCGTGGTAGGTACCACTTTCACTCTTTTGCATTCTACGTACAGTGAGTTTTCTATATTTGTCGCCGAGACCTGGACGATGAACGTCGCGGAATTATCCACACTACCGCGGGGATAATACCCCATGAGGGGCCTCGGAGTATAAACATAACACGGCTTGGGTGTGTCTCCTGGACGATACATGACCCTGTCAAGTCCCGAGAAAGTGAATTTCTAAGCTTGGCAGAGTTTCCTTTAACACTAACACTAATTTTTCCTAGTTATCCGCTTAGTGAAATTCTAAACCAAACCTACTGTGATCAAAATCACAGACAGTATGAAGGAATTCAATCTTATCGTTACTCTGAATCGGTATACGTGTATTTTTCACGTTTAATGCTGGAAAGATTTGTAGGAATCGGTTAGGTGAAAGCCAAGCGGTCAGGTGTCACTGTGAAGTTTTCTGAATAACGTATTTATTAAACTTGTACAATTATCTCTCTTCTATCTCTTACAAACGGCTCTCTCTCTCCCTCCTAGCTCACAAAACTCTGCACTCTCTCAATTCTCTCGTTAAACTATTAAACTCCGATTCTTCAACTCTGACTCTTTTACTCTCGCTCTGTGTCTCTTCTCGTGACCGCGACCTACCTCGTCTCGCTCTGCCGATCGTCGTCAAAATAAATAAACAAAATCGGATCATCTCCATCGCTCGCGATCGTTGCATCTTTCTTATTGTCTCTCTCACACACTCCTGCTCTCTCTCTCTCTTTCACGCTCATTCGCACGCGCTCGCTCGGGCATTCACTTGTCGCATCCCCACAATTAGCCATTCTGCATTAACGTTCGCCCTTGAACGTCTTTTGGGCCGTGCAGTCGTCGTCTTTTTCGCATCCCCACAGATTTCACGTCAACTTCGTTCTAATTCTCGCAATACGAAATCCAGAGGCTACTCGAAGTATTCGAATGCTTGCTCGTAGTGTCTCTAGTAAAAGTCTTCGATCAGTCGATGCTACTAAATTAAAATGAAAATGAACGTAACACATTGGAAACAAACCTCCTCAAAAGCAAGTACTGTTTCCCTCTTTGCATTAGTTCCTTCCTATGTAAACCTGATATAAAAGGACTGAAATTAATTGCAAGCAATGTTCCGTTAGAATTTAGAAACAATGTAAACCTATTTAGTGTAAGCCAAATGTAATGACACTGTACTTGCTATATAAACCACTTGGTTTAAAGCAACAAATAAATAAATATTTATCGTAGTCGGTACCACTTTAACTCTTTTGCATTCTACATACACTGATTTTCCTCTTTACAGTTAATTTTCCTCTACATTTCGCGTAGCTATACTTGTCACAAGCGCGCAATGAAAAAAATTCACCCCTAAAACTATCGAACACCCACGATCCAACTAGTAATTCTAATGTGGTCGAATCGAGGACATTTTGCGACGAGAGACCTCGATAAAACTGAAAAAAGCAGCCTGGAACGAAGGGATGAAATACAAGCAGCGACAGGAGATTTCGCTAGCGGATTCCAAAAAAAAAAAGAAAAAAAATCTGGCCGCTGCAGCAGCAAGATAGATGCGTCGGAATACACGTTGGAAAAAATTTTTTAAAATTCCGCTGTAGGATCAACCGTCTATCCCTCTCTGCGTGAGTCGCGTCGGCTATCGCGCTCGGTGGCCATTCCGGCGCGATACAATTTCATCTGGAACAGAAATTCCGGGGCTGGGAGCGCGCGGACGCGGGTCGGGCCGAGCCGAGCCGTGCCGTGCCGTGCCGTGGCATGCAATCGACATAGTCGCATCATTTCACCCCTTGGGCAGTCGATGGGTCCGGTCCGATTGCTGGCGGACGCGACGCGGCGCGGCGTTGCGGATTCGACAAACATGAGTGCGGTGATCGCGGCCGAAACGACTTCCGAGGAGCGGAACGCATGCGGGCCTGCAGCCGGATCTGGATGGACTGCGAGTTTCGGGGTGAATAAAGAGCGACCACCCTCGACAATCTCTCGCGCGGACTTTCCAGTTTCTAGCTTGAAGGCATCGAGCGGAAACGGTGGAGGCTCGGGCGCGGGCGTCAGCTTGCGGTTGTTTGCTTGCCGCGCCGAGCAGCGCCGAGCCGATGCGATGCGATGCGATGCGATTCGATTCGATGCGATGCGATGGTCTGCTCGGGCACGGTGGGTTGTCTGTATCCGCGTCGTCTGGTCATTTCATCAGCGTCGGGCCACGATGACGGCCGATGATGACTTTGATTCGCAAACACGGCCCCCAATTACACAGGGATGCTCTCCGTGCCGGTAGCTGACCGTGCATTAGCTGCACCAACAATGCATTATTCAGTGCATACACGTTCTGTTGACGTATTTGCCTGTTTCGTAATATGATTGCCGCGATATTATTCCGTGTGTGCGCAGCTCACCGGCGCGGTCAGGCCCGATGCGCCGGGCATAGTTCGAATTTTACAGCTATTGTCCGGCAAATATTAATCCGACGTCCCGATTGGTTCTCGGTCCATTCCAGTTCGAGAGATCGCGAGTGCCTAAACATCTCCGGTTTACGGCGTTAGGTGCGCCGTCGGTTCGCGGGGCCGATAAAAATTCAATCGAACGCGCGCGCATCGGCTCCGCGCTGTACGCACGCGTGTTCATATACAGTGTCGAGCAAACGTGTAAACACGCTCTGCTGGTTTTACATAAAACGTGATAGCAGAACCTATTTTTCAATTGAATGATAAAGCTTAGGTAATAATTGTATAGTGAATGTGATAAACACAACTTAGCACTCGAATGACGACTGTAGAGCGCCACTAAGAATTGCTGTATCATTATCCAAATATATTTTACATTATTAAATTTGTTTGTACTGAACCAGTTAACTGTGGAATTTAATTTTAAAAATCCCTCACGGCGCGGAATTGAAATCAAGCAATGACGAATATACACGTCGAACGCAGGCCAAATGCGGCTATTATAAAAGCCAACCCCCTTGTAAAGATAAATGAGAAAGAAGTACTTTTTTATTTGATAAGAATTGAACAATTGATTAACGTTAACTGCACAGCAATGGAGTTTCGGATTGACAAGTATACTCGTCAATATCGTGCAAGTAAGCTGCACCATTTTCTTTTGTGGAACAGAAGGCTAGCAAAATATGACAATCCACCTTCACGTGTTCATGAATTGTGGAAAACGACAGAACAAGAATGGTACAACATCGAGCCGGAAATGATTAAAAATTTAATAGACAGTACCCCACGGAGACTAGAAGCAGTACAAAAAAGTAAAGGAAAACGGACAAAATATTAAACTTTATTTCGACGAGCAGAATTAAAGTGCAAAACTGTAAAAATTGTTTTCAATCCCTATTTCCGATAAATATTCCGTATATTCACTTGGTAATTATTACTACCCAATCTTTATCATTCAATTGAAAAATCGGTTGTGCTATCACGTTCTATGTAAAACCAGTGTGTTTACACTTTTGCTCGTCGCTGTGCATGTGTGCGGTGGTTAACGCTCCTTTTTCTTTTCTTCCCAAGAGGATGCTTCGTACGCGGCCCGCTCGGGCTAGCACCGTGAGAAACGCTCGACGAAAACGACCGGACAATCATCCGTACCGGTTGAAAACAACGGCTGACAGAATTTATATAACGCGCGTACGCATATCGGCGACCGGGGCTGATTACCGTTTCGCACGTATTTGATTCGTGACCGTCCTACCGATGCGCCTGGCTTTATTGTATTTTTGCTGCATGTGCCATTTAGCTTACTATTCTTGGGTGAACTTCCGCGTACCTGCCTTGATTGACGGCGGAGGCGAGCGTGTCTGCCGCCGCAGCCACGCGCGCGACTCGGCGACTCAATGATTATACACGTCGACGATCAATCGACTCGACACGACGCTCGATCGACTCTTGTTCCTCGTAATACCAACGGAACCATGTCAATATTAATCGAGCCTGATCCTTTCCGCACCATATTTAGCACTCGCCGGCGTCAGCTGCGTGATGTGACTCTGATAGCTTTGTTATTTTGTATATGCACTAAACCTCTTACCACCTAAGCGGTTCCAAAAACCGTTCGAACAATTATTAATCCGGCGACAAGCGACGGACGGATGGCGAAAGCAGAGGTTGCAAGCCTCATTGTAAAATGAGTTCAAGTCAACCCTTTGCACTCGCCGCTATTTTCATTCTGAAACTAAAGTTTTCCTCCATCTTAGAGTATTTTCATTTTATTCATATTTTATTCCACATATAATCTTTAAATGTTCAATAATCTATTAAATACAAATTTTGTAATCTAACAAATATTTTGTAATTTCTTTGAAATAATGCCACAACAACTTCTAGTGGTGCTAAGGGTTAATTATAATTATACTGCGGATCTTTCTGCCTGAATTGCTACAAACTTGGGTGAAATAAATATATAATTTCTTGGCAAATACGTTTAACCCATCTGCGTATATTTAAGTGCCACAAATATTTTTACCGTCTTAAAGTAGAGCTACCGATTTTTGTCATAAATGCATAAAATCCGCAGTCTAATTGTACTATTATTTCGTTTCACGAAACGACTTCTCAAGATCTTGAAAATTGTTTTCAAAATTGCTCCAGGATCTTGAGAATTGGTTTGATAATTAAACTTTGATCATATTTCGCTGATCAAAATAATAATCAAAATAAGTCATCGTTCATTTGTCGTCGGCCTAATACTTGTCGCACCGCCCTACCTCCCCCCTCCACCGTCCTGTCCCTGTCGTGCATTGGTCACGATGTCACGTGACAAGTCCAGTGCCGGCATAGAGAGGGTAACTTTTTCCCCTCGGTTCGAGTCAAGTCCCGTGATCTGAGTCCGTACCCGCAGTGACATTCCGTGACCTTCTATCAGCGGAAACTTGAAATAATTCAAGTACGGTCAAACGCAACGGGTCGCCGGGCTGGGAACCGTTCCGGTCAAAGGCGGAACGAGCGGCGAATCCCCACGGAAATCGAAAAGAAATTGAAAAGTGAATATTGCAAATTAGCCGACAATGCCCGATACGCGAAAGCTTTTACCGTATGAAAGCGGCGGCGGCGCAGTGTACGCGGCCTAGAATCGAATTCCCGCGACGAACGGAAATCCGCGATCGGGGACCGGGAATAGTTTGCTCGAGTTTTCATTTTCCCGGTAATTACTTTAGAGCCTTCATATATGGAGAGCGCGGAACGGAACGAAAGCCCGCGAGACCCGAAATATCGGAGAATTTCCATCGGAAGAGAGAGAGAGTGAGAGAGATGGGTGAAAGAGAGAGATTTCGTGCGGATCCCGACGAGCGTATAAAATTCCGCGGGCGCGCAACCTCGGGAATCTGTTGCTCTCGTCCGCGATACACGTAAATAAACGCGAGAAACGTTAAACAAAAACATCCGACACCATAACCCCGCGGCAAAGGGGTCTCTCTGCCGAGGCGCAAATATTTGCATTGCGGAGTGCTGTCCATGGTAATAACAAAGGAAAATAAAGGACGCCTACGGACTTCGGTTTGGTTATGCATTCGCGTGACACGCCGGGAATACGCCCTTCCTATTATGGCGCGGCGTCCGCGACACTTTTCGCTCGAGTTTTTAGCGTTGTCGAGCGTGTCACGCGACTTAACAGGTGTACCGCTGTATTTTACCGTCGAAGAAGGAGCGAGCTTTCCGTGCTTCTGAACTTTGGACAACCTGGCTTGCCTCTCTTCTTTCCATCCTTCTACGAGCCTGAATTTATTTATATTTTTCACACCAGCTCCTGAAAAAAAGGAACTGTATCGTATCAGATATTGATTTTTGTTTCAATATTTCAGTTTAATTGGACAAACTAATACGTATACAGTAAATACCTCGTCCGTTGCACGAAACGGGACCAAAGCTGCGGCCAAAAATCGGGGGTCGGTGCAACGAAAGGGGTAACTCCGCATTTCCGTGACATAGTCATCGCAATTCCCACCACGAGTTCCAGAACTTCCAACAGCTTGTGGTGGGAGTCGCTGTCGTAAAGGAAAATGAGCTTCGAGCTTTCTTCACGTTTACAGTGAATTCTCGATATATGTCATTACCACGGGTCTTGCCAGTGTCGTGCATCGTGCAGGACACATGACTGAGCCGTGTTATGTTTACACTCCTCGGCGTCCGAGGCCTCTCGAACTTCGCGACCCCTCACGAGGCACGCTCCATGGTAGCGGGGATAACTCCGCGACGTTTACCATCCAGGCCTTGGCGACATATATAGATAAATAACTGTATTACTATTGTTTTCTACGAAATCGCCTAAATATCGACAATTTTTCATAATTCAGCGCTGAATTACTTCTCGGTTACATTGTATACGCTTTATTCTTTAAACAAAGAGTCGTTGGTTCAAAGGACAAACCAAAAACCCGTTTGTTCGCGCTCGGTGATCGGCAAACGTGTCCAACGAGCGCGAGCCGGTCACCCGCGTCTCGATTCTGAATACTCGTCGTGGTGGCTGCGCGGTCGATTTAAATTAATAAAGCTAATCGAGCCATAATCTATCGGGCGGAGAGCGCCTAAAGCCGCGCACCGGCCCATTGTTCACGGCGCGTTTCGAAATATGCAAATGAACGGGGGATGAAAGCGCCCCGACGCTGTCGGCCCGTCATCACTCAGGTGGCCGCGCGCGACGCCATCGCGCTTCCCTGTGTCGACCCGCCGGTGATAATGAAAATGCCGCCATGCCAGCGGGCTCACCGATCATTATGGTCATCAGCTAGATGACCGGCTCGATAGTCGATCAATTAAACGTGCGCCGCCGGAGTACGGACGAAATCGATGACCGTGACTGGGGGAACACGGATCAGAATGTACCTTTCCCGCTCGTTCGAAAGCGGGATTCCCCTCGATCTGGATCTCGATCGTTGTAATACACTGTGGCGACAAAGGACGATCGATACGTGATAACTGGGCTGCGGGTGTTTTTGCAATTCCCAATTTTTGCAGACAAATGTTCAGAAAACGAAATGAAACAAAATACTATTTTTCATGGGAACAACCTCTCTAGACCCAAAACAGATAAAAAAAAATCATATTAAGTTCTGTCGAATTTTATATTTCAGCATTTTTTGAACATTTTCATAAATGCATAAAGATCCGCAGTCTAGTGATATAACACTTACTGCTATGTACAATTTCTCGTGGAGCTTTTCTGTTCTGTTCTATGTTGAAACTCGGTTATCTAAACTAAGGGAGACATAACTGTACAAATATTAGTTTTCAAACAAATTGGTATAACAAACCACACAACGCAAGTCTGAAACGTGGTCCAAGTGCTTCAGGTTTTTCAATTATTATTGATCAGTGTATTTTGTGTCGTCTATCCTATAAGTGCGCTTTCCAGTCTGCGACATGCAACAATTTTTCAAGTTAATTATTTATCAGAAATACAAGATTGAATTTGGTGGAGGTTACTTATATTTTCAAGCTCTCCAAATAACTCGACAGAAATGTCCAAACATGAATTAGTAAACCTAACAGGGTGGTAAACAGAGATTTGTTCGAAGTTCAGACTCGCTACCAATTTTTCAGGTTAAGTATTTATCACAAATGCAAAATTGAATTTGGTGGAAGATACTAATGTTTTCAGAAATGTCCAAACATGAATTAGTAAACCCAGCAGAGTAATAAACAGATATTTGTTGGAGCTTCGGGCTGACTAACAATTTTGGAGGTTAATTATTTATCAGAAATGCAGGATTGAATGTAGTGGAAGATACTAATATCTTCAGCAATGTCCAAACATGAAATAGTAGACCCGACAGGGTGATAAACAGAGATTTGTTGAATGTTCGGGCAGACTAACAAATGGCACAGCGGCAGAAACTGATACCTTTCGAAGTGCTGTGCAAATTCTTTCCTATTGTAGTTCCTGTTTTACGAGAGTCTCGAAAACCTTTCAGTGGCGAAGAGGATTTTGAGCTCGGCGAACCTATTTAAGCCGGCAGCCCCGCAGGAGCCTCCGTTTATGGCATCACCGTTTGCTACCTTGCTGGAACGTAACTTTCTAGCGGTCCGATCGGCAAATAGGATTTCCTGCTACTGAAAAGTCGTCTGTCGCCTACAGTGCGGTGATTAATGATCTTTTTGGTCCATTCTGATGTCACTGTTACTCCAGGCTTGACGTTTCTACACACGTGTCTACATCGGGAGTCGCTGTAAAAGATCTCGCCTTCGGGAACGGCCGCGAGTTACGCGTAGAAGAATTTAAAAAACAATCGTTCTCGAGTAGCTGGCGGGGTCTGCGCCTGTCAGTCCGGTTGTAATTTTCAAAAGGAAACACCCTGAAATAGTGGCCATCCAGATATTCTATCCGGTTATACAACGCTGATCACCGTGTTTTTCCACTCATTATAAAACTGGAATATATCAAACACAATCCCGGATGATGTTCCGTTGGCTTTCGTTGGAGCTTTTCTTACGAGAATTTGCTCGGATCGCGTGCGATCATCGTCGCCGATCAAAGGGGGAAACCATCCGTCCAGCGATCGTTTGATTTTTATTTAACGATCGGTTGCGAAACCGCGCGGAGCGACGATAAATTACGCCGGGCCCGGCTTCCAGCAAGTAATGCTTCCCCGAACGGCTTGTATTAGGTCCCGCTCGCGCGCTCACGCCGTGAAACGCCGTGTACTTTTTCGGTGTAAATTATTACGTTCTCGAACGAGGATCCCGGGCTATCCACCACGACTGTAAAAACCTGGCAATAAGAGGCCGTCCGCAACCATCGCTCCCTTCTATGCAACTTCTTCGGCATCGCCTTGAAATACGAGCGGGCCGAGAGGCGGACACGCTGTTCGCAACGCGATTCTAACGGGCCACGTGGCCTCCCCGACGTAAATATTACGCCCGGTAGGCAAACGGTCCGTCATGTTTCCGTGAATTCAACGGCAACATTGCTCGGTCGTCTACGACGCGAAATTTAGTGACGTTTCGCTTTAACTTCCTAAACTATCAAAGATATCGAAGTGATGTCTCGGGTGTAGAATATTAACAAGTAATCTTTTTAAATGGAGCATTTCCAAATTTAACAACTTTTAAAAACACATTCAGCTCGGAAAATATAGTATTCCTCTAAATTTTTGAGAAAATCGGTCTTTAAATAAAATTTGGTTTACTGTCTAAAGTGTTTTTTAATCGTCAAAGTTTCCCGACGAAGAACCGCATGGCATCACGGACGCGGACGACTTTAAACAATAATAACGCATGACATTAGACAGGGTTGGAAATCATTCTTGCATGGTTATATAGGAGAAAGTGTATTGAACATATTCCAGTTTGTAAAATTCCATGATCTCTTCTGTTTTAGGAGATATACTGAACTAGTGGACAAAGTATACTGAGGAATCCGAGGTGCTATGCGCACAGCCGCACGGACGCGGACGACTTTAAACAATAATAACTTGTAATATGGAACGAGATTGGAAATAATTCTTGCATGATTCTGTAGGAGAAAGTATGCTGAAATACTCCATTTTGTAAAATACTATGATCTCGTATGATACAGGAGACACTCCTTGCGAAGTCTGAAGAATTTTGAACATTTTCTACATTGCATACGGCGTAACATGTTTAATACAATATGAATAGTAATTTTTAATCGACAATGGTAATTTTCGGCTTAAAGATGAATCTTTCGTTTAAAACAAAAATGGAAGGCAAATATTAAAAAGCACCGTCAGGGCACCTTGACGACATATATAGAGAAAACACTGTAACTGTGAAATAAAAAATGTGGAACTTGACTCGGGGTTTAATTCGTTCTATGCACTCGTAGCACTATCACTGTCGAAAGTTTAATCGACAAAATTCGAAAATGAATGAAGTTCTGGAAAAGTGTTTGACTTACAGTGTCGAAAATATTTGTGCAATGTGTAAATTCAAACCAAGAGATTGATTACAAAGTATCCAATTTTAACATTTAAAGTCATTCATGTATATATCACTCATATATATACGGGTGATATGGCGGTCGACTAGATGACATTTACAGTACACCGTAAAATTGGAAAAAATTGAATAGCAAATTTAACAATTTAAATGGTTTTAAATAAATGGAGTTCTCCGGCACGATCAGAAGTATCGTGAATTGGTGTTTACCATTGGTCCATTTTCCGAAGAGTTCGGTATTGGAGCATCTGGTAACAGTAATGTGACGACGATCGTAGCGGAGGAACCTCTTAAAAAGCAACTAATAACAATAAAATCTATTGATAACATTGGTGCCATGGTCACTACTCGCGTCACTTCGATGACCCTCGCTAGCACGCGTAAACCTCGATGCCCGTATCGAAGTTACATTAGAATCGCGAGCTATTAAAAAAAAAAAAAAACATATCTGCTGCGCTCTGCAGAAGCTCTGTAGAATATTAAAACGATTTTTTCAAACGATCCATTTGCTCCTCTTATTTCACCGTTCCGATATCCTCGTTAAATGCTCGTAGAAATATTTCCACAGATAATAAGGTAAAATTCATTAAGCGCTCGAATCACTAGGATTTAATTAAACATGAGTAGGGGTATAAACCTCATGGGGCATAAACGTGCTGATTGGGCGCTTCGGAAGACTAGTAAATTATACGTGACCGGTAGCAGATGATATTAATCGACTTATCCGAGAAATCGGTCGCGAATGCGAGAAGCATCGCGGCCGTGGATGCTAAAAAAAAAAAGAAGAAAGAAAGGATAAAACAGTAATGCTGTCATAAAAGTGCGACTCGGTGGCTAGACACGTAAAATTTTACTTCCGTGTTCCGTGAAGTACGAAACCGTGAGCCGTGAATTTCGCAAACTGTAGACTCGCGAAGACCAGACGAAGGTAAGAATGATCTGTTCGAGGGCGAGCCATCTTGAAGAATTCTCGGCTCGGTTCGAGTGTCGATCGTAAAGTTAACTAGCACTGCGAGATAGATGATGGCCACGTCATTTGATCCCATTCGCAGCAAATTTCCAGAAATTATTGCTCGACGGGAGCATATGAGCCACGAAAACGGGGCTCAATTAATTTCCATTTTCTACCCCTTGTTATTCCGAATTAACCTGATTGAAAGGAGCTGTAGGGACCCGAGCGTTCAACAATGTTCCTTTAAAAAAGTGCGAGTGATTTTCGAATGTGCTAATCACGTTCAGAAAAAGTGTTTTCCATCAAATAATTATCCTTCCGAATACAGTATTTCCTCGATACATGTCAACAATATAGGTTTTGCCAGTGACATATATCGTACAGAAGGTACTATTATTTGCTCCACGTTGAAGGTCATATCCGACCCGAATTATGTTTACATCTCCTCGGCGTCGGTGTCCCCGCGGTAGTGGGGATAGTTCCGCGACGTTTATCAGCCACGTACTTGCGACATATATCCAGAAAAGACTGTATCTCCTTTGTCGCTGAAAAGTCGTTCAATCCGTCATCGTTCTTCAATCCTCCACGGTCTTTGAGCGTGCTGCAATCTTGAGATTGCTATGTTTTTGAACGTTCAACTCATCCCTCGAGGTTTCCGGACCCTCAGCTTTCAGACAAGTGCGTTTGATCTTCCCCGAGCAATAATTCCGTAATTTTCGTTTTCTCGCGAACTGTCGAGAGATTAGAACTGTCCTTGAGATCAGAGCGAGTCTAACAATAAAACTTTACGGCGCTGCGATCGATGCGCCCCGCAATTCTATACAGAAAGTAGGCTACTCGGGTAAATTCAAATTCGCGAATACCTCCGCTCCTGTTTTCGAGTTAATCGTCCAATTACGATTCGTGACTGTCTGCCGAGGAAAAAGCGCGGCTTTAACGCGCGTATAAATCGGTTTATTACGCGGCTCGCTCGAGCCGAAAATTGCGGCTGCATTATGATGTTTGCCAGCCATGCGCTACGCCGATGCGCTAAACTTGCCATTTCTCTTGAAAATTGAAGCACTCCGGAGATATTAATGCGCAGTTAAAAGTTGGCTGAATGACGATGGAAATTTTCACTGAAATTCGATGGTTTGCGTCACAAAATAATTACGAAGACAACACCAAACCACCCTTATGATGAGATTCGCGTAGCGATGTTTGTGTAAGGTGACTTTCTGTAAAGTTGGATATGTTCAATACTAGTTTTAGGTGACTATTTTACATTACTTTAGAAAAATAACGAGAATGTGCTCTCAAAATTTTGAACCATTTTCTTTTTAAGATATACCCAAAGAAATAAATTTGTTGAATAATTGATGTGATTGATGATTGATTCCTCATGGATGTGTCTTTCGAATCTTAATATAATTGTAAATTAAAAATATTAGAACTCGTCATTTTTTTACGGGTAAATCCGTAAATCTGGTGTTAATCTAGATTTTGAGACCGCTGAAAAATTACTTTAGTAAATACGTATGGAATTAATTTCCTTCAAGCCAAAATAAATTTCATACAGTGTCTCCACGATGTGTGTCAACAATATGGGTTTCGCCAGCGACATATATCGTGCAGGAGATACTATTCTGTGCTCCACGTTGAACGTCGTACCTGACCCGTAGAACACGTCATTTTGGACTGGTAAATGCGTAAATCTGATGCTAATATAGATTTTGGGACCGCTGAAAAATGAGTTTGGTATTAATTATAATGATGAAATTAATGGTATTAATTTCTTCCAAGCCAAAATAAATTTCGATTTCGTTGTTGTCGATATTCAGTCACTAAAAAGTATAACAAGTATACAATAAATAAATTTTATCTTCTTTCTAAAAGGTTTCAGTCGACGAAGAGATCACACATATAATTACTAGACTGCGGATCTCTACACATTTATGGCTTCCGAAAATTTTCAAAAAATCCTGTAATACAAAATTCCCCAGAATCGAGTACAATTTTTATTTACTTCAGATCTGCAAAAGTCACTGCTACTGAACACTACAATTTATTTGTTTCCGCTTTCCTGGAATCTGCCGACAAAAATTAAAAATTGCATAATCAGTCTCGGTCCAATAATTACTTAATTTAAAAAACGATAACGCACAACGGGTGAAGTCCGGCGACTCGCGTTATCGACAGTGGAAATAAGTATGGAAGTTGCCGAGCGTAAGGCGGGAAAAACAAGGATATCTAAGTGCCCTCTTGCCGCGCCGTGCAAATCAGCGGTTGCACCGTGGAGGAACATACTAATTCGGAGAAGCGGGTGGAGAGAATGTATGTGGAAACGAGGGAAAAGATCGCGCGTCGAAGGTGAGGGAGGGGCGGGGAGGGGAAGAGGAGGGGGGGGGGAGGGAGAGATGAGTTCGGCAGAGCACCGGACGACAAAGGCGGGCATTGTGCGTTGTGAGGCAGCGCGAGGAGTTAAGACAAAAGCTCCTTTTCTCTGTTTCAACGGCGGGAGGCTGGTATTATGCGCGGCGAACGTGTCTACGAGCGTGGAGAGCAGCGAGATCTTAATTTGCATGAGCGCGCCCGGTCGAGATAAATGCGCCGCGCAATAAAAGTCCGTAAATCCTTCAGTCATCAGGCCCCGGCGAGACTCCGGGAGGAAAAAGCTGCCGGGAGGAGGAGACCGGCGAGATTCGGTCGGCTGAATAGAAACCCGGCCCGTGGAACGTGCCGGTGGTGCGGGGCCGGCGGGGATGAGACAGCACCCCTCCGCACGCCGTTATTTAAATTAGGCCAATAAACCTCGGGACGTTCGGAGGACGGCTGCAAAGCCTTTTCCACCGGCAGGCGTCGCGGGAGACATCTTCTCGAGCGTATGTGGCGGGTTGATTTGGCACCGGCAAGACGTTGTACCAACCCGAATTTTCTCGGAAATGATCCCGCAATCCTCGGATTGCCAAGGACGCCGGGATAAATCCCTATCCTCGCCAGTAATTGTCCCATATCCTGGTTCGACGTCTGGACACCGCAGTTTCGGGCGACGCCGCCGACGACCGATCACGATAAACGCCCTTCGGCCAAGGAAATGGATCACGATCCTCGTGGCGGGTCGTACCCGGGCCCGGATACTTCCAGCCGGAACGATTACCCCCCTTCAGGAATTCCACTCTTTTCGGGTTTTCCTTTTCCTTCGCCGACAAGGTTCGATCACGAAAAGCGGTTTTTCCCAGCATCTGATGGATACAGAATCACTGTTTTATCATTCAATTTGTCCTGTTCGGAGGTAATTGGGATTTTTCCATACGATATATATCTTATGTGTCGTTTACTATCTATGCACACCAATTTTACTTCGACTTATTTGCCTCGCCTATCCTTTAGTTCTTTTATTTTAATTATTGTACTCATTTTACTTATTTACTTTTTCACCTGTACGCGTATTCCGACGCCATACCAGAACATCAATCTTTACTGCTTAACAACAGTTTATTGCTCGGTTTAAACGAGAAATAAGGCATATTTATACCTTTCCTTCGCCACAAAAATATTACAACATACCTACCCCCAATTTCTTCAAGTTCCGTTCAGAGAACGGTGATGCTCGCTTCGACTGCGACAATCTGCTGCACAATTAAGAATAATTAGCGAGAATGAAAAGCGGAGAAGTGCAAATAAGTGACAGGGTAATTTGAAAAGGGCAGCCAGAAACCGGGAGAAGTGAAAAACCAACAGGGACATGGTTGACGCATCAGTTTGAAGTAATTGCAGTATTTGGTTTGATCGACTCGGTCGAGGGACGGGTGCGTGGAAATGATCCCTAATTACAGCGCTTATGTACGTGGCAATCGTGATGCGGTGTTTTCCGTGACTATTTTCGTCATGTGTTCGGGTGGGCAATTCGCAAAGCGTGCGCCATATTTCCGTGGCACGTGGTCGCTTGTCCGACTGACTAACCTACATATGGACGAAAGGATTGTGTCGCAGCCGCTCCTGGAAAATGAAATGCATCTGTCGGGGATGCTAATTCCTGGTGGTGGCCGTGGCTGCGGCTGCGAGCGTCGCGGCTAGCCGAGGGGGAGGAGGGGGTGGTGGTGGTTTTCCGAGGGTCCGTAAACGCATCATACGGCTGCGAATATAAATACTAGCGTGATAGAAGGGGTGTATCGCGGCGTTGGGGATCGAAACGAATGTGTCATCCGGATCGATTTTCGTGCCCCGAAAGTTTCGAGGGATTCCCGACGCTGACCGATTGCTCTTCACGCGCAGGATAATCCTCAGGCATTCGCCGGCTGCGGGGCGAGGATCCAAGCCTCGATTAATGCGACTCTCCCCCTCCCCGTTGTAATTCCTCGCGACTTAAACTCGTCAAACACCGACCGACGTTTAATTAACGCGTTATCGGCTGCCCGCCAGCACACGAGCCCTGCAAATAGTTTTCTACGCCGTGTCGATTCCGAAACGGAATCGACATGGGCCCGTGCAATTCGTATGCAATTCCTATGCAATACACAGCCGCGACGCGTTGTGCTCTACAAATTTTTTCCAGTCGATAATCGTACACGTGGACTGGTTGGTCGTTATCTGACAAGACTGTACCGCGATGGAATTAAACATGTTGATTTTATAAGAATATTAATCATTTAGCAAAAGGGAGATACGTTACGGAAAATTGTATAGTGCGTCTTAATGTTTTCAATTTTGTTGACAATTTTTGTAGAATATACTGTATTCTCCTATTTAACGCAAAACCTGCCAAGCATTAACAGCATCTGGTAAATATTGCCTTATAAAAATGACAAATTTATTGAGATTGTCGGCAATTTTCAATTTGATAAACGGCTGGACGAGGAAATGTATTGTACTATGTTCCATAAATGAGTTTTTATAGTTTTAATAATTGTCAAATATAAAACCTGTCGTTTTGACCGTGGTAGGTTCAGTGTTTAACGACACAAAACGGACGTCAAACTCAACCACAAACGAATCGAGTTTTGTGATTGGATTAGTAGTGGTTCACACCGATATACCCGATCCGGTATCGAATTACACGGCATGTTTACACTTTTTATACTGCTCGGCGACCCTCGAGCTTCTCGAGCTTCTTGGCCCCTCACGGCGCATGCCCCCCAGTGGAGGAGATAGGTGAACTAAGATCGTGTTGCTCCCTACGGCTTAGATCAAGACCTTACCGTACTTGTTATAATGTCTGTTTTAACGTTAAGTAGACATTCGAACCTGTTAGCAATATAAATACAGATTCGGAGGAAAGTTATGAAGAATTCGCCTGGAACTTGGCGACAAATAAAAGGGCTAATTGGCAATTTAAGGAAACGAATACGATCAAGCGTTTGTTTCGAAATTAAAAACAACGTCTCAAATAATATTTGGAAAAATATTAGAGGTACCGATCGTAGAAGAGGAAACACGTATTCTTTTACAGTTTTGGGTAAATCAGCCTGTGTTCAAAATATTCTAAAAAGTATAATTTTTCTGTCTAACCCTGTAAAATAATGGCGGCGTTCGTACTTTCTGAGGATCATATTCGTCATTGCATACTTTTTCATTTTCGTGCGGGATTTAATGCAACGGTAACAACAAAGAAAATTTGCGATGTTTATGGAGACGTATCGAAGGTCAACAAGTGTCAACGTTGGTTCAGAAGGTTTGCTGCTGGAGAGTATGATCTCTCTGACAGGCCTCGAAGCGGACGACCAGTTGAATTTGATAATGAAAAGGTGTAATACTGCAAATTGACAATACCCGGCCCCATGCAGCGACACTCACTCAGGAAAAAATCAATAAATTGCAGTGTGAAGTTTTACTGCAACCCCCGTACTCACCGGACATTGCTGCCTCTGATCTTTTCAGTTCTCTGGAGCACTATTTAAGAAATAAAACATTCTGTAGAAGATGTTAGGAGGCACCTTGAGTCATATTTTGCTTGACGAAGCCTTTCTATAATAGAGGATTGACAATTTGTAGGAAAGACGTTAAACTGTCCTTGATAATGATGGCGATCATATAATAAATCAAGAAACAAAACCTTGAATTTACTACAAAGTTTGTTTCAGTTTTCAAAATAATTGATTACTTATGGGTCCCCTAATATTTGCAGAAGGGTTTCGAGCACGTTGACACATGTTTGCGCAAACAAACCGGCAGCACGAACGGGACTGATGCCGGCGCATCGCGAAGACGGTTCAGCGAATCTTTCGTGTTGTCCACGGAGGAAGTTGCGTGGGCGCGACGATTCTGCGTAGCTGTTGCTCTCGAGCCTACAATTATCGCGGCGATCGCGAGCCCGGAATTAATAAGCGTGTACCGTTCTAGCGCGGAAAGATCGCAATTAGCAGGTCCCCGATTCTTGCGAAAGACGGGACCGTTCCAGCGTGGCGGGGATGTACCGAGCAAGGTGGACATTAACGACCGGCGGGCTACACGTCGCGGACGTTGAAACAATTCCTGAGAATTCATCCGTTCGTTGTCGAGCGTGCTAATGGCTTTAATCCCCGGCGACGAGGATTATTACGCGTAGGTAGCCACGGAAAGAGAAAGACTGTACCGTCCCGTTTCGTTGCGGCAACGGTCCACACGGATCGGATGTTTGCCAGGGACAATTAACGTTGCGATAGGGGGCGTGTCGAGTCCGCCACGTTTCTTGAAAATTGTGCAAAGATCGTCACAGATATGTCAGCCTGAACACGGACGCGGGTTTCGCTAATATCACCGTGGCGCATGTTGATGATTCAGTGTCCCGTGTCAGGAGGCTTTCATAGAACGACACGCGTTAATTGTAAAACGACCGGCAAAAGTTTCTTGTCAACTAAGTTTTTCATTTCGCATTTCGAAACACGTGAACCGCGGTTTTCACTATTTCGCGTGAAACTCGGCAATACATTTTGCAAACATTGCTTTCAAAATACCGTGAATTCTCGATGTATGTCAACAACGCGGGTCTCGCCAGCGACATATATCGTCCAGGGGACGATACATTGCTAAATGTGACGAAAAAATTGTTAAGTCAGACGAAAATAGACGTTGGAATAGCTTCGAGTGCAAAGGGTTAAAAGAATTAAAGGATTTGGTGATTTTGCGGCGGCATGTTGTTGCAGTAAGGATCGGTAATGCGTCAGCTGATCGATTAGTGCCCGTTGTGATGCTTTCCTGGATATCCACAAATCGCTGTCAAAGCTTTGACTGGTTTCCAGATTAGCAGCGACTCCCGTGAAACGATCCATTTACCCAGATATTAACCCTTTCTTGTCAACGCAGAACAGATCGGTAAGTTAAGTCGTTGATTTATATTCATCAGATACAAATTGAATATTGTATTATTATTCCGGGGTGGGGCGCCAACATCCCCTAAGGCCATTCGCTCTCCCCGCAACCGATGGCACCCCCTCGCCCTGACCTTCGCGTCGGCTCTAACCGCAGCTGATGGCACCCCTCGCATATCGGGCCCCGGGACCCGTTATCGGTAACGCGGGATCTAAATTGCGGCGATAATAAACTTCGAAGATACTTCAACGGGAGTCGAGAAGAAAAAAATCGCAATTTTATTATCGGCCACGGGAATCTCGGAAAGTTCGAAACGACGAACCAACAGTTTTTCAGTCCCTGAAAGTACGGCTTCTGGCAGCAGACTGTCCCTCGGGAGAACAGAAGGTGCCACCAGCGTTGAAAACGATTGCGATTCCGTTTTTTATAACATAGAACCTCTCGATTCTGCCTACTTCTAGCGTTTTATCGACCATCGTAAATCATAGCAATACTCCCACTTGACGGCAATACAGTTTTCGCAAATGGCAATGGAGCCAGGACGTCAACGTGTCACGCGAGAGACACTTGAGGACGTGACGTCATAAATTGAAAACTTTGGATTCGCAATGCCTGATGCGAAGCGACGTGAACATAACCTGCAAAGTTGGTAGCTAGTTGGGAACTTCGAAAAGTGTAATTTACTGGGCTGCTTAGGGTACCGACCGTTGTTTTGTTCGAGATCCAAATTTTTTCGAGTTTCGTCAAGCATATTCGAATACATCATTCGCGACAAAAATGAGTAGGTACAATATAGAACAGTGGACAAATTTACAGAATTATAAAGACGTTCATGTATCGTTGAAGGGTGCATCTTTTATCACACCATTAACGATAAATCAGATCATAATTGACCAAAGTCGGCTACATTCTTGAACGCTGTATCGATTCAAATTCAAAAATGGCTAATGGTTGAAGAGATTTATTTGTATTATCTATTTTTCATATTTTCTCAACTTCCAGCATTTGTTGTTGATTGAACGAACCGAGTGAGCGGCTCGGGGCTTGTTTCATTGTTATCGATGAGTGTTGGGATGACGAGGTTAGCAGATTAAATGCAACTTTATATTTGAAGTGTTTGTTTAAACTCCGCAACGGAATAAACGTTGATCAGCTTGATTAATATTGTTCGCATATAACACAATTCTGTATTCCACTGATACACTGAAAGTGTGACTATCGGTAGTTGGAATAGAAATGTGGGAGCTGTTACTGGTTCGGTAGACTGGCTTGGACTGACGGTTGCCTCCTTCCATCTTAGGCCCTTTAAGGGGGCCGGCAGGCATTTGGCCTTGACTGTCACGCTATGTTACGCTGTGCCTTTTTTTCCAGACATTTTACGTCTTAAATAAGTAAGTAATCAATTAAAAATGCATACCACCGTGATTGTACATGTCTTTGCTACGTCTGTATAGAGCCTTTTTTCGATACGAACACTAAATCTCTGGAAATTAAGAGAATCTTTCAGCGGCAGCCATCTTGTGACGTCATACTTGCTTCAGAATTCGAATCTTCCGCCGAATGTTACAAATTACTCCACGACGAGGTAGAAATTCGCAATTTGGGCTCCATACAGACGTAGATTGGACTTTTAGGAAACACAATTAACCACTTCTAAACTGCTCGTTGCAATATTGAAGCGGCAGTTTGTCTAGATTTTGAGCCTTGCATACCTATATGGATTTCAAACCATTCCGGCCCCCTTAACACTAGAACGACGGTAGCAGTCAAAATGACTGCTTCCAAATTTTTTCTTTTACAATTACTGGAATTGCAAAAATGTTTTCATCGGAAATTTTTTAATGAACCTCTTCATTGAAGCACACGTTACAATAAAAGTTGTATGAAGTCCGAATGGGCACAGTCTTGTCACTGTTACAAAGCAATATACGTCAGTCACATTTATTGCTCCGTCGTTCTAGCGTTAAAGCAAGTTGGTGCCATTTGAAACAGTATCAATATTAAAAGAATCTTAGGACTTTAGAGTTTCAATATTTTCGACGAAGAAAGTGCTCACTATTTCTTGCAATAGACGCCAACTTGATTTTGCGCAAAGATCCCCAGCCTAGCCATCGCTATTGTCACCAGCGTGCAGATTTTACGCTAGGACGTCTAGGATGACGGAAAAGGGCGGCGTTCGAAGTACAATAAACCGCAGGTGAAAGAAAAAGACCTCCATCTCCGAGTGCTTCGTGCATTTCGGTGTATGCTCCAACAATAAGTAATGACCGTCATTCCGAGAGACATTCGCCGATCGGCCCTCATCCATTTCGATTCCCCACTTAATAAGCAACACCACCTCGAAAGTGGTTCAACAAGGCTTGATCAATGAACGGCGCGAGCGAGTGCCGTCTCCCTCCCAGCGGGAGGATGCGTAACGAGAAGAACAGTAGCCAAAACCGGCTCGGTGGATCCCTCGCGGAGAGCAGGAACAGCGCAAAAAAGAGAAAACCAGAACGCCGGGGAAGGGAAGAAGGGAAGAGGGGTGGAAGGGAGGGGAGATCGTAAAGACAGAAGCACGGAGAAGCCGCGTTGACGTAGGTAAACGACTTTGAACAGCGTAAAAAGAACTGCAGATGCTATCGGTCACTGACCTGACCGTCGCGGCTCGTTTGATTACACGTTTCACCGAAGATTGTAGCACTGTTCGGAAAGCGTTCCTGTTCCTTCGTAACCTCCTCCTCCCCCTCCCGGACAGAGTGAAAATTACGGCAATATACGCGGACCTAAGCCCCCCATGCCTACACGGGGCCCCTTTTGTTACCGTGGTCCCCGCTCGTGGAAAGACGTTCTTTACCGTTGAGCATAGGTTTCTCCGTTTCCTGGATAATTTCAGCCCTTTTGTATCATGCGTACGACTCGTGGGCGTGTGTCACCTTGCAAACGAGCCACGCGAGGTAAGACAGCGCGGCGCGGCGGTCGTCTTGGTCGCGTGTGCACATGCGTGCCTGCCGTAACGTGTTATGAAACGCTAACGTCACTGCCCTCGCGGACTACCTTGCTAATGAGAGGTTCTTCCGTCTCGCTTTCACCTCCTACGTTTCCTCTCTCTTCTTGTTCCAGTCATTTTTTTTTCTCTCTCTCTCTCTCTGTTCCTTTTTTCTGTTCGTGTCCCGATGAGTCGCGAACTTCGGGGAACACGTGAACCACTTCGCGGAACAATCGGGGAAGAGGCGAGAGGGCCTCGGTTAGGGTGAAAATTGGGTCGAGAGTCGACGCGTTGACATCCTCGGGAACTCGTTTGTTTCGGGAGCCGCAGGATCGTCGAACTCTTTCCTCGAATTTGCCACGACACCGCTGGAACCTCCTTTCTGCCTCATCAGCGTCCTCGAGCGAACGATCTCCGTTAACTTCAATACGATACGCTCGAAATCAGAGCTCGGATTCCATCCGAGACTCGCGCCAAGGTACTCGTATTATTTCTCCAGGGAATGAATGCTAAATTCCCGTTTCCCGTTTTCTAAAGGGCAGAAAGAACCGATACTTCAAAGAATCTTTAGTGCCTTTGGCGGAGGCAATACCCTTTTGTTCTGGTTTCGTTCCATTCAGGAAGGGTCGATGAAAGGATTGGAAAAAAAAGGGTCCAACAAAGGCGGTGGGCGTGCATGGGTCGTATCCGCGTCTTCCTTTTCAATAAGACGTAATCAACATTCGTAAACATGCAATCAAAATGAATACATCCTGATTCATTTCGCGGTCAATGTCCCGCAGGGCCCAGGGCCCCGCAGACACGTCAGGCTAGCGAAACGATCGCCCTTTCGGAAACTTCGAATTCGAACCGCAACGTTGTTATCTCGTGTTCGGGGAAACGTCACGAAAAGCATGCTTTTTAGTAACCTTGACTACAGCGTACCCTAAAACAGTATCATATCGGGTAAATTGTTTGGCAGTCCACTGACAACTGAATGCTTTACGAGAACTCTAGTGAAACAACTTAGAGCTCATTGTCACGATACCTGGACTGGTATCAAACATTTTCAAGGAGACCCAGGTATTTGATTAAAAATAGAGATCCTCATAGATGAAGATTAATTCCTTGCCTTAAAACTTTGATTTTTGGCATTTTCTCGTCAGGATGTACAGGATGACATTGTAGAAAGTTAAATATTTCTGGGTTGCTAATATGAAGTTTGGCCAAGATTTTTACTAATCCTCATTTTCTAGAGACTATCGAGTTTCCTAAAAACGAAATAAAATTCTAATTTTTCATTTATACTTACACACGATTGATTCGCCCGTCGATACGTTCAACCCCTAACGTTTAATTCCACAACCATCAATTATTTAGTCGTGACGACCGACGTAAAAAAAATTAGAGGTAAAACCACTTTCCTGAATGTTATTTATATCGGCACGAGCTTTCTTTAATCTGGATCCCACACGATCATCGGTTCTAATTAACGTCTGCTGGCTCGGCCGAAAAAAGCCCCAGAATCAGCAGAGAAGAAGGAGAGTCATTGGTTTGATAAGGGAAAAAGCTTTCGTCTACTCGAACACTTCGAGAAGGTTTACCCAGGTGGCTGGCGAACCTCGAGCCAGCCCTAATTGAAGGGAAGTTGCAACCATTGCAGAAATGATTAAACTCTTACCGAGGCGGGACCGAACGGCGCGGCGAGTGGAAATACGTGCCACCCGGCTTAATAGAACCACGATGACGTGTCTCGTATCTGTAATAATTATCCGGTATTACTAGCCTGATGATACCTGTATTCGCCACGCGTTACCAAATGACATTACTTTATTCGCTCCATAACAGAAATTATGCTGCGCAGGGCCGCGGTTTCCCGCGTTTAAAACGTTAGGTTCGGAACGATGTGGCGTCAATACACTCCACGCGATTGAATATCTCTGCGATTGCCTTCACTTTCGAGATATTACTATTTAAAGTCGCGATCGCTAATTCTTTGTTAGTAACATTTACTTGCTGAATTATTTTTTCGAGCCTGTCGAATTTGCTTTCATAACTTTTTTCTGGTAAATACGTAAATCCTATGTTACAAAGCTCGATTAATTAATTAAAGTATTTCCTTGCAGCCACAGATTTATGGTCACAACTTGTGAACAAATGTTGCGATCAATTTATTACTTACAGGGTGCTTGTACCAACGAATTGCTCTGGTGAAAACTATTTACGGTGTTTCAAAATGAGATTAGAAAATTGTTGAATTTAAACAATTTTTCACCGTTAATAAATGATACGATAAATGATATGATATTGAAAGTACTTTGTCCTCTTCGTGGAAGAATTAATTTAGGGTAGCTACTATTTTAAAGACAAATCGGGACGATTTATGATCGTGCTTTTAAAAATAGCTCTATAATGTGATAATATATGTATAGATACTAAATTATTGGAAATAGATTATTTTCTTGAAACATCAAAACAAGATCTTTCTATACTGTACTGACTTATATACAGTGTTTACTCGATATATGTCAAAACACAGGTCTGGGCACTTTTCTTTGAACCACGCGACGTTATACTCTCTAGCTTCTTGCAGAGGGGATAATTTTATGACATTTATCGGCCATGCCTCGGCGACATAATACAGAGAGTTCACTTTATTTTTTTTTTTAAAGCTTTCTTCAATCATTCCTACCTTTCATAAATTAATCCTAATACAGGTTCTTTTTATTTAACAGGTACAAGTTTTGTTCACAAAGTGATCGTCAACCTTTGTTCAAGTATCAAACATGACCTCTTTTGGCTGTTAGTAATGAGAAGGAAATAATGTAGCAGTAACAGTAGGAGATATTGTAAGAAAATAATTTGCCGGCGACAGGAAAAAGTATTTCGTCTTTTTCGACGCATTAAACCCAAACAAGAAAATCCCGTCTCGTCTCGCACGGGCGTTATTGTAGCCGACGATGGAGGTGCGTGTGCTAGGTTACAAGGAGAGGAACGGAGAGGGGGAGAGAGAGAGAAGAGAGAGTTTTGGATCGACACACCCTATCGTGTTACGATCCCGGTAACGAGATCATCCTTGATCTCTGATCAGGCAGCTCCCAGAGTAAAGCCCGGAGGCGTCGTCGAGTTCCAGTTTCTCGCATCGAAGACGAACGACCCTCTCGAGAGGGCCGCAATTTCGCCGGATCCTCGGCTGGAAAATGCTACTAATTATAATCGCATTAGGATCGTTGGCGCCGTTTCTTGTTCCATCTTCGGCCCGGTCCGAATCCTCCTTCTCGACGTTTTGCACCAGTCCCCAAGAACGATGTTTACTTTAACCGTTTTCCTCGCCTCTCCTCTTCCTCGTGCCGCTCCTTCCCGCTCCCGATCCTCTTCTTCCAGCGTCCTGCTAATTATGTATCTTGCGATCCCGTTTAGCCTCAGACGAGCTACTTACTCGGCTTAGCATCGTAATGGTGGCTCGAGTCCCGCGATTTATTTCCGTAGCGTAACAAGCACTCCGGGGGACGATGGACAAATAAATGCGATCGATTGATCGAAATACCCTTAAATTTCGGGAGTCCTAAATATCCTCGGGAGTCCTGGGTCGGACGCTGCGTAGCATTGAAGAGATAAATAAATGATAGCGGACCAATTGTAAGTTAATTTTTTAATACGATCGTAGTAGTTTCACCGGCCTCTGCCCCGGGAACGACCGTCTTCGCGAGCAATGGTAAGAATAGGTTCGCGAGCAGAAGAGGAGAATAGCAGAGGGGGGAAGAGAGGGATCGAGCCCGGTAGTTTGCAGCGGTCGCGGTTGCGACGCGCGACGAACCTAAGCTCGAGACCAGGAAGGCTCGCAGCGGCCGGAGCGGTAGCCTAGGCGAATAGGCAAGAGGATAAAGCTGGAGCGGAACACGCGTGCATGTTCTGGGCGGAGCGGTAAGAGCGCGATCCGCAGGGCCAGGAGTCATCGAGTGACACACGCACGACTGCCACGCTTCGTGGTCACGGTCAAAGCGCACGCGAAACACCAGCGACGCCGGAGGGACGGGACACGGTTCGGTTGCTCCTGTAAACGGAGCACCTCCAGGATCAAACCACCAGGGTTCTTCGATTTCGATCGGGAACGCCGGGATTGAGTTTCGTGGCACAGGTGAAATAAAATCGGCGGCGATGCCCGACCCTAAACAGGATTATTTCGTACCTGGAATAGGGCTCGTAGAAACTGGGGCAGCGAGGGGTGACGCTATAGGGTACGCCGATTTTGAAGAGTTAAAGTGTTAACCGAGTAACTGTGGAATTGAGATTGAAAAATTCCTCACGGCGCGGAATGAAAATCAAGCAATGAAGAATATACGCGTCGAACGCAGGCCAAATGCGGAAAAGCCAAAGCCCTTGTCAAGCTAAATGAGAAAGAATTACTTTTTTATTCGGTAAGAATTTAACAATTCATTAAGGTTTACTGCAGCGCAATAGAGTTTCGGATTGATGAGTATACTCGTCAATCACAGTTAACTGGTCAAAAGAAATTACGACTGCTGCGTCGGTTAGAATTTTTCTAGTTAGCAAACGTGAAAATCGAATTATTCACTACGATCTATTAACTAGACCAAATTTGATTAGACATTTATGGCAAAACCGAGTAGGTCGGGTTCGAAACAGTGAACACATTTACAGAAATTAAAAACGCTGCTGTATAAGCTCGCTAGAGTTATTTTAAAAAAGAAACAAATGTCTACCTAGCTCCTAGGTAGCAAACGTGAAAATCGAATTATTCACTACGATCTATTAACTAGACCGATTAGACATTTATGGCAAAAATGAGCAGGTCAGGTTCGAAACAGTGAACACATTTACAGAAATTAAAAACGCTGCTGTATAAGCTCGCTAGAGTTATTTTAAAAAAGAAAGAAATGTCTACCTAGCTCCTAGGTATTGAAATGAATACAGACTATTTTAATTTCGCATAAAATCCGCTGTCTAGTTATGATACACTTTCCAATTCTTGTACGGTCAAACCTGTCCTCGTTCATACTTCATAAATAGCTACAGCAAATAATTTTTTATAACATATTAAAGAAAATTTTTTATACGGTAGAGAGAGAGAGACTGCATAAGAAAAGTCTCCATTAGAAAATATGTAAATGATTTACGAAATAGCGAGAGTGTTTTCCAAACAAAATAAATAATTAAATTACACGTGGAAACATTAAAAAAAAATGTAATTTCTCATTTTAAACATGGAGAACTTTTCAAAATGCATACAATTCGATACTACTCGTCGCAGTCCAAAACGCGTATTCATATACCGCATAAAAGAAAATCGCACAAAAAAAATCGCAGAGGAAAGGACCGCACAAAAACAGGTTTGACTGTATTTTTCAATCAGTAGTTTTGATTTTGCATGATTTTCGTGGACAGTCGACGCGTTAACGTTGGCAATCTTCGATCACGAGTGAAAAGGTATGGAAACGAGATGAAACGTTAATGCTCCGATAAAGAATTTTCTGGAAGAAAGGGTTTGAATTTTATAGCAGGGGAAGTTTATTGTGTTGATATTTTCCGTACATGCTTTGCGGAAGGTCGGTCACGCCAGGGAAAATTGGACGTTGTTTCTCTCTCGCGAACCGAGAGAGAGAGAGACCAGCACCTTCTTCCTTTTGTTTCCCCGCTCTGCGTACGTACGGTGCATCAGCTGCACCCGGAGCTTTGCAGGCGTAACGGTATTGGCAACAGCTTCCGACGATTTATTCAAGAGTGAAAATTAGGGCCCCGGCTCCCGGGCCGAGCTGGTTTTCGGCCATTACCTCGAACAATTCTGGCCACCGGTCATCATTAACCATTATGCTTGTACGCATCTATCGACGTCAATCATTCGCCTGCTTCGCCGAAACAAACGCCTCCTCGTTTCGTAATGAACTCGGCAACGACACTTGTTTTACAACATTATTCCCTTCAGTTTTCCGTTCCAGCGTACAAAATAATTCGGAAAATGTGATATTCGATTTTAACAGCACGGTAGAATAATTATTCCGGGGATTGTATATTATACAAATATCAAGATTGTATTCATTGGGATTTTGTACGATTATTAAATAGTACAGTGATTTCTCTATATATGTCGCCAAGGCCTGGATGATAAACGTTGCGAAATTATTCCCACTACCGCGAGGTGAGGGAGACGTGTTGAGAGACCTTGGAGCTTTAGAGCCTTTAGAGCTTTGTTCTTTTTTACGTTCGGCGTGGATCAAAGAATAGTATCTCCTGTCCGATATATGTCTCTAGCTAGACCTGTGTTTTTGGACGTATACCGAGTAAACACTGCACGTACTTAAATAAAGAAGTATATTAGAACATTTCTAAAAGATTTGAGAACAAAATTGCAATTGATCGGAGTGGCGAAAGAAATACTGAAAGTTGTTCTTAAAGTTGTTCCAAATTTCTTATTTGGGCGTGTATCGAAAACTTAAAAAATACGTTTTGTAGATTTATCTCAGTTCTAACCGACCTGAAAATTCCACTGAAATCAATTACGAATCACAATTTTTTACGACTTTTGGCTTTGGTCAATCTGAAAGTCCTTACACCCTTGTAGGTATATAACTAACAAAAATTTGCAAAACATATTTTCCAAATTTACAATACAAGTTCAGATAAAAAGTTATAAATAGCAGACCCTATTTCTACAAAATATATTTGCACATCCTCCAGTAAACCAATCCTCTCAACTTTTCCAAAAAGCTCTCTTCGATTGGTCCCATTTGGAAGAAATTAATCAGTTTCAAAAGACGCCTGGCTCTTAATAGAAGTCATTGTGCAAGAAAGTAGGGGTGTAGGACAGCTCATAAAAAGCTAAATTTATAGTTTACGTTCATAGGGACGCCCACCAGCTTGTCCATGAGAGCGCAAGGGCGGAAGTTTCGTAATCTGTTGTTAATAGTGGTGTCGATGCATAACAATCGCAGCAGTTCCACTAAACTGTCGGATTATTAGTTCAAAAATCTTTAGGATGTATTCTCAAATCAAATTTTCGTTCGCAAGCACGTCGTCCACTTGGCTGCAATGTACAATTCGAGGACATGCGGTTGCAAAAACATCATTCAAAAGGTGCAGAGTTTGTGCCATGCGCACACAATCCAGACAACACAGTATTCTCTCGATATATGTCAACTATACATTTCTTTCCAGCGACATGAATCGTCCAGCAGATACTATTCTTCGATTCTGTTTACATCTCCTTGGCGTCAGAGGCCTCTCGGGCCTCGAGGCCACTCACGGGGTTTACCCCGCGGTAGTGGGGATAGTTCCGCGACTTTTGTCGGGCAGGTGCTTGCGACGTATATCCAGAAAAGACTGTGATTCGACACGTTCTCCTGTCGTTAACGATAGTCTCGTTGAGAAGGGGAAAAGAACACGTCGAACTAACATCGCTCGTAGGAAATTAAAAACGATCTCGCGGGTGCTTGCGGCGCGCCGATACGAAGTAATGAGATCGAATTAAAAACGGAGCAGCGATAGATTAGATCTCAACGAGAAACCTCCTAACCGAGCGGTCGCCTATCATTTAATTTACCATCCAATCCCCTCCGCCGAGTCGCGGCGTTTAACAACCGGTGCATCGACCACAGAGAGACAGAGAGTCGGAGCTAGAGAGAGAGAGAGAGAGAGAGAGAGAGAGAGAAAGAGAGGAGAGCAGGATGATGGAGAAAGAGGAGAGAAAGAGGATCAGGCGTAAGCGGAGGCAGCTACGCCAGCGACGAAGACGGCGCGGCGGCTGCAACATTTACCGTCGACTTCTCTCCCTCAGGGGTGGATGACTCGAGAGGTCGGCTCTCTCTCTCTCTCTCTCTCTCTCCCTCTCTCTCTTTCTCTCCTCTCTCGTAGGCCTCGACACACAACTACTGTTCGCCACATGGCCTCCTCTCCTCGCTTCTGGTATTCCCTCGCGCGTCTTCTCCTCTTCCTCCTCCTCCTCCTCCTTCTGTTCTTCTTCTTTTCCTTCTTCCCCCCGTGTTTTCCTTCGGTCTGGGCCGGTGTGCGTCTCGTGCGCTCCCGCAAGCCGCAATTATTGCCAGTATTCCGGGCTGACGTGACGTGACACGCTCGGCCCATGTGCGCAGGGTCAGGCTTCGGGGTTAGCTGAAATTACGGGAGGCAGGCGCCTCCGTCAAGGAACGAGTTACATGTACGCGTGCCGGGCTTGACTTAGGTGTTCCCGTGCCGCTGCTTCTGGCCTTTGCCGCCGCGAATACTCCCGGGGACTCTCCTCTTCTTGCGCGCGTGCAAGGACGCGCGCCATTGCCGGTTCCATCGGGAACCGTGCCTCCTTTCCCTCGTTAATCGGCCTTCCTTTTTCATCGAGCCAGATTCCACGCTGAAAGATTGGACGAGGATTGATGGGCCCGATCTTTCGTATGGATCAGGTTCGTTCCCTGCTACTCGATGAGTATACTGTTTCACGGTCGGTCGGATCTTTCCGAAAATCTCTGCACGCATTTTTTGGTTCAACTCTTCGAGGCACGCGCTTTTAAAGAAAACGAGAACGTTCGTTGCACAGAATTTTTCGAATTCAATGCGTCACACAGTGCGCCAACCTTGATCACAGCGACACGCACAACCTACTGATGCGTTTTGATTTGCATAAATTCTTTTTTTTTTCTTTTGAATGAAACACTTTAAATAAAATATTAAACTGTATGGCTACGAGTAACTTCAACTTTTCGAGGTGAAATAGTTTTTAACCCACCTAGCCCGAAAGAGTTAACCAGTTAACTGTTTCGACCTCTTTGAAACATGTGTACCTAAATCGAGTCGTACGAATGAACCGTATAGCTGCTTCGACGAGTATACTCGTCATAACACAAAATATTGACAATTCTTCGTGACGGGTATACTCGTCAAAAACAGCTAACTGGTTAATTCTTATTGCGACGCTTGTTCTACAGTTCTTTCTTCTACTGTAAATAATTACTACGTGTTCGGCTTGGTTTATTTGAAACGGTTCGAATCTCGATAATTTATTTACAGCCGCTTCTGCGGAATCCGTTCGAAGAAGTGCAATTCTGAAGATTGTAATTCTATTATAATGTTATATAACATCCGTTGTTAGTACGTTGACTACTGCAAATATCCGTTAAGCAATAATTGTCAGTATAATCCGATTTGGTTTGGACCCACGAGTCCCTGCTTTGTCAAACGAATCACACGCGTTATAAGCAATTTTGATTTCTATTTAAGCAATCACCGTATGAACGAAAGATATCGAATACGCTCGCAGGCAGCCAGTCCATCGTCTGCAGCGATCAGAATAAAAAAGGTGCAGCGCATCGGATTGTCGTCGTCCATTTTGATTCGTACACGTCGTCGAGGGTGTTAACATACCAGGAAGTTCAATAGACCGGAATAATAAAAGTTCGAACAACAAAGCCGATAAGCTTTCTTCGAATCAGCATTGATCGTCGAGCGAATCAAATATTTTCCCAAAGCGTAATCTTCGTCTTCCCTCCCCTCCCCAACCCCCGTTCCCCGGGTGATTTTGATATCGGCGAGCGTCACCCACGCGGAGATTACAACGGATTGGCTTGCGAGAGCGTATTTCGCGAGGGGGCGGAGGGCGCGGACGCGTGGCCCGCAGCTAACAGCACGTGACGATTGCTGAAGTAAGTGGCTGACTTAAGTCGAAGCTGAGTCGGGTGGCACAGGTGTGCGAGCGTAATCGCGATGTCACGGCCGAGTCACGGTCCTCTGCCCCTTCTCGTCATTCCCTCCTCCCTCCCTTCTTTCTCCCCTGCGATCCCTCCCCGTCCGGCTTTTCTTCTCCTTTCTCCTCGCCCTCGTTCTTTCTTCTCATGGCCGGACCTGTCCGCACAGCAACGTCCTTCTCGTCGAACGCGAGCGGACGTTGAAGAGAGAGAGAGAGAGAGAGAGAGAGAGAGAGAGAGAGAGAGCCTATCAGAACGTCGCGTCGCCGGGTCGCCCTTTTCTTACCCGTATCGTAATATCTTGTTTGATTCGCTCTCGCTTCCAAGGTAACTTGTTACCTTCTTGCCGATCCGACAGGCTGCGTTTTCGCGACGTGCGCGCGAACCGTTTGGCCACGTTTAATCGCCGGAACGACGGCCCGCCGAAAGAACCGGCGGAACGTTGACGCGCCCTCCGGCCAGTTTCGTATTTTTCAATTTCTTCGTGGTCGGGGTGAACCGTTTCTGGATGATGTTTTACGCCGCGGAAGCTACGAGCACTGTCTACGGGGTTTCCTCGCTCGAATAAAGCTGTGGGAGCAAACACGTTGCCGACGAGACTCGAGCGTTGAAGCCTCGGTAACCGTCCCGGTCAAGAGAATCGGTTATTGTTTATCTCTTTCAACTTCGACTTTCCATTGAGTCTTGGCACGCGGTACCTCGGGGACTCCTTGCCCTTGAGTATTCGAAGAAGACGCGGTAGAAGAAGAAGACACAATGTAGTCGAAGCGATTGAGGAAGGACGAGAGTGTTTGTAGAAAGCGTCTCAGTTCTATGTATTGGAATTGTAAGATGTTCATCGTTTGGAGAAATATTTCAAATAGAACTTTTATTTTGTTGTAGGGAGGCGTCTCATGAGGATCACGCCACTTGTCGATGGTGTACAAGCCGTTTGTACGTTTTTACATGGAACTACAGTGATTTCTGTATATATGTCGCCATGACCTGGATGATAAACGTCGCGGAATTATCACCACTACCGCTGCCACTACCATGAGGAGCCCGAGAGGCCGAGGATACCGAGGAATGTAAACGTACGTCCCCTGGATGATATATGTCGTTGGCAAGACCCGTGTCGTTGACATATATCGAGAATTCACTGTACACGTTTACGTTTAGCTGATCTATTTTATTCCAAGACGAATTTTTTGACTTGCAACATTGATCATTGAAGATTGCCCAAGTTCATCCATTGCTGTTCAGAATGTACCATTGTTCAATTGCCTTGAAGTTCCTTCTGATCTCCTGTATACAAAAAGACGACCTTCAATATAAACATGATGATTCATTTTATCCCAAAATGAACGTTGCACTTAGGCGAATCAGGTTGCTGAATCAGTTATGGTGGGCCCCTCTCGATAAGCGTCTTCTCAAGTAAAATTTTTACCTAAAGTTTCATTTGAAAAAAAAAACAAAGATCCCTTTAAGATTTCAGCGGCAGGGTAAGAGACCCCATTACTGTGCCTATATTAATTACGCTCACTTTTAAGGCACAATGAATATTAAAAAAGAGATATATAACATGTATATTAACTAATTTCAATGAAAAATATTTCATATCTCTTTTTTAATATTCATTATGCTGTAAAAAGAAGTAAGTCCTTTACCCTATCTCCATCCAGACAAATTTTATACGCATCAGAATATGTCCCCCCAAAGCAGAACAAATTTTGTTTGAAATATTCTTTGACTGGTAACTCGCGTTACTCGTTTCGTTCGCACTTTGTGTATTTTTCGGAACACTTTCTTGGAACATACCCGCAGCGATGAAAAGATGTCGGGAGTGACAAATATGGAAACGTATCCCTACAGAGCCGAGCTCAACGAACCCAGTGAAATTATCATATCATCCAAATCACAGGGTAGACGGTTCCACACAGCCGTCTAATTGCAGGAAACCCTGAATCCTCCTAAAATTCTCCGAAGCATCATCCGGCTCGGTAATCCGCGCAGTGTGGAACATGTTAATAGCCGAGTAAGTAACAATTCCAGCGGTTTCTCGGTACACAATTACCAGTTCACAGAGAGGTTTACATTACTGCCACGCGTCCACCCTCGTTCTCGCGAGCCGGTGTATAAATTACATCTCGATGGTAGGTTCTCAGTCCGGTATTGATTAATTTCCAACTCCCGTTTTGCGGAGAGATTAAAATCATTCCTTAGCGGCGCTCTGCGTTCGTACATACCTACATTGCTGACCAACGCAGACAGCTATGGATCGTAACGACTGCCGGAGACACTCACACAGACTCAAACGGCCGTAAACCACACTCCAAACAGTCAGAATTGCTTGTAACACGCGAATAACACCGGTTAAAGTTCATACAGGATGTCCCATCTGAAATCCGAAAAATATACATTATATAAACAAATAGATAGAATTCGTACAGCTTCATAGGGGAAGGTTATTTATTCGACCTTGAGATCGAATTCCAGTTTGAAAAATAAAAATTGACCTTTCTAGACCTTTTCAATGTTATCCCAAGGTCGAATAAATAACAGCTTAGTCTCCTGCGAAACTATACAACTTCTATATACTTTTCAATACCTACAGCCTGTGTACACTACCGCTCAAAAGTATCCGGACACTTGCGAAATATGTATTAGCAATTTTTTTTAGACTAAAATCGATTTTTATTAGTTTCTTATGAAATATCTAACGTTTTAACGTGGTAACGTATGTGGTGCTTACCGACACTACACTAAAATTAAATACGAAATTCTAAAATGATTATAGAATGTGTGCAACTCGATCAATTAATATTAAACGTTAAGATCGTTTCCAACGGGCTGCGCGTTATTAATTCATCAGCGCGGATTTGCAGCGAGCAGGAAACGCCACCGTCCCAATCGTAACGCCATAACGGGCCCGGTTACGCGATACGTGCAATCACAATCAGCGACGCGCGCGATCATTCTCGCGTGATGAATGTAATTCGCGGCGTAAAAATCGTTCCTCGCCAGGGCACCGCGACGTTTCTCAACGTCGCGCGTCGCGTCGCTCCGCGTGGAAACGTTTTCGAGCAACAGTCATCGCCCACCATTCTCGCTTTAATCGGTCTCTCCCTCGCGCATCACGATTTACCCGCGCGATTCGCCGCTCGTGGCCCGTTCCAGTTTACTTTACTTCGCTAAACACCGCGGAATTTTCAACGAACCTCGCGACCTCGATGCTCGTTAATATTCCGGAATGAAGCGTCGCCGTCGGGACTCGCCTCGCGTTCGCACAGCCCGCCGCGGAATTGAAGAAAGGAGTCACTCTCTCCCGGGCTATTATCTTCGCGACGGGTTTATTCGCCGAGGCGTTTGATAGCGCTTGCCATGTCGCGGGCAAGCTGAATCGAGCGACGCAGAAACAGTGACATCTCCGAGATCGAGCACGGGGAAAGTTTGTTTTTTATTTTTATCTGTTAACAGAAAAAGTACGATGAAATGATTTCCCTATATACTTCGCCAAAACCTGGATGACACATAACCTTGTCAATAACCTTCGACGCTCCTCACGAGGTACACTCCGTGGGGATAATTCCGCGACGTTTGTCACCCAGGCCTTGGCGACATATATAGAGAAAACATTGGATTGTTAAAGTTTGCAAAAATAGATTTAATTCATCATTTTTAAATAAAAGAAGCGTGGTCAACAGGTTCTATAAACAACTGGTATATTTTAATATTAACTTTACAAACAAGGTTCTTGCACGAGGCTCACGCATACATTTCTTATATTCGACTGGCCACATTTACACATCTCCAATACGACGCTGTTCCAACACGGTAGCGTTCTCAAATGGGAATGTACCCTAATACTCAACAATCATGAGCCGATAATTTATTGTGACCTGGTGATTTGTTTGAAGCAATGAATTATAGAGTATAAAACGAGTATTGTTTCGGCTTCTACTGGAACAGCAACCTGTTTTGATGATTATGAGCACAGTGGAGGTTCACCGGTTGTAATGTAAACACCAATTATCTGTCGTTAAATACGAGCACGGGAAACGCGATGTAAAATCAAAATAGAACGGATCATAATTATTTAGATCGCGGGGAGGAGAGGCTAGACGGAAGGCTATCGCACAGTGTCAGTGAGATCGAGACGAAGTAGACAAGGGCAGGAGATCTCGAGAATAAATCGGTGTTAACTCGATGTAAATTCCGAGCGAATCCCAGTAGTTCCGTTTCTAATTAAAACGCACGACCTAACGAAGCAACGTGGAGAGAAAAACGGCTGGAAAAGGGGAGCAGCGAGCATGCCAGAGAGAGAGAAAGAGAGTGAGAGAGAGAGAGAGAGAAAGAAAGCTAGCGATGCTGGCGCATGCCACAAGTGTGCCCAGCACCGGCTCCGATTGGGTTACAACCTGGCACTCTTCGTCTTCGTCGGTCGGTGTAATGTTACGTCGCGCTATGGAAGCCCTAGGTCCTCGGCGAAATGAGCACGCATTCCACGTATCCTCGCACGTGAACCGAAACTTACGATGTCTGCGGACAGCCCAACGACTTAATCTGGCTCAAATGTTGTTTGTTGATCGACCTTGAAGTCCCCAAAAAATATGACCTCGAGAACAATCGTTATCGTTATCATCGTCACCTTCCTTTACCAGATGTCACGCACAAGTTGTTGACATACGATGTACACGACCTAACACAACTCATCCTGTTTCATCAATTTTGCAATTTATTTCACAAAATGTTCACTTCGATTCTGAAAAATGTGTGCGCGTGTTCTGACATCTGATACTGTTCATCGAGGGTGAGCACGACTGTAAATTAACTGTGGAAGAACTATAAAAATCCTATATTATAAAATATATTTAATATATTTAAAATATAATATACTTAATATACTTAAAATATAATATATTTAATATATTTAAAATATAATGTACTTAATACATTTAAAATATAATATAGGTAGATAGTAAATATAATATATGTAGGTAAAGTGCAAAGGGTTAAATATATTTAATATATTTAATATATTTAACCCTTTGCACTTTACCTACCGAAGGATTATCAACCCTTCAGGGACGACGATCGATTAACTCCTAGAATAAATATTTAATTATCCCTCAGGGTTAATATATAAGCTTTTCACAGTGAGTTCCCGATATAAGTCACTTGCGCGGTTCTGGCGAGTGACATTTAGACGAAATCTGTGGTTCTCACGACCGAATTTCTCGCCGGAAATGTAAAAGTCACTATCCGTGGTGGTATGGCTAGTCCCAGTGACCTTTAAACGCGAGGCTCGTAGTGACTTATATCGGGAATTCACTGTGACGACTTTATGCAAAAGAAGCTCGAAAATTTTCCTTTAAATATCGATCTCAAAAGAAGTTGTGACATTATATTGGTCCCAGAAATGTGGCGAATTATGAACCGAATTGCTTTTGAACAATATATCGAGGAATTCTCGACTGTTCTAATTTAACCCTTTGTACTCGGCGCTATTTTCAATCCAAAACTAAATGTTTCTTCCGTCTTAGAATATTTTCATTTTATTCATGCGAAACTGATCCGATTTCTACATATAATATTTAAACGTTTAGTAATCTATTGAATACAAATTTTGTAATGCAACAAATATTTTGCAATATTTTTTGTAATTCCTTTGAAATAATGCCACAACAATTCCTAGTGGTGCTTCAGAGACAACACTCGAGTGCAAAGGGTTACTGTATTTCTGTATTATAAAAATACTATTTCTATAATATTAATAGTAAATAATAGTAAAGTAGTGTAGCGTGGAACTTGGTAGTTCTGCAACACCGGTCGGGGCGAGCATCAACATAAATTCAGGTATAATTGGATTTGCAAATGGCGCGGCGCGGCGGTTCAGCGGCAAATCGATTGGTATCGATCGACGGAAGGAGCAACGAAGAAAATTCGGCAAACAATGAAGTTTCGTAATCGGTGCGCGCGGCGCGGCGTTCGGTGAATTCCGAGCGGCGGCCGGACCGCGCGGTTGAGCGCGGTTTCATCAAAAATCGTCGTAAGGTTACGCCACTCTCCCTTTCAAAGCGCGGTTTATTTTGCGCGGTTACCGTATTATTTCTCCGGCTTAATACCTGCATCCTACAATAACTGGTTAGCCGGTTACGTAACGGCCATAAGATAAGAAATCCCGTAGGGCAGTAAAACTCGTAATGCGCCCGATTGCTTTTAGTTTTCCGCCAGGGTTTCGAGACGGTCTGCACGCTCGTTACCTCTCGCAAGCACGTTCGATTTCTCGAGGCTTTCGCGCGTTCCCGAACAACGATAGAACCAGAAGCTGGCCAAGTAGGAGAAGAGGAGGAGCAGGAGGAGGAGGAGGAGGAGGGGGAGGATAGAAAACGGGACGTGTAACGAATCGTGCACCCCGGCGCGGCGTCGACGGAGAACCGGCAACAAAGAGAACAAGATTAACAAAGCCGGCCAGCGAGGGAGAGGGAGAACGACAAGAAAGAGAAGGGGCGGGGTTGCGCCCTATCAGATCATGCTAAGTTCATGCTGCCTCGTAAACGGATAATAGATAATAGCTGCTGGCAAAAAGATCGCCGAGCACTGGGAAAAGTTCAACCGGGACCGTGCAATAATGCACAAAGTTCGGATGCAGTTTCCCATTCGAACGGACCCCGCTCGAGTAGGCTCGTTTTTCAGCATGATTGTACAACCAATCCGAAACGAGGTGCCTAAACGATCGCATTTTTTAGAACGAGTGTTGTGCTCTTTTGGCTAACAATCTTCGCGGTTGTAACATTTTATGGAATGAAACATCTGTCCTCTGCGAGCTATGAACAAATTGTTAACCCTCGGCACTCGGAAGGCGATTGTAAGACGCCACTAAAAATTGTTGTCATTGTTCAAAATATGTTTGACATTATTAAATTTGTTTTTATTTAATAAATTACTAAAGACTTCAGTATTGTGGCATTGCACCATTTTCGTACGTATAAAACGAGAAACAAAATATACATAGAAGGGAAATATTCTAGGTCGGAAGAATTGTTTGGTTTTGAAGGTAAAAAAGCCTTGAGTACAAAGGGTTAATCTAGTCTTTGACACTTTGACTGTCAAACTAGAAACCTCAAAAATTCCGTAAAATCAAAGCGAGCTATTTAATGAAATAAAAATCGACAAAAATTAAATATATGATATTGAAAAGTCCTCCAATTTTCTCGCATTTTACAGATCCCAATCGGCACCACGAATATACTGACATAAAAATTCATTTTAAAACCTGAACAAATGTTACCCAAATATGGGTAAAATATGCGTAAAATTGGTTCCACTTTTCCTCCGTATAGAATTCAAGATAATCCAGTACCATTTTTAGGAATTCAGTACAGTATTTGATGTAACGAGCCGAAAGTGTTTCCCCGTTTGTTAGTTGATTAGTATACGTTCCGCGTTTCAGGCAGTGTGAAAGTAGAAGAGAGGGAACAGAAGGATTTGTTTTCTTCCTGGACGAGTTTGATCGGCACAGATGACGCGTCGCATCCAATTGTTGAGGAAGAGAAGCTGTGCCCTCAACCAGAATCGGATCCAATGAAGTCAATACGGACAATGGCTCGATAAGTAGATAATAATGCATAATATAATAAGAGAGCACCGGCTGTACGTAGGGTACGCGAGGCGGTGTGTGTTGGTAGCACGCGCCACATTGAGCCGCCAATTCAACTGGTTGAGCGGCCTTTAACGACTCCTTTCTACGCGGCTGCGACTCGGCGCACAATGCCGTTTCTTAAATTTTATCGTTACTCGTTGGCCGCCGGTATTGTTGAATTTATGTAACGCAGGCCTTAACTGCGTTTGATAAGCCTAAACTGCTGCACGCTGGGTCCCGTTACCTTTCTCCCTCCAGAGCCTCTTTTTTTTCCCCTTTTAGTTTTCGTTCGACGCGCTTAACCGCGTTTACTGCGCACAATTGGGGTCAATACACTGAAGGTGTTCGTGGAAAAAGGGTTAAACCTCCGCATCGTAATCGCGACAATCGAAAAGTATCATCGGACACGTCCGTTTCCGAAAACTATTCTCCTTCCGTCAGATGAAAAAGTGAACGATGGAAGTGGGTACTTCGAAATTAACAATTGTATGAATGTTTATACCACCGTTTAGATGACTGAGTGTTTCATATGTTCGTCTGTTATCTATGTTACGTTTAGATTTTGTTAAATAAACAGTTCCCTGCGAGCAAGCAACAAGCTTACACAATCAAAAATTAATTTCAACACTAAACGTACCACCACGGGTCAAATCACTGGTCCTAGATTTTTTGTTTGAGAATGTTTGAAATTATAGAGATGCTTTCATGAGCAATTATTCAAGAAGTATCTTTAGCAGAGCAAGCATTGCAATAAGAACCGCGCAAAGTCTAAATAAATTAAATCTTGTAATTTCTATAAGGCAGCCTGTTACATTTATAGCTCGGTACGTTTAGTGTTAACGAAATTATCAACGTTAGAGTATCGAAAATTTCTCGGGAACGGTAAATTTGATTTTTCTGCGCATCGAAGACGCGTCGCGCACAATTGTTGTCTAATTCGAAGTTTAACGCGTGTAATATAACAAAGTTACGCCTCGCTGAGATTATGACAGGCATCGATATCATGTGATTTCTGGGAGGAAGCTTTCTCTAGCGTACAGCCGGCGCGTTCAGGGTCAACGAAGTCCCTTGCGCATTGAGCAACACCAACATTGTGCAACTTGAATAAAATCGAACGTCAGTTCCAGGCGAGTGACATTATCCTGAAGAAATAGTGGCCGGCAAATAATTAATAAACACATCCAGATAAGAATCTAGCTAAATCAAATTATACGTTCGGGCACATTCGTCGATTAGAGCTAGCCAAGCATTTCTTGCATCGCATTGCATAATCGAGTGGCCGGCATAACGAAACACAAAATTAGATCAGATCGCCGCGGACAAAAAAATGTCATATTGAATCAGTATACAAGATATTACCCACGTTTCCATTTCAAATGCTATTTGCGCGACACAGAATACGAAACGGACTATAAATAGACCATGAGCTTGCGAAACACTGTCGAACATGCATTTCGAAAAATCTCATGATCAACTGGGACCCTTACCACGTGGCGCATAGTAAATGATTCCATAGTAAATGGTTCGCTGATACATGAAGTTATGAATTGTGTCGCTCGGAAAGTGTAACAGTCTGTGCCGGTTTTACCGTCCTGGATTAGTAAACAATTACAACTTTTTTTCCCAAGCATTGTATATTATGAATATCATGTAATATAATGTAAAATCAAATATTGCATATGTGATATTGAAAGAAACAATTACAACTTTTTTTCCCAAGCATTGTATATTATGAATATCATATAATATAATGTAAAATCAAATATTGCATATGTGATATTGAAAGAAACAATTACAACTTTTTTCCCCAAGCATTGTGTATTATGAATATCATATAATATAATGTAAAATCAAATATTGTATATCTAATATTGAAAGGAATGGAAGAAACGTTTCTCCTCTACCCGTAGTGGGGATAACTCCGCGACGTTTATCCCCCAGGCCTCGGCGACATATCGGGAAATCAGAGTAAACATTTGTAAACAAAAGAAAATGCGTTCATCGGCGCGAAGAGGGCGAGGCCTCCGCGACGATGTGTTGCCAGTGGTGCGTCAGTGACCGGGAAGAAGATGACAGCGAGTAAATGTTTATTCGACGGCATGGCGGCGGAGAGCAGCACGGTTCGTAGGATCACACGAAACTTCGTAGGTAGAGCCGCGTGTGCGCGCGCGCGCACAAGGGCGGCAGAGGGAGAACGCGCGCGTTATTTGCACGGACAAACGGGTGCCGCTAATTGCCGCGCCGATCTCTTAACCGGCGAAAGAAGTTGATAAATACCGCTTGGGTTTGTGATAAAAGTAATTTCGCTTCCGCGCGTACCCGGTGTCGAGGGGGTGGAATAATTAAAATCGAGGCCGGCGCGCCCGCGGAGGCTGGTTTTCCGGCGCGGAGAAATCAAAGCGCAAAAAGGGACGCCAAGGGAGAGGGAGGGAGAGAGAGAGAGAGAGACCGAGCTGAGGAACACGGGGGCGGAAAAAGACCGGTCGAGGGTGAACCGCGGTCGGGTACGGGGGTTGGGGATGGGAGGTCGGGCAAAAAACGCGGAAACGGATAGGAGAGCAGCGAAGAGCGCGCGGCGTGTACGCGGACAAGAAGAAACCGTCGGCCGGGTAAAAGCGAGAGAGTGCAATTACCCACTGGCAGCGGAAAACAAACTAAAGGGAAAAGAGCCCTGCGTTGCACGTGGAGGGGCGCGGAGCGGGGGAGGGCGACAGAGGTGAGGCTCGCGGCCGGGATGAAGGGGGTCACAGGGAAGAAGCGAGGAATAGGAGAAATGCCGTGACGCGTATGTTTCACCGGAGCCAGCGAGGAAAAGAGGGAAACCGAAGGCAATGGAACACAGAGGAGAAGCTGGCAGAAGAACGTAGAGGAGGCTCGATTGGATCGACCGAGAAACAACTAAGAGCGATGGAGTCGCTCGGAGAGAGAAAGAGAGAGAGAGAGAGTGAGGGGGAGACGGAGAGGAGACCTAGGCGAGAGGGAGGGAAGGAGATGCAGAGATTACCATATAATGGTGCCCCGAGGGCGCATAAGCTGCGCCACAACGTAATTTCTTCGTCCCTTTCCAACGAACGGTGGCAACGGTACGTAACACATCGATCAATACGTCCCGGGACTAACTATTAAAATAACCTCTTTTTGGCAAAATTCTTCCTCATTCGTCATCACAGTTTCCTACAGGAAACAATCTGTCCATCGCTTTTGCAACTTTGCTATGCCGGCGGTATGGAACGATTTATGTTTGGTCTCAAAATATGCGTTAGTTTCTCGTAGCATCTTTTTTTTTAGATCTACGAATAGCCAATAGTCTCTGGGGGCCAAATCCGTGGGTGCGGAAATCATTAGTATCCTTATTTGTGCAATTTTGCAAGTTGATGTTTAAACTTAAATTGCGGCGAAAGGGTCGAGAAAGGTCTCATGATTTTTTGCAAAAAGTTGGATCAACATTACACCTTGCCAAAACGATTAGTTCCAGACCAAAATCTATTAAAGGATTTGTTGTATGCTTCCATAAATAAAAAATAGGTAGAAAACAGAGATTTTTGATTAGAACATATTACTTAATGTTGACAACTTTTTAGAAACATTTTTTTTTTGCCAAATAAGCGTTTAACCTGTGGCAATCTTTGTACGAATTTGCAAACCAATTCGTTGGATAGTTTCGTTTTTATAGATTTTTTGCCGCTTTTTGGCCATTTGGCATCACTGTGCGCCGCACAATTTGGACGAAATCGGATTAAAAATCAAAGAACTTTCGTATTTCATTTTTTTAACTTCCGTATTTTCATCAACGAAGTTCTAACGAAGTTAGTTATTAGTTAGTTATTCTAACGAATCTAACTTTCTTTCGTTGGTACAACTAAGTACTTACCTTACTTCCTCTGTAAATGAAAATATAATTATGGACAATAGGTATCTACTTTATACTACATTACCGCCACATGCAGTCTGCAGAAAGTGCCAGTATCAACGACATCGATACGACAAGTCATGACAAGATGCGAAGTGCTTCTTGTTTCGTAAGTAACTCAAAACGTTCAAATACTTCATTATTATTATTTTTATTATGTTTTATATATGAGAAAAAATGATTTTATTAGTTTTTGTCACAAAAATCCATTTTTTGCAAAATCCTGAGATCGTAGACAAATTTTGAGACCAGATTTGAAATCAGCGTAAAAAAATATATCGGAAATGATGTATAGTATGTTTAAAAAAATTTTTCCGCGCGTGGTATTGGAAAAACCAAAATTTTCTTGAATTTCTGCACGTTTAACGAATTTTCTCAAGGTTAAAAAACGTTCGTACCACAATGTCCCTATTTTTCCCATATTCTACAAAGTTTCAGCTTTAATTTAAAAAAAATTTCATCGCTCTACCTCATTTCAATCGAAAGTTCTTTGATTTTGAATCTGATTTTGTCCAAATTGCCCACTGTGTGCCGCTCTGCGCCGTTCAGCTGCATCGCGCGGATAACATTTCATGCTTGTCGCTTCAAGGAAATTACCGTGAACGGATTTTGACGGGTTGTACGCGTTATGAATTTATTACCGGTATCCTTATTATTTCATTTGTTTCCACGCGCTCGAAATATTTAGATAGCTGTCCCGCTTAATCGCGCGGATCCTGTTGACTGTGTTCGACTAAAGTGTCGAATCGACATCTCAAAGATGACGTTTGCCAATCATTTTGGACTTTTAACACTAATACACCACAATCAAAATGGCCGGTTTTCTGTTTCACTATTATTAACCCTCCGGAAGTATTTCAAGTTTACTTCCCACAAGGTCCAATTTATTTTTCATACGAAGAGAAACTGTGGACTCAACGCTTTTATATCGAGTGTAGAAAATATTTATATTTCAGTGAAAATTTATTAATATATATTCAGAGTAATAGGATGACAAGATAATTTAAATTTGAATTTTGCTGCCATATACGCGGCATTGGACCCAATAAGTAAAAGTGCCATGCTAAAATTATAAAAATGTTTTCGTAGGAAATTACTGAATTGACTTCTTTATTTTAGTACGTATTACGATGAAAAGTAAATTCAATCTTTTAGTTTAAGGAAATTAAATCTTCTCCCTTCTATAAAACGTTCCACTATTATTAAAATTATAAAAACGTTTGCTTTATTTTAGCACATATTGTGATGAAAATCGTACAAAGTTTAAGTAAATTCAAGCTTCTCCCTTCTATACGACGTTTCACTATTATTAAAATTATAAAAACGTTTTCATAGGAAATTACTGAATTGACTTCTTTATTTTAGGACATATTATGATGAAAATTGTACAAAGTTTAAGTAAATTCAATCTTCTCGCTTCTAGAAGACGTTTCATTTTTGTTTCACTATTATATGTTTTGTGCTTGGTAGTTTTAGTAGGATTAGTGTTAACATTAAAAGCATCCGATTAAAATAAGGTTCCCGGCACAGCGGAACGCCATTTATCCAAATCGGGGGACACGATGATACAGATAACTGGATCGTTCGGGTAATTGGCGTCCACTAACTCTTCCCCCTCCACTATCGTTTCTTCGTTCGTGTAGCAGAAGCTTATGTTCATATAACTGGATATAATGACCTATTTGAATACGCACATACATGTACGAGTGTTATGTTATGAGTTCGGATAAGTGGTATATGCCGCGAGCATTCGGTTCGCATAATATAGCAGGTCAGCTAGGATTTCAGTAAATTGGACACCCCGAGGATGCTGGTTCGCATAAATGAAGTCCCGCCGTAATTACGTTTTACTGGCCAAGAGTTTTGGTGTAATTAGATCCGTGATTTTCAGCAGGGTTAGGCAAATCGATTCGTGAATCATAGCCCCGAAGTTTTAGTCTCGGTTGAGGGATTTTGGATCGAGGTGGGCTGGATAGATGATCGTTTCTTTCTTTCGATCAATATCTTAGTGTTTGTTAAGATAAACGAGGGAAAGTGATCAAGGAAGGTAGGGTGGGTGTGGACTAATTACGGTGACGCAGTAGGAAACAAGTTGAATTGAGCCCAGATCGGCAGAATCTGATCCGTGACAGTCATTTATGATATTTACTAAGCGATAATAATAATAACAGTAATTACGCTGGCGAAGATAACCACGATAACGATAATAATAATAGTAATTATAATACTAACGGGCTGCCAGCAATAATAACAACAACCAGTGGTCAACGTTTAGGGGGCGGATTCTTTAGTTATCAACAACAAAAAATGTCACATTAGCAAATGTTCTATTTGATCTTGTTCACCGTCGTACTTCGCATGTTTCGTTGATAATTGCCGTCAGAAATAATTGACCGGTTAATTTTACTGCTATGGTTCTCGAGTCATGGCGTATAAACATAGAAACACGAACTGGTCGTTTACTTTCTATAAAATAGTTGTTAGTGTTATATACATCGATACACGCCGATATAGTTCGCATCGTTTGCACGAGAAACAATCATTTCTCGGTTGGATCCGGTCGTAAGAAATTGAAACGCGATAACGTTCAAAGAGAGACGACTTAGACCGAATTAGGGATTTAGGGATTTTTTTATGGGATTTTTTAATCCTAAAAATCTAAAGCCGTCAACATTTCCTTCGGCAAGACAGCGCACAGTGGGCAATTTGGACAAAATCAGATTCAAAATCAAAGAACTTTCAATACAAATGAAGTAGAGCGATGAAATTTTTTTTAAATTAAAGCTCAAACTTTGTAGAATATGCGAAAAATAGGGACATTGTGGTACGAACGTTTTTTAACCTTGAGAAAATTCGTTAAACGTGCAAAAATTCAAGAAAATTTTGGTTTTTCCAATACCACGCGCGGAAAAATTTTTTTTAACATGCTATACATCATTTGCCATAGATTTTTCACGCTGATCTCAAATATTGTCTCAAAATTTGTCTACGACCTCAGCATTGTGCAAAAAATAGATTTTTGTGACAAAAAGTAATGAAATCATTTTTTCATTGAAATGATTGGATGGTAATAGTCTCCCTATTTTTCCCATATTCTACAAAGTTTCAGCTTTAATTTAAAAAAACTTTCGTCGCTCTACCTCATTCCAATCGAAGATTCCTTGATTTTGAAATTGCCCACTGTGCGGCGTGCGTATATAAGCCAGCTCTAATATTGTAATCGATGGAATAAAATTCAACGACGTAAAATCGAATATTCAGGCGACGTTCGGTACAATCGCCATTATGCGTTGCCAGCTCGTGCGAGCGGTGAACGAAGAGTTCAATTGCAGTATGTTAAATTTAATACTCGATTGTCGTGTCTCGATTTTCGCGGAGCTGGTATTTGCATGCGAATTACCGACGCGCGTACTCGCACCTTTCTTCTCTATTTCTATTTTGCATAGTGAAGATGTTCGACTAAACAAACATCGCTGCGGCTCGCGGCGCCGTCTGTGGACACAGTTGGCGGATTTCTTTCGCGTCCGTACCCCCGAATCTGGTAGTCGCGGACGCGGTTTCGTTGTAAACTCGATTTTTTACGGGTCCCCGTGTGCAGAACAAGAAAAGTGGGGAGGGGAAAAAAAGGAATATAATCTCTCGACAATTATACGGATCCGAGGGCGCTTAACGCGGAGAGGTGGAGGGGGGGGGAGGGGGGGGAGCTAACGGAACCTGGTGCGACTGCTCCGTATCTCACTTCCTTCGAACCATTCTGCGAGGAAACGTCAAGAAGCAACAACCTCGAGTCGTCCTCCGACCGAAGATGTTATCGTGCTCGGACATTATTGCCGCTTTTCATGGTCGAACGAGTCAGGCCCCGTACGTCCACCTGGAGGTTAAACGAATAAAGGCGCGCATGTACGACACGCGGGACACGCAAGTGCACGCGTGTATACACGCCGACCGTACAAAGTCGGAGAATGAGAGAAACACAGACAGAAATACGTATATGCGTGTATACGCGTAAGGAGAGAAAAGTACGAAAGAGAGAAGAAAAGTAGAGAAAAAGAAGGGAAGAGGGGGGAAAAAAGGGAGGGGAAAAAGTGGAAAAAAAAACAGATGAGCGAAAAGAGAGAAAACGGGAGAAAGAAGGAGGGAAGAAGAGAGAGAGAAAGAAGGCATAAACATGGCCCATTATATACACGTAAAAGCCGCGTTGTCGTCGTCGACGTCGCTCGCACGTTCGCTCGTTCGTGTACTATATACAAGAGGTGAAGTTCATTGCCTTCTCGTATGCGTTGCACCACTGGCCACCGCTGCATCTTTCCACACAACTTTCGCGCAACGTACGCGCACACCTATACACGCACGCCCCTGCCAGTGAGCGACTGTCAGTCCCCCGCTCGCTTCCCGAATTCCCGGTGCATGTGTGTCGCTCGTAAATATACGAGTCACGTGCTGCCTGAAGACGTCAAAATGTGAGACGTAACTCAAGCCGGGGACACCGGTGCGCGACAACTCCCACGCGATCGGGATCCCCCGGTGATTAGCGTGCTATCGACCCGCCAATTTCCTGCGGGATTCGTTTCGGTCGAATTTGAAAAGTAGGTTACCGGGAAATCACGTTTCGAACCGTCCCCTCCCGCGGTTCGGACAGTTGTCTCAAATTTTTGCGATTTAACCTCTTAACTGAACTCTTTTGAACTCGGATCAAAAATGTCCCACCGTTTTGATGTATTTTACGGCATGCTGGGACATTTCTAGTCCCACCTAGAAATCTTGCAATAGCTGCATGTGCATAGGTTTATGTTTCGTCTTATTCGCGTAAAGCAGTTGGTAATGCCTTCAAGCAATGTTACAAATGTATTCACTTCTGTATTAACCATTACTATCCTGTTATGTTTTTATATAAAGTTTTTAGAAAGTATACCAATTTTGTTGCATTCAAAACCCGATAAAATTCCTGTGCAATGTGGGTCTATTTTTTATCTGAAATCCTGTGCCGCAAAGAGTTAAAAGGCCGACAATGCTCCGGTACTATAATATAATATTAGGGGTACCCATAAGTAATCAATTATTTGCAAAGAATTTGTTTTGCCTTCTTTTACAGTTTTCGGTAAAGAATCCTGTGTTCAAAATATTCTAAAAAGTATAATTTCTTTTATAACCCTACAATAAAATGGCGGCGTCCGTACCTTCCCAGAATCATATTCGTCATTGTATGCTTTTTCATTTCCATGCGGGATTTAATGCAACGGTAACAAAGAAAATTTGCAATGTTTATGGAGATGTATTGATGGTTAACAAGTGTCAACGTTAGTTCAGAAAGTTTGCTGTTGGTGATTATGATCTCGAAGTGGATGACCAGTTAAATTTGATAATAACACCCTAAAATCTCTAGTGGAAGCTGATACAAAATTAAGTATACAAGAATTATCGAGAAGCCTTGGATCCACGTGGTCAAGTATACAAAGGCACCTACACGAAATGGGAAAGGCGTATAGGCAAGGAATATGGTACCGCATCAATTATTTTGAGACTAACAAGAATATTCGTCGATCAATTCACAACATCGAACATTCATTTCTGTAGAAGATGTAAGGTCTTGATTCATATTTTGCTTGGCGAACCCTGAATTTCTATAAGAGGGGGATTGAAAATTTGCAGGAAAGATGGCAAACTGCCCTCGATAATGATGGAGATTATGTAATAAGAAATAAAAACTTGAATTTACTACAAAGTTTGTTTTATATTTCAAAATAATTGATTACTTAAAGGTCCCAACTTTTACAAAAATAATTGTTAAGTTAAGGGGTTAAAGAGTAGAAGTGATAGTTTATTACGCGAAAAATTTCACAACGCCAAGGTGACGATAACAGCGCCGTACTGCTCGTTTCTGCGGCAAGTAGAATCGGCCAGCAGTAGACAGACACGCCACGAAATTTCAACTGCTTCGCTCGAATTTCGTTCTAACCACCTGCTTGACGTTCTTTTGTATCTCGATGGTCAAGTTTTAGCGGCTGTATTTAAACACAAATAAATTTAGTAACGTTTGAGCGCAGATAAAATAAGAAAGATGCGATTGTCGCTTCGATAAAATATCGGCACAGCCGCGGAAAATATTTAAACTCATAAATCGAAGTCATAAATTGCATTCCAAAGCTGCATTTGCCCACGGACTGTTCGAGCCACGCGGCTGGGAATACCGTTCACACCGGGTGAAAGGTTAATTGCGAGACCGAACGGCATTGTATTAAATTTTCAAACGGGACGACAGCGAAGCGCGTGGAATTAATAGTGCAACGACAAGTTTTACAGCCTCGCCGAGCTCCGATATGAAACTGATTTGCATTTTCGATCGCGGCCCCCGAACAACGTTGGACGCGTTTACTCGTCCGTTGAACTCGCGCGTCACGGGCTCGTTAGTTGGTACTTTCGCGAGATCCTCGGGAACTTTCGCTGAACGACGGTCAAGAAACTAGCGGGGTTCGGTTAACTCGTAAATGGAATCGAATTTACCATGCGACCGCTCGTCCGCGGGAAGATCAACGAGAAAATTACTGGCGATACCGAGGCGACGTTGCGCGCCGAATTAACGCGTTGCGTGCTCTCGAGCGGAAGAGCCGCTGCCCGCGGATCCGCGGGACCAATCGTCCCCGGCGTTGCTTTCGTTCTATGCTCCCTGACGGCGCGGAGTTTCGCCGATAGCGTCGAAGATTTTCGTGAGAAAACCGGGGAGCTAATGGCGTCGGTGTAAATCTCCGATCCCAGAAATCGGTTGTCCCGTCGCGGGCGAGAGTCGATCGTGCAAACGAACAGATGGAGACCGGGGGCGTCGGTCGGCCGATAATAAAAACAATCGATCAGCGCGTAACGTCATCCACTGCAACGGTCAGTGGAGCGCGAGCAGGCGAACGAGCGAGCGTGGCCGCAGCGCACGGTCACAGTGTACCGTGCAATTTTCTTAAGCCCGGCCACTTATACTCATTTACGTTCACGTTTACATCATCGAGGCAGTAAAGTGTTACTGCTAGTGCACAGGTGCGCCCTGGTTTTTCTTTTTATCTTTGCTGTCCGTTCGTCGTTGGTCGACTGGCTGTTGTCGGTCGGTCGGTCGGTTCGTTGGTCGGTCGGTCGGCCGACCGGCCGGTCGGACAGTTGGCGGTTGGTTCGGCCGGTTCGTTCGGTCGTGAGCTTTTTTGTTCGTGGTCTACGCGCACCTAACGAGTCATGGCCTGTCATTATCCGCTCTTGCTGTAGCCCCCCTCTCCCCCTCTCCCCCCCCCCCCCCCCCCCCCCCCCCCCGCCGGTGTCCTGGCTGCTTTCCATCTACGCGCAGATTATCCTGGAAACTTATTGCGGTAACCTCGGACAATAACGACAGAATCGAATGCGTTTGCTGAACGCCCCGCCATGCCAGGCCACTGGCCTCGCCTTACTATAGTTTCTTTTCGCGGTTGCTTCGCCGTACTACGATCTGTCGCGTGGCGCGCACGCCTCTCTTCCTCTTCCTCTCTTCTCTCTCTCTCTCTCTCTCTCTCTCTCTCTCTCTCTTCCTCTCTTACTCACCGCCGCACCGCGTTCCGCTCGGCCACGATGCCGATCATGCTCTACGATCTCTTTACGTCAGGTAATTAACACGTTTCCTAGCAGCCTCGCGTACACGGGATGGAACTGAATATTCCTACGCGCAGACTTTTTCATAATAATCGTGTGTAGAAAGGACGTTCACGCTGACACCAACCAGCGTTTTTCTTGTGAGTACTAAACATTGGCAAAACAACAACAAAAAAAAAAAATAGAAGAAATTATACTGGGAGCATTACTGCTACTCGCAAGCAATGTATTGGTGTTTGTAATTTTCTTTTACGTGCATTATTTTTTTTTAGAAACGTCGGTGACCTTCAATCTTTTCAACGGCGTGCTACGGATTTGTTTGTGTATCATACGAAAGCGTGTGCCGAAACGAATTCGTGCACGGCATAATGACCTTCAAAGTCTGACCCTGTATGTGCCTTTGCCAGCTTCTTCTACCCCTACTTCTGACAATTCCGTATTAAACTTTCAATTCGTACTACGTTAATTTATTAAAAGTGTCAAACGTCTGATAGTGAAATGTATTATATTGTATAATCATTGTTTTTTTTTTGGTCGGATACACATAAATTTCGCAGATTCGTCGAACTACGACGGCGGTTATAGAAATAAATGGTCATAATGACCGCGTTAGAACTGAAGGAGTTGGAACGGCGTCCTTGGTTTCACGAAGAAACGCTAAACGGCAATAAATCGCGGATGTTTCGGCCAGGCAAAATAAAAGTTGTTCCTAATAATGAAAAACTGTTGTAAAGTGTATTAGCCGGGCCGGTTAATAAAACCCATTAGACGTTTCTTTGATATTCTTTTAAGTGTCCAATTAAGCAGGTGTAATTCCATCGACAAAACTATTGGACACATAAAATGGCCAATGGCAGGTCGTTCGCGAAACGAACGACGACGGGAATTGTGTTAATGGCTCCCACTTTCTTCCTGTTTCCTACGGCCACGCCGACGGATCATATCAATTTAGCACGGCGCATGTAAGAAACGCAACGCGATCGTTCCCGTTCGTCGGACACACGTTGGTATTACCCACAAGCCGCTGACACACCGGGACGAGTTTTCGAGTTCGCGGGCAGGTACGCGGAAATAATTACGTCTCGCGATTCGATAAACCCGGCGCGATAAAAATCCCCGCGTAATAGCGCCAGTCATCTCTAACGGGAACTAGTTTATCGAGGCGTATCTGCTCGCGAACGCATTAATATCCGCGAAACAGCCTCTCGCGCAACGTATCGCGCCGCGCCGGTCTCGAGAGCCGAGCGGAGTCGAGCGGAGCCGAGCGGTACCCCGCGCGAGCTTTGTCGCGAACGGATAAATCCTCGTGGAAAATTGATTCGTTACCGGCCGGTGTCTCATCGCACACCAACGAATCGCACGCCTGTCGTGCGGCCTTTAACGATCTATTAATGCGCGCGATCGCCGGTACCCTATTTCACAGGAAATTACGCGCTACCACCGCGAGACTCGCCTCTTCCGTGTGCACGCGTGCGCTTACGAAACCCCTCGTAATCGTAAATCCAAGCGAATTGCCCCGAGTACGTGGTTAGGGGAACGCGATAAAAGGCAGCGAGAAATAGAGACGGACGGAAAAGTCCGTCCAATTACTATCACGCGACTTCGAACCTACGTCGCGCGTTGCTAATTATAAATATCATGTCAGGCCCTCTTATTTCGTCGAAGAGTCCTCCTCGTCGGTGATCTAGCGACCGTTGAAATTGTATTTCAACATTTTTCGAGAGCAAACACTTAATTAATCGTTGAAAATAGGAACTACGGTGTTCTCTCGATATATGTCAACAACGCGGGCCTTACCGGTGACATGTATCGTCAAAGAGATACTATTCTTTGTTCCCAGGAGTTTCGAGGTATCAGGCTCTTCGCGGGGTATACCTTATAGTACTATTGATAGTTGTGCGACTTTTATCAACCAGGTATTTGCGACGTTAGACGTTGCAGTCGATTTCGAGAGCCCAACCGCCTCCCAATTAGCTCAGGGATGTCACATACCCTGTTCTGCGACTTTTATCAACCAGGTATTTGTGATATTAGAGGTTGCATTCGATTTCGAGATCCCAACCGCCTCCCAATTAGCTCAGGAGGGGGGCACATACCCTGTTCCCCTTCCAGGGGGTTTGGGGTATGCGTAATGAATTTCCCTTACGATTAAAAAGAAAAAATAAAACAGAAAAAGCTACTTGAGACATATATCGAGAAAAGACTGTATATACGAGAAGAGATTATTCTGACGTCCGCGTACTTATGTCGTGATTTTGGTGATCATCTGTTGGAGCCACAACGGTAACGGGTGTTCCCGATGAAAAGAATCGTGTCCTACGTTTTCGCGCGAAAGCAACGTTCGCAATTTGCACCGCGACTGTGTATACAGGCTGTATGGCCGCAAGAAACGGCAAGGGGAACGCGAACGGTGGACGTGATTCAAAGAGAGAAAAAGGAGAAGGGCCCGCGAAGTGAATAGGCTCGTAATTTCCATCAGAAAAGTTACGCCGTTTCCATTACCGGGCACGCCGCCGCGCCGCGCCGCGCCGAGCCGCGCCGGCCCGCTCGTCCGGTCGCGCGCGAGCAAATCATGCTACCGTCGGGCCTCGCGATTTCTCGCTCGAGTCGTCCAATTATCGCGCGGCCGCGCGCCAAGCCCCGTCCGCTCGCAGCGACAAATAGTAAATAATAGTAAATAATGGTAACAGGCACCGTCGACTGGCAGTTTCCACGTGCCGCGGCGACGCGGGCCGGGAACACGTGCGCGACAGTGCGCCCCGCGCCGGACTGACAGCTTATCACTCGGTTCGACAACGGGACCCGGCTATCGGCTCTCCGTCCGCCCTGGCGAACGTTCAGGGCGGCGACGAAAAAAAGAAGGCGACGGTAATGGCGCCCGGGGCTTTTTAAGATCGGATCGAACGAGATCTCGGCCCCCGGTTAAGAGGGAACTCGAAACGTTTGTTGACGCTGGCTCCGTCATGATGGTCCTATTTAGGGACCCTCCGAGGAACGGTCCGATCGACGCAAATTCGACCATCTCGCTCGTCCCGCCCATCCCCTGAAAATGACAATGCAGAAACGCGGAGGGGGCGGGGGAAGGGAGAGAAAGGGATCTGGGTCGCTGGATGAGGAAGTGTTCTTGATACCTTCCTTTGTGTGCTCGTTTTTCTCGGAAAGATGTTCGAATAATGAAGATGAATAATTCGGGATCAGTGAAGCCTGCTTTCTCAAAAAATAATACTCGAGATTGTTCGTTGAAGGTCAGAATAGCTGTCCAATTCCGTGCCATACAAACACGTATGTCAACAGTCGATGTACCCGGTGACTCTACTTGTATGAAGCTTGTTCGGGCTTTTGAAACTTTGCACAAGAAAATTCAAAGTAGTTTAAAATTCAAAGATCGGAAAATCAAAATATTGTGATTGTTCCTTCGCGCAACTTTTACTTATTCTGAAATTTTCCGGGAATCTGGTGCATTCTTATTGAAACAGGCAAAAGTGGAAAACGCAAGAGACAAATAGAGGCTTTTAGTGTACGCTCACGTGGAGGACAGAGTGACGACGAAAATCGTTTTGCCCGGCTAGAATCGCGTTTTAAACCAGCGCGTGCATGTGAGCGTGTGCATATGTGCACGGATCGTGCACCCACGCCGTGCCTCGTCTTTCTTTCTCCGTTCGCCTGCCTTTCGCTCTGTCGTGCAGTTCGTGCGGTTACGTCAGGTATTAAGAGGCCGTGCCCCACGGTGACGAAAGTCTCAAGGTTGCCTCGTGCACCGGGGTGCAATGACTCGCACGATTTTCGCGTAAAAATATCAACATCATGTACGGCCCCCTCCGAAATGATGTAGCCGGTCTCTGGGGAACTAGGTGAGCTCGTAACTTTCACGGAATTAGTGTTACGGGACCTCTAATCTGTCTTCCGAAAAAAGTTGCCAACCCTCTTCGACACTGTCACCACGCCCCTCTATTTCCAAGCGTTTGCTCGCCATAGCTTCTGCTCAATAACAAATGACTTCAACAAGATATACTCCAATATAATACAATACTTCAAAACTGTTACCACTCGAGTGGTGACACTGAAGCACCACTAGAAATTGTTGTGGCATTATTTCAAAGAAATTGCAAAATATATTACGAAATATTTGTTCCATTACAAAATTTGCATTCAACAGATGACTAAACATTTAAATATTATATATGGAAATCGGATCAGTTTCGTATGAATAAAATGAAAATATTCTAAGACGGAGGGAAAATTTAGTTTGAGAATGAAAATAGCGCCGAGTGAAAAGGGTTAACAGACAACTTCAAAACGTATACGAAAATGGAGAATATCGTAGTTTGTTGTATTTAATTTAATAATTTAATTTTTCGTTGTATAAGAAAAGGAATTTTGTGGCTCAGAATGTCCCTCGAAATTCGATGATTTGAAAATCATAGTACAACTTGATATAATGTTGTTTTAATCCTGTTAGGGTAAGGAACTCAACTACTAGGGGGGTACCAATTACTGTGCCTATATGAATGATACTTATTTTTAAAGCATAATGAATATTTAAAAAAGAGATATATATGTATTAACTGATTTTAAATAAAAAATTTAATATTTATTTTGCTTAAATTTATCGTGCTTTAAAAATGAGTATAATTAATGCAGGCACAGTAACTAGTAGCCCCAGAGTAATTGAGTCCCCCACCCTACATGGAAATCGTTAACATGCCCATATAGACCCATAAATATGATCACATAGGAGTATTATGAACGTATATGGTTTGCTGAGGTCGTTTTAATTTTTATATAACAGAATATAGAGACTCCGAGTACCTAAACGTTGTAAATTTATAATAACTGAGATAGAGTGAACAGCTTTTATGACCAGCAGGACATGATGTATGTAGAACAAGATCATAACTAGACCGCGGATCTTTATGAAAAATAAAAAAATATTTGCATGGATTACAAGGCACGGAAGCGAAATAAAAATTTCTTCCTTCTTTGAATTATTTTATGAAACCAACACACTGGCGCCCTTAAGTGTTTTTAATGTGTCCACTGTCTTAAATTGTACTCACCCATTTTTGTCATAAATGCATAAAATTTTCTATGATTCCAAGATTTTCAGATTGACTAAAGCCGAAAGTGGCAGAAAAATTGTGATTTCTCACCCAATTTCGATGAAACTTTCAAGTGGGGTAGAACAGACATAAATCCACGAAACGTATTTTTTGTAGGGAACAATGCTCAGTATTTCTTCCACCACTCCGATTAATCGCAATCTTTTTACCCGATATACGTCCAAAATACGGGTCTATCCAGAGACATACATATATCGGCCAGGAAATCATCGAAGTACAGCATCGAGGCAAACTTTGCCAGTGTGATTCCATCGAATCGCAAGGTTCAAGGACTGAATCGAAATGGTGGTATCTAAAGCCTCGTACAGACCTGAACATTGCGCTGAACATTGGGCCGAAACGCAAAATCGACATTAATTTCAGCGAACCGAACGGCGCGATTTTGCAAAATGTTCAAGTCTGTATGAGGCTTTTGGTGTATGTCGAAAAACCGACAAATGATGGATCGACCGCGCACACGAACGCAAACGGGTAGGACTTGTAAATCTGTTTGCAGGACAGATAGCATAATCGATAAAATCGTGCACGAATGCACGCGGCAGCCTTCGTGTACATGAATGGGTTTGCCACCATCTTCTAGATTTTTTGTGTTTATCCATTGCGATTAACGAGCTTCCACAGTTTGCAAGAAATTTTGGAAAATACACAAATACGATCTGTTCGTTGCGCTGGTCATGCCATTCGGCGGCCATATTTTCTGAAAAAAGGAATCGTTTAAAATTAAACGTATAACGTCAAAGTTCAAGCATTTGTACTGCAATACATTTATTTAATATACTGTCCAGTCGTCATTATTATGCCATTCGGCGCGCCGCCGCACTATGGGTGATTTGGACAAAATCGGATTCAAAATCAAGGAACTTTCGATAGGAATGAGGTAGAGCAATGAAATTTCTTTTAAATTGAAGCTCAAAGTTTATGGAATATGGGAAAAATAGGGAGATTGTGGTACGAACGTTTTTTAACCTTGAGAAAATAAACGAGCAGAAATTCAAGACAATTTTTGAGTTTTTCCAATACCACGCGCGGAAAGAATTTTTGTTTAACATGCTATACATCATTTCCCATAGATTTGTTCACGCTGATTTCGAATCTGGTCTCAAAATTTGTCTACGTCCTCAGGGTTGTGCAAAAAATAGATTTTTATGACAGAAAGTAATGAAATAATTTTTTCGTTGAAACGATTGGATGGTGATAATATCCCTATTTTTCCCATATTCTACAAAGTTTCAGCTTTAGTTTAAAAAAATTTTCATCGCTCTGCCTCTTTCCTATCCGATTTTGTCCAAACTGGCCACTGTGCGCCGAAATGAATGTCGATTTTCCGTTTCGTTCTCCGTTCGGCGCAACGTTCGTCGAAATGTCCAGGTCTGTAGGAGGCTTAACGATCGGCTAAACGGTATAGTTGACCAGGGGAGATCGGCCGATCGGCTGGACCAGCTGTCCGTTGGTCGGGCACGTTCGGGTTGATGGGTGTGTAACCTCGGCAGTAAGCGCGGTTTGTTGATCGCGCGTAACCCTGTCGCTCGTGCAAAAGAGCCGGAGGATAGGAGGGAGCGAAAGAGGCGGGAAGATCGCGAACGTAGAACAGAAGATGGTGTTCCATCCGCGGTGTTCCTTGTCCAGACGATACGGCGAGGGGCCCCGTTTGGTGTTGGAGTCGGTGTCCCGGGCTGGTGTTGGTGTCGACGAGCCGCGTGGGTAACCGGTTTGGCGGGTCCTGCAGTTGCAGCGCACGCACGTGTACGTATCGTGCGCGCGGGCGCTCCTGCACACAACCGGGATCGACGGACGCACGCATGCACGCACGCACGCACGCACGCACGCACACACCTGCGGCTGCGTGTTCAGCGGCAGAAGATCCTCCGACTCCAACCGAACGTATTATACACCCGACATACTGGTCTAAATATAGCATCGCATTTACATACGAGTCCTAAAGACCAGGGCTGGATTAATGTGTAGGCGAAACGGAGAAGTCTTCTCTCTCCCTTTCCCTCTCTCTCTCTCTCTTCTGCTTTTTCTCTATCGATCGTCCTCTCCCTTGTTCCCCTCCTCCGTCCTCCTCTCGACGGACCTCCAGACAATCGGTCGACCGATTTTCTTCCTGGCGACAGGTAACTCCGTGAGGAAGAAGATAACGCGGATTCTAGGTTGCCTGTGACTCGTCACTTCCAACAGCTACACGCTTATGTTCCTCATACTGTTTGGCTGACTTGGAAATAGCTGGAAATAGTGGGAAATAGTTCTATGAACCTTAGAACTTCCAAAGGTGACTCTTTATACCTACAAGGTGAATAATCAAACCGATCTCTTTTCTGCGTAAAATTTTCGAAAAATTATTTCTTGTCGTGTTGAAGTTTAGTATGTAAAAATTCTTTTGTTAGGAGAAAGCGTTTGGTGAATATTGTGATTTTTCAATCTTCCTTGTCATCGGACGAATGAGAAGAATCAAGTTCAAACGCAAAATGTTTTATTAAAGTAAATCTGTAAGAAAATTTTGATTAAAGTTGTGGGGATAAATTTGAAAAAATTATTTGAATATCAATTTTATTGGTAAATTAAGTTTGTGAGAAAATTTTAATGAACAATAATAAGTGCGAAGATATACTGTTTTCTTTACGACGTACAATATGCTCGAATGTTACAACATTTTGATCAGAGAAACGATTTTGTTCGGTATAAATATGCAAGAGGAAGTGAAGGTTCCAGGAGCCCTGCCTTGAGAGTTTACGTAACAGCTCGAGGCTCGAGAGGTCTAGGGTTACATACACTTTTTGATGGATCACTGTAGATGTTCAGAGAAACGAAATGTTGTATCTTTTAAACGCGCTAGTTAAAACCGCTGAAATAGAATGTTCAATAAAGATTTATCAGAATTTGTGACTCATCCGTGAGTGTTCACGAGAATTTATTCCACAATCCTACTGATAACAGAAATCTACTGATAACATAAATTCTACTAATTTAAACTAATTTTATATTTTGATTTTTCCTACTAATTTTTCTTCTATTTTTATTTTTTTCGTTTTTTCTTCTGTATTCTATTGATAACAGAAATTGAAAAGATTCACTACCGCGTTCAAATCACTTTTAGTATTACAAGTATAACTCTGCGTTACTATAGCCGTAGTGACGCAGAGTGATAGTAGCTGTAGTGAGCTTAGCTGTTCACCAGTTAAATTTGCGAGAAAACCACGAGTGTTGGAGAAGTTCGAATAATTTCAGCAATTTTCTCGTTACTATTATTATTGTGCTAAGAGAGAAAATGGTGCGCGCCGAGCGACGTATTGACAGCCATGATCATCACGTCTCAGAATCTCTGGAAGGAGGCCGAGAGTCAACATTTTAACTTGCGGATGGCTCGTGCGAGAGGTCAAAACCGACGTTCCTCTCCCGCTTCGGGTGGACCGGTCGTCTCACGGACACGGATGATCTTTCAGAGATTTCCGAGAGAGATTAAACGTTCCTGCGACCTCACGAGTCGGCCGACAATCCTTTTCGAGTTTGAAACTCGCAGTTAATCCCCTGAAACCAGCCCTATCAATGTCGGTACGCCAAAATTCATCCGCCATGGACGATTGGTCCACGCGACGAAATCAAATCGGACATGTCGCGACGCACAAAATGTTTCGCTTAATCCAGCGACTAAAATTATTTCGCTCGTATTTTATTGCAAAAAATCCCATGAAAATTTTGTAGCGTAACGTAAACCACACATACAAGTACCGGATATGTTTGTTGTTCCAAGCTCGTCCGTTTTAGGCAAATATATTATTATAAAGGAGTCGATTAATTCCTACCATTTAAGTCATCTTAATCACCTTAACTGGCATTTATTTCGCTTGTATTTTGTATTTTATTGCAAAAAATCCCATGAAAATTTTGTAGCGTAAGGTAAACCATATATAAGTATCAGATACGTTTGTTGTTCCAAGCTCGTTCGTTTTTGGGAAAATATATTAGTATAAAGGAGTCGATTAATTCCTACCACTTAACTCATCTTGATCAGCTTAACTCTCATTTACTTAGCTCGTATAGCTGTTTGGTATGTTATTGTAAAAAATTCCATAAAAATTTTTGTAGCGTAAGGTAAACCACACATACAAGTACCGAATACATTTGTTGTTCCAAGCTCGTCCGTTTTGGGCAAATATATTATTATAAAGGAGTCGATTAATTCCTACCACTTGCCACCCTATTTCGCTTCTTCTCATAGAAATGAATAGTGTTGTCACCTGTACAATTGCTTCACTGCAAACTTAAGTTTTCTAAAATGCCTTCTAACATCGATTCAAAGCTAGAAAATAAAATTTGTCTTCGTCGAATTAAACCAAGGAAATTACAAACGTCATTTAATTCCGAAAGGCACACGCTGACGTTTGGTCGACCATTTCTCGTACGCAAAGAACGCTAGTTCAAGTTTGTCGAAACTTCCCCGTGCGCGGTTAAATCTGCTACAAATGCATTTCCACAGTGAAGCAATTTAACGATTACCATTCCGACGGTTATGCGTCGTTGGGAAGGGAAAAGGACGATTCGTGCGGAAGCGATTGATTCCTCTCGGGACGCAGGCTGCATTCTCATTAACAACGGCAGGCCGTCGAACGACCACGACAGCTATGACTCGTGCGTTTCCCGTAATTTCGAGATTCGTTCCCGCGACACAGAGGCCTGCTGGATGCGCGGGGGTAAGAAGGATTCACTTTCTCGGCCCTCGAGTTGGAAAATAAATGGCGGAACTTGACAGGTTCGTTCGCGACGCGGCGAAGAGACGGAGTAAAGGAGGCTGGGGAAAAAGGGGACAGAAGGAACCAAGCCGAAGTGTACGACCAAAGAAGAGGGTCCGATTACTTCTCTCGCTGTTCCTCGCGTTCGCTCCCGGCCCTCTTGTACCCTCGTCTTCTTTCCCTCTCGAAACAAATTATCAACGCATCAAATATAACTTAGCTCGGCTACCGTATTCTTAAGCCGTCTCCGAACCGAGACCGTCTTTATTATTTCTTATTAACTCGACGCGTTTTATTGCGGGCCCGTTCGGGCCGCCACTTTTAATTGGACGCTCGTACGTGCCACCGATGATTCGGTGCTTCAACGAGTTTACACGCGACTCGATCGTTAACGACACCCGTGTATCTTTTTCGGGTTCCGTCGGCCCACGAACGGGCCCGTCCGTTGTCGGAATATTCTATTAACCCTCCACCGTTTCACAAAACTTTTCCCGAAAACTGGATTCTCGTCAGTTAGGGTCGACAGTGCCTGGAGGATAAACGTCGCAAGGCTATCCCCACTACCGCAGTGTAAACATAACGCGACTCGGGTATGTCTCCTGACCGATACTCGACACTATAGTTGCGATACTCGCAACGACGTTTGTCCTCCAGGCCTCGGCGACATATATAGAGAAATCCCCGAATGCAGTCTTCTGTTAAGAAGGTTTCAGTTACAGCTCGCGTAACGTTCAGTACATCTTATCGTTATCCGGAGGATCGGGTGATTTTCTCGCTGGTGAAACAGGAATGAGGGAGCACAGAGAGAATTATTCACCGGCGCGACATTTCGCGCGCTATGATCCGGCATTTTCGAGTGCGGATAAAGTGATGGTTCCCGAGCTCGACGGCGTTCATCGAGGCACATGAAACCGAGAGTAAGGTGCCGATAAAAACGGTTCTCGAGTTAACAGCTCCTCGCGAAACCCCCATTTACGGCTGGTCCCTGAATTATTCCGTCGAAATTGTAACCCTTTTCGACGATGCTTTTAGTGCGATCGATCACCGCCGATAACCCATCCACGGCCGTCCCGTCCGCTCGTCCCCAAGTTTCCCTCGGCCCGCGGAAACTTTTCCTCGCTCTTTCGCCAGTTTCCGGGGGACGCGAGCCCGCCTGACTTCAGACGGCGATTTCCGCGCTAGTAAAAAGCTCTCTCTCGCGCATAATTTAGCGCTCTGTAGGGTAATACACGGATACCCTCTCCACGCTCGGGAGCCCGCTCGGCCTGCAACCCCATACATACTCGATTGCGCCTCGTGAAAACCGGAGGAGCAACGGGGATAAATGCTAACTCCCGGGTCCTGGAACGGTGCCAGCCGGCTCCGTTCATAAATCCGCGCACGTCTCTTGCCAGGCTAGTAGTCACCGATGCGCTACGACCGCTACCGTACCTGATCCTCCAACCCCTAGCCTCCATCTTATATTCTTCCATGGTCGCGTCATGTCCCGAGGCGACGCGGAACCCGGGGCGAAAGATCGCGCGAGCAATCTTAAGCCGGATTTTGGCCCAGATTTACAGTACACTTTATAATTACTCGGACGACTCTCGCCGTTTCGAAAATAAAACGCTTAATCCCTCGGCTACGGCGGGATTAAACGCGGAGCGCACAAAGGCGTTCTCAGAGACGAAATTGGTGTTTCATGCTTTTCGCTGTACGTTTCAGCACGGTTGCGTTCAAATGGAATTACAGTTGCGTAATGTTGCATTTTAATATATTTTTCTAATACACTTAGTTCCACGAGAGCGTATCGGTCATATCTTTTGAAAAAAGGAATCGTTTAAAGTTGAAGGTATAACGTCGAAGTACAAGCATTTACGCAATACATAAAGTATAAGCATTTTGTGCAATACATTTATTTAATATACTGTCCAGTCGTCATTATTGTCGATCATAGCCTGGCACCCTTTAGGCATACTTTCTGCGAGATTTTCCGCCATTTTTTCGGGCAGAGGCCTCCATATTTGCCGGATATGACGTGTCAGTTGTTTCAGATTGAGTACTCGCTTTTCCCCCAGCTTGACCTTCATTGTTGCCTCAAGTTTTCGATGGAATTAGGGTTAGGCGACCGAGAAGACCAATTCAGTGTTTTGACACCATTTTCGCATTTTGGATGGCCGATATAACCTCAAAACATTGAAGCCAAGTGTTCAGACAGTTGACGTAAGTCGAATGGTAATTAAATGCGTCATCTAGTGAGAAAATTAGGAACGGCACGCTCTTCTTGAACTGACTGTAAATTTTTAATGACATGCTCCCTCTACAGTGCTAAACTAAAACCGCTATTAGCCTATAGTTTGATTATATTATCGACTGTATTATAGACTGATAGCTAGACTGCGGATTGTATGCATTTATACCAAAAATGGGTGGACGTATTTGGAAACAGTAAAAACATTAGAAAAATTTTAAAATACTGTTGCATCATTTTCAACCTGTTAAACAGATTAAGAAAGAAAATAGTAAACAGTAAAAACATTAGAAAAATTTTAACCCTTAACGCTCCAAGTGTGCCTCTCAAGCTCCATCGATGTGCAGCCAATTAATATATAAGATTGTTTTGAATGACTTCAATAATATTATTTACACATGATTGTAGTATTTAAAATCTGACACTTAAAAACTTGCAAGTTAAAGTATGATGAAAATAAATTGGAGTTGCCGGTGGATATTCCCAATTAAAAGTCGGAGCGTTAAAGAATAAAATACTACTGTATCATTTGCAACCTATTAAACATATTAAGAAAGAAAATAGTATACAGTAGAAACATTAGAAAATTTTTAAAATACTGTTGCATCATTTTCAACCTATTAGACATATTAAGAAAGAAAATAGTAAACAGTAGAAACGTTAGAAAAATTTTAAAATACTGTTGCATTATTTTTAACCTGTTAAACATATTAAGAGAGAAAATAAATTTCTATTTCACTCCACTCAGTTGCAATTCAGGTAGAAAATGTTTATTTTCCATAAAGATCCGCAGTCTACTAATAACATATGAGAACGGGCACCAGGTTATTCCTTATGAAAAAATCAGAGAAAATATAGACTGTTTTCTTTTTTATTTTTTATCATCTGGCTCATCGCCCGCGACTATTCAGCGGGACCCAATATAATGTCGTGCGAAAATAATGTTAGAAGGTATGTTAGGTGGTGCCTTTGTTGGAGGATCAACGACCCACTGGCCAATTTCCCCGGAGCCATCGAACGATGCGCTGGTTCCGTGACGATGATAAGCACGTTCCTTCGATTCCTCCTCTGAAAGTAGCATAAAAGGGAAACTCTGGTTGCTCGTGCTCCGGACAGGGCGGCCGAGAGCAGAGGTCTTATTCAACGGCGAAAGAAGAAGCCGGCGTTTTTCTGCCGCGCCGCTGTTGATCAACGGCCGGAAAAAAGCTTGCGCGTGACTATCGCGTGCATAATGGAAGGGCCGTCATTAAAACTTTCCTGGCGTCTGTATACGTGCGTGCATGCGATTCTTTCTTTCTTCTCCACCGTTCTTCTTCCTCTCTCGCCCGCCTCTGCCCTCCCGCGAAGCGATTTCCGATGGTTCGCGGCGCTTTCGCATGCGAAGCGTCGCGGGACTACACGTGGAATTGCATAAGAACCGGAACCTTGCGGTTGCGTGAATCGTCGCAGGAAAAAGAAGTAGATTTCTTCGACGCAGGCATAGATAAGAACACTTTTCTTTCCACCAAATGTTTTTGAAAAGACGACGAAATTTTTAGGCCGTTTGAATGAAATAGTGTTGTACAAAGCTCGAGTCTTCGAAGCTTCAAAGCTCAGTCTCAAAGACTAAGTTTCTAAGGCTACAATTATATAAAGCTTAAACTTTCGAAGCTTTAAGACGCAAAGCTTCAATGCTCAGCTCTCGGCGCTCTTGGCGTTCCAATAGGAAAAAGAAATAGATAACAATTCCATGTATATGTCCCATTTAGGCTGTGTACATACTCGAGTCTTCAAATTTCATGCTCAAGCATTGAGGATTCCGGTACTCAAGATTCAAATCTGGAAAGCTTTCGAGCCTTCAAAGCTCCGGACTCGGAGCTCGTTTGAACAACACTAAAATGCAACGAGGAAGGAGTTCGAATTCTAGGAATTCGATTTTATAGTCGATCATTTTCATCGAACCTGAAAAAGTAAGATTTTCTGCTACAGCTTCCATGCAGGTTGTCACTCTCATGATTAAAATTCATATATTTAGAAACCCGTGAAGGAAACGGAATTTTATTCCATTTAAATTTCTTTGAATGCACTGAAAGCTCCACAGTTTGTAATATTTGTACCCAGTCGAAGAACAGGAAACAAACATTTCTGTTCAAGTATGTCCGTTTAGCAATCCATTTTTCGGAGGTTATTAACACCTCGTTGAAAGGTTTATGGAATAATACTCAATCTTTCCGGTGATTGCGTTACGCCAAACGATTAGTTGATTTAGTTTTACTAAACTGTCGGTATGACACGAGGAAACGCTCGACGTGGAAACGGAGACGCAGTGTTTTCCACGCGCGGCTGCACGAACATCTCAGGGACATTATTTGTTTAATCCTGCCACGAAGGATGCGTCTAAGATTCTTCTAGTGCAAGCCAGGATTTTTAATATTCAGGTTGGATAGCGGCGGCAATAACGTGGTCTGCGGATTGAAATAATTGTCACCTCGGCCTTGCTCGAGCTAATGCGATTCCGCGAAAGGCGTGTCGAGAAAACTTTCAAACCCAAGCCACGATAACGCTCGAGCCGTCTTAGATAAGAGACGAGCGATACGGCTTGGCTCGTGGCCAACCAACGCGACGCCCGGCGCGGCGCGGAGCGGCGTTCCTTGACTCGGGAACGTGTCTATCGAAGTTGTAATCCACTTTGTAAAAGTGCCCGGGAGACGGTCGTCCCATCGACTTGCATCTCTCCTGCTCCATTAACTCCCCGTGCACTGCTGGGAATCTCAGCGCTCACCGTTTCCGAAAAGGGGGGACCGGTCGACAGATTTTGTCCACGTCAAATCTTGCTCCTCAAAACTCGTTGAGAAACTCACTGAAGTTCAACAACATTTTTCTCTGACGCTCGAACGTCGATACGTTCTTTGTATTGAAATTTCTATTTTTATATCGAATTATTTACTTTATATTAACGTGCAATGGGGTAAATCGGTACACCGGGCAAATCCCCACTAGGCTCTTATTTATTCGAATATACGTCGCATTGTACCAACTGTAAGGTAGAAATCTTTCTTTGGTTAGAATTCAATGATCAACATAGATGGCTGACATGTATTCCGCGATTCCCGCGTTTAACTCGTTCGACAAAGTGCATGGTGTTTCCAGGTGCACAGCAAAGATTGAGTTAAGCATTATGAAACGATAATTTAAGCAATAGTTTGCAAATCTATGTGTTTGTATTCGATAGGCACTACGTATAGTAAGGTAAGATTCCTTTATAGTATTAAAATGTATCAGTTCGGGGCAAATTCGGACTATCCATTTGGGCAAAACCGCACTATAGTACGAATTTGCCCAATGTTACATTTTAATTGTTACTCTTTAAAAATTTTTTATTACGAATTTTTTAGACTGATAATACTTTTGCAACCCCACGATGGTCCGAAATTATGTAAAGAAAACAACACTTATATTTACTTTATATCGAAAAACAAGTTTTTCTTGAATCATCGTTCTGTTGAAATTTAAAACCCCAAAGAGCCATTGCGCTACATACTGTTAAATAAGAGTCATATTAAATAAAACTTCGAGTTGTTAACCCTTGGCACTAGAATGGCGACTGTAAGGCGCCACTAAAAATTGCTGCATCATAAATTACTAAACATTTCAATATTGTACGAGTAAATTGCACCATTTTCGTATGTATAACATGAAAAATATATATATAAATGGGAAATATTCTAGGTCGGAGGAAATTTCGTTTTGGAGTTAAAATGGCACCGAGGGTTAATACACATATTTCCAAAAAACATTACGGGGGGTAATTTCTATGAAATTTCCAAAAGTTTAATATCCTTTATGATTACTCCTACCTACGTAACCTCAGTCCTCGTTATTTTGTACCTGTGGCGCTTCCATTAATCAATTTACGTTGCCTAACTTCGTCCTTCGTGCGCTCAATTTTTCGCCGTAGGTACGGGGAAAAATAACACAATTTCTGTAACGCGATCGCGCCCGCATCGAATTTTCGCAAAAAAATTAACCGAGCTTTTGAACGTTATCCGAACCACCCCAAAGCATCCCCCGGTGACCGGTGCCTCCGTTTGCAAACTTTATTTCGCTGTTCCGATCGAAATTCGAGCCGCGCCGGCGCGGTTTAATTGTTTACGCATGGGCTGGTTAATCGCGTAATAATATTTGCCCGCGCGAAATCCCCGCGGCGGGAATGTAATTTTAATCAAGCGTTGATCAGGTCGCATCGGACTGATCAAAACTGGGAGGCATCTAATTGGCCGATCGATCGGACAAACCGCGGCTGATCCCGTCGATAAGCTTCTTTCCTACGGAACGTTTTGCGGTGCTTCATTACAGGCTCGCGCAAATCAGCCGGGTTTCAGGGGATTTGCATTGCGCTGGAAAAAACCGGCGCGAACGAGTGAATTACGACGGTAAAACGCGGCCGAACGAGTATCGCGTGCGGCCGTTCCTGGTCGGCTGGGTTGCGGTACACGTGCGATTATCGTGCGCGTTGTCTATGGCCACCCTCGAGTCCGGACAAAACAACGAATTAGGGAAAATAGAGAAAGACACCGCGAGTGAAACCGGAAATGGAAGAAAAAAAAAGCAATTGCAGGCTAGACGAGGCCCCGATATCGTTCCCGATCTAGACGGACGGGCCATCTGATATCCGAAGTCGATTACGCGCAACGATACGTGCCGATAACTAGGCACATGTCACAGCCGGACCAGGGTCGGCCGGTAATAACGCGGCGGCAAGATCGAATCTTGGCCGCGATTTAATGGCAATTACCTGACGTGCGCGTTCTTGACAAATTACAACAAACGCGGCATCGGTGCGAGACACATGCCGCGCCGAGCCGAGCCGAGCCGCGCCGAGTCGCGAACCGGTGGCCCGTAATTATGCCGGGCGAGAGCCTTGAAATTTTTCGATACCGGCCACCGGAGCCACCGGTAACTCTGGTTCTGGCTCCCACCCCGGCCAGAGACTAGGTCAAGTCTACGTGACTTGACCGCACGAAGGACAAGTCGTACTTGCTCCGCCGGCGACTTACGACTTACGGCCACGAAAGTAAAAGCCACCGGGATACTCGAGCCGCTCGACTCGATCATCTCTCTCGCGGGTTCCCGAGACACTTCTCTGACTATTGCCGCGGACAGGTTTCTGTTTCATCTCTCCGCCGGGAATGTCTTAATCGAAGATTTACGCCTCGTAAACCCAGCACGCACCGTTTCCGCTCCACCCCCTTTTTTTCCCCAAACCGTGTCGCGCGACATCCTCGAAGACGTACTTCGTACCTCGAGGGCGCATCGAAATAATATTTGCACATTACGAAACATATAGTTAACACTAGGTTCATGGAACATAAAAATGACTATTTTACATTACTTTATGAAAATAACATGAATGTATCGATCGAAGTTTGTAGTAATTTTTTTAATAATATGTACCCAAAGAAATCAATTTGTTAAATAATTGCTCGTGGATGCATTTTTACAATCTCAATATTCGCAATTTAAAGAAATTAGAATCCGTCATTTTGACATGTTAAACATGTTCGGAAAGAGATTGGCCCGTGAAAGTGGTGACAGGAACGAGCTCAGAGAAATTTTTATACACGACCCGGTCATATTTATATTGGATTTTGTATTTGGAAAATGTTAAATAGTATTATACGAACAGGACGCTAGATAATTGACTGATGGATTGTTATCTTGCCACCTGGACAGACAGATTGTTGTGACACTAAAGAAATAATATTTCACGGTAAAAAATTTTGTTAATAACATCAATCTACGGACAAACTGTTTCCCAGACAAATAATTTTAGCTGCGTAAACAATTTTAAGTGAAAATATCAGTAAGCTCCGTAGCTGCCGTACTAGCTAACACAATACTGGCTACACTGATTTTGTAGAGATAACATGATTATTTAACACGTTGACGGAATTATTTGTCCAGCTTTTAAAATGGATTTTTACGTTAATATATTCATTGTACGAAATTTGATTTGGATCTGTGAAATGCAAGAAAGTTGGATGACTACTCCATATCATACATTTAATTTTCTTCAATTATTATTTCATTAAACAACTTACTTTGATTTTATGGGATTCTTGAAGTTTCTAGTTTGACAGTCAAAGTGTCAATCTAAATCCTTACGTTGTCAAGAATTTTTCAGTAACATTTTCTTTCAATTATTGGAAGAAGTTTCGTGTGATCAGCAACCCTAGGTCTACGGAGCACTAAAAGTGACTATTTTGCATTACTTTACAAAAACAACGAGAACTGGCTACCCACATTTTTAGCAATATTTTAAAAAGAATATATACCTAGAAAAATAAATTTGCTAAATAATTTCTGATGTATGCATCCTTGGAATCTTAATAATTTAAAATTAAAAATACTAGAACCCGTGATTTTGACAGGTACCGTGAACCGTGAATGTTACGAAAACTGTAGTGTAACGAAAAGTGTAAGCGAAGAAACAATTATGTCTTGTATCATAAGCTGTTGACTCTGCAATTCCCATTTGTTAGGGAGCAACGCGTCATGTTACAGCCAAACATAATATACGGTGTAATCTTTCCGTTGTCGACGTTTCAATTACGCCAGCTCCGATCGATGTTACAGTTAACGCGGTTACCAAAGTAAATGCCAGCATGATCTTTTAAGAGGGCGGAAGAGGTACGCAACGAGGCTCGGTGTGTAGATCGTGACTCCGTGCTCGTGTGCACTAGATAGACTTAATGGACGCTTGGTATTTAGCATAAAACAACAAACGATCCTGGCGTAGATAGACGTGGAACGTGTTCGATGTTGCGCAGCCACGTTTATAATCGAGGTGAGCGATCGATAACCGGTAATCGGCGCCGATTTAATCGCGTTACTGACCTTGTGCCGAAGCGGGCGCTTCTGGAGAGCGTTCGCAGCGCGCAGATCTGGACGAGATCCAGCGTTGTTTATCCACCGCAGAAATACATTCCTATTTGCAACCACCTACTTTACAATCGTCACCAAATATTCACTAATCCCTCGTACAAAGTTCGATACGCTACTCTGGAAAAATATTTACACTCATTTGCAAAATTTGTACCTCAGACAGTTTCCGAGTGTGAGGTAATATAGAAACAATAAATCATTGGAAACGGATTATTTTCTTTTAACGTGAAAACAACTATTTCAGCGTCATAAGAGAGCATAGCTAAATATTTCCGAACATAACCGACATGTACTTCTTAACCACGCATAAATAAAACGCGTTAATAAAACTCTTGAATAAACTTATTACTAGAATCCAGATTCTTGATTCAGGTGTAATATTAATGACATCGTAAAGATTCATTAATCATTACCAGACTGCGGATCTTTACGCAACATAAAATTTGTATAGATCAATTTCGAACTATAGGAGCTAACTAAAAATTTATTTCGCTCATTGATAATTTTTATATGTTAGTAAGGTTATGTCGACATTGTGAAACTCGTTCAATCTTTTTACTGCTTTGAATTACACCTACTCGTTGCTGTCATAAATGCATAAAGTCCGCAGTCTAATCATTGCTATCTTGAATCTATCATTGAATAAGTGCACGGGGAAATTCTCGTTCCCAGATCGATTTTCATAATAGTGATTCCAGTATTCCAGGAATTACTCTTGATCCCGAAGACAGCGTCGTCGACGATGACGACGGGCTCGGGCAGTCCGTTCGCCGCGGACTAACAGCGATATCGGAACTTCGTCGGCGGTTAATTAAGATTAGCTCAATTATACGCGTTTAACCCACTTTCGCTGGCGTTGCGCAAACCCCGTTTACCTGTCTGAGACACCGCGACAGATGCTAATAACGATCTCCGCTGGTTTTAATAAGAGCGGCCGGCAAAAACCGCGCGAGTAACGATCTACGCGCCGCAATTCATCGCGCGTATATTTATTAACGGCACCGCGGGGTAACAATAACATCGAGGACCGCCGCCGAGTCAATGATTCATCGTTCGGTGTGCACGATCATCTTCGCTCGATGTCGCGCGGATCGTCATCGTTGAATAATTAATTTTGACGCGTTGGTTGCTCGAAGCGGTGATTATTCGACGCGTCTCTCGCTCGGACACAACATCGAACAGCTAATACGGTTAAAAATAGTGAAACGGTACGGTTGAAAACCTAGATAACAGTTATCGTGTCGGAGAGCTCGAGCCGTATCTGGTTCAAGGGCTGCGCCGACACTTTTAAGAAATTCCTCGACCTCGCGTGATGAGTGATTGTGCGGCGCGATGCCCGGAGAACTAATTAGAAATGGGCGCGAACTGGATTTCAATATTGATGAGGTAAACCGTGAATCAAAGTGGTTCGAGTTGGACAGAGTACATTTTACTCGATCCTTGATATCAGCTCATGATATCTGAGTAACTGAATAAATGTTCTCTTGCTTCATCATTATTTCCATTCCATGCGCATATTTTTTCCTTTGCGGATTCGTGCTATTGTCGATATAACTTATTTTTCGAAAGAAAAGATCCGACACGTACGACGGGTTGTAAAGTAGACGTTCACCCTGCCGCAAACTGTCTACATTAATCACCGTACCGTTTATCTTTATGTAAATACCAGTTCTCGAGGATTATTTCATAAAGCCAATAATAGAATGGAAACGACGAACGTTCCCAACAGCGGAAGAGATATATTAAAATGTTCAATTTTATTATAATATTTATTTCAGCAATATGTAATTATAATTTTATTTCATTAAATTTATTTCAGTCGTCTATATCCGAACGAGTACTAAAAGTCGTAGTTACTACCTTCAAAAAATTAAAGTTTCACTTAATTTTCTCTCAGGTAGTAATCGGATTTCAACTCGAAACTTTCATCGAAATTCATTTATAAATTGTAAACGATTGAAAACTGTGAAAATTACTCACGATTTTCATTCTACTATCTTCAATTAGACAAATCATAAAAATTCCTAAATTTTTGTTACAGGCCCGAGTGAAAACATTTCGTTATATATTATCAGTCGTAAAATGCAGTCACCTGCTCTATTTCTGAACAAATTATTCTGATTCGGAGCGTGTGCCATCGATTGGGGTGATTCCGTGCCGGCGAGTTTTCTCAGTGAAATCTGGAATAAAGAAGATGGCGGCGAGAAGCATCTCACGGGCAGTAGAACAGCTCGAACAAAACCGAAGGCGCATAACCTCGCGACACGGGCACCTCGATGGCACGAGTCCACCGATCTCGAAGTAGGAAAGGGTGGGAGGACATTGGAGAGGGCACACACGACGTGCAAGCAACAAGCAAGAGGTAGGAGGGACGACGCTTCAACCATACGTTTGAGTTGGTTGACCCGGAGCAGGCACGTTCCTACCTTCACCTCAACTTCGTCCTAAGGAATTGCCTTCACGCTTGCGATTTCATTCCACGCAGCCGCGGTGCGGCCGCGCTGCGTTTATTCCTGAATTGACCCTTTCGCGCTGAACTTGCCCGGTAATTGATGGGTCCAACGCGCGACGGGCGGGAGGGGACGGAAACGACGACGTCGCGCGTCGTTGCAGGGATAATTGATCTTCCGTGCGGTACTGTAATTTCGGGGCTTGCTCGGAAACGGTTCTTCGCTTCCTAGTGCTTTTGTTTTGCATAAATCACATCTGGACAGATTCACTCGCCAAATTTCCAAATGTCTACTCACTCGAATATTAAAAGTCATTCGTCAAGGACAGCACCAAGCTAACGGAGAACTTATACTGTTAGGAATACACATAAGTAATCAATTATTTTGAATCTAAAACAAACTTTGTAGTAAATTCAAGGTTTTATTTCTTAATTTATTATGTTAGGTCTACCGGAAAGTTCTGTCCGTTTTTTGAACTGAGAGAAAATAACACAATTTTCATACATTTAATAATATTTATTGTAGAATATACTTTCCATCGTTTTGGGAAAATACATGTGTGTAAATGATAAAGAGGGATAGTCATATATGTCTCAAATCGACATGTGCATATGGATTGAAACTTGAAGTGACACTATAGGGCTGAACTTTCCGGTAGACCTAATATAATCTCCATCGTTATCAAGGACAGTTTGCTATCTTTCTGCCATCTTGCCATCTGGGTTTGTGAAGCAAAATATGACTCAAGGTGCCTCCTTCTACAGAAGCGAATATTCGAAAGCTCCAATTCCAAATTTCTACTCACTCAACTGTTAAAACTCGTTAGAGGAGGACAGCGGCAAGCTAACGGGGCCCTAATTATACTGTGTCATGGTCAGTCCTGAGCCCCCCAGTCCCTAGGGGCGGCGAAGCTTAATATTATTAATTTAATTGAATCTTGAGAACAAACGTAAATCCTCGGAACAAGTTTCCGCGGAGAATTCGCAGTTTGAAAAAACAGGTGGCTTATCGGTTCGGCAACTTTCGGAGGCGATCTCGTATTTCATCGACGAATTCGTAAAATTTCTTCGGAACTGTTTCCATCACGGGGAACTCGGTATCAGCAAGGAAGGAGAACCGAAGAGCGTCGGGCCGACGTGACCGAGACAAACTTTGGCGCGAGGATTCGAAAGTTCGACGCTCGACGGAGGGGTGGCTATCTTTCCTGAATACCCCGACCGTCGACATAATTCACAGGAACGGGACATTTTCCGGTTTCGAAGATCCCGTAGGAAGCGTGTCTCCGCTTTGCCGGAGAGGTAGAAACGAAACGAAGATCCGAGCAAAGCTGGTATTACGAGAGGTAGCGGATCGAAATACTTGCGGAAAGAGGAAGAGCGCGGCGCGAGGAGGAGGTGGAGGAGGAGGAGGAGGAGGAGGTGGAGGAGGGACGGAGAAGGAGGGAGAGATTAACGGAGGGCTGGAAAGAGGAAGGTCGAGGGGAACAGAAGAAAGTAAAGGGCAAGAGGGAGGAAAGGAGACGGGAAGAGGGAACTTGGAGGATTGTGTGCCTCCGGCGCGATGTTCAGCTCGTGGAGGATTACTACCTCTCGAAGAGACAGAGAGGGAAGAAAGAAGTGGCGCGAGCGGGAGGCCAAGAAAGAGAGGGACCGAGAGAGAGAGAGAGAGAGTGTCGGAGCGAAGGGGAAAGAGGAGAAAGAGCAGCGAGAGCGAGGAGGGGCAGACATCACGTCGTCAATCATGGTCCAGTTGCTCCTATGTACTACATACTCTCGCTGAGCACGAAGAGCGGACCTGTACATGCTACTGCATTGTAGCGCACAATGTTCAATCATCTCTGCGTCGATTCCTTCGGCTTTAATTGAAGAAAGGGTCCCCTCGGATCGGTGCGGCGGCGGGCGAGCGCCCGAGAGAAAGGGAGAAAGACACACCGGAGAAGAAGCGGGAGTGACGCGCGGACAGACAAAGAGGGAAACGGGACGAACGGCGAAGAAAAAAAGGACGAGAAAGGAGAGGAAAAAAAGGGAAAAGGTAAAGCGCGCTACGGGGGTGTCGTTGACCTCGCGACGACGATATTGTGTACCACTTCAGTCTTTAAGTCGAGGCCTCGAAGGACCCGGGCACAAGGAACAAGGACCTTCTCAGCCACACTCAGCCGAGTCCTCGGAGCCATGGATCATTAACCGGGGCGAACCGCGAAATACGAAATCGCGCCGAAAATCACGGACCTTTTGAACCGCGCGACCCAATCCACGATCACCAGGCCCCTCACCCCCCCCCCTCAGCCACCTCCGCCACCGTTCCGGCCCCTCTTCCTCGGCGAACCCCTCTTCTTCGAGCGATTTCTTTTCTTGGCAGAAAGGTTCGAGTGGCGGTGGTCGTCGAGTGGCGAACGAAGGGATAAAGGAAGGAACCGGGAAACGCGAAACTCACCAATTTGTTGCGGGACACACTATCGATTCCCCCGGCTGGCTGACTGTGTTCGACTCCATCGACGGCGAGGGTGGAGCGCCGTCGAGTGTTCTCCCGTGCACGACAATGAAACTCTCTCGCCGCTCTGGAGCCTCAATTATGATTCCGCAATAAGGAGAAAAAAATATCACCTAACGACCGCGAGATTACTCGTAACAATTAACCCTCGAGAAGCACACCGACCTCACGGACCACCGCCGGGGACATTTTTCTTTTACGCCCTGCCGTTCCCCCGTCCCACCCCCGAGCCACCCCTACCATCGGACCCAGATATTTGCTCTTTCGTAATGAACCACGTGAAATTGATCTCGACGCGCTTGTTACGCCCACCCCGTATTATCGGCTCGCGAACCTGAGTCCAATTACACCTGCCGACGTCCCCTGTTCCGCAATGTTCATTAAATTCTCCTCTGGTTTGTCATTTAACTTAGAGGACTAAGTTTCAAACAACGATCCTTCGTGTGTTAGCCGCTGATCGGACACAGTTGCATCTACTTTTATATTAATCCTGGAAAGGTGATCGGACTACGGTAGAATGAACCTTGATAAAAAATTACTGGCTTCAGTTAAGCACCGGAAGATGCCAGGACCTTGAACACGGTTCGCGAAAAACGCGAAGAAACCTGACACCGTTGATGACCGGTTAAAAATACTACCTAGGAATTAAATAAGAATGTTCGAACTCGACCGAAATCGATTTCCAATAAAACAGAAATTTTTAGACCTACGCCAACCACTTTTTTCCTGCGGGAAGACAAACTGACCTTCAACCTTTGAACGTTCCTTTTTCCAAGCGACTCAATTCTCTTCCGAACAAAGTGTCCCAAGAACTACAGTGAATTCCCGTTATAAGTCAGCGCAAACCTCGCGGTTGAAAGTCATTGGGACGGTCATGTTAAAGTCATAGGTTTATGACATAGAGACGGATAACGACATTTGTTTGTTCCAGCGTGTATTGTCTAAGCGTGCCGATTGCACTGCTTTCGTCTAAACGTCTCCCGGCAGAACTGACTTATAGCGGGTGTTCACTGTACCAGGAGCATGGTGAATAAGCACCCGCCCTGCAGTCATCGGCGGCGCCTTGGCTAGATGTCTGGAGGGTACGGTTGGTCCGTAGCACCTTTAGACACAACTTCCTTGGACGACAGGATCTGCGAAATGGGGATCCATTTCGCGATTTCCTGCGAACACGATCCAGAGATGAGAGGAGGGTATCGGGGAGGAACGGAGAGGAAAGAGGCGGGAGGACGGAGTCTGCGGAACACAATGCGGCGGATCGTTGCTGCGGAGCAGCGCTCCGCGACCGTCTTGTATACCCTTCGATTATGGTAAGCGTACTGGTAAGTTGAGATATAGCGCGCAGGTATACGTTCTGAGCCGGTTAGGTTACAAAACAGAGGCGGTAATTAGCTCGGTGGCGCCGACTCATCCTACCACGCCTTGTTTCTCTTTCTCCGTTTCTTGGCTGTTTACGCGAGCCCGGCTAAACACGAGCTACACGTCCCCGCGTTTTCCTTTTCGCGAGCGGCGCGGCGCGGCGCGTCGCGTCGCGGCGTCGCACGCGAACGCCGCGTTTACTCCGTTTCCCTTTTTCCCGTCCGGTCCGCTCTCCGGCTGTTGACTCTAAAAATAATGTGCATCTCGGTTTTCCATATCCGCCGTCCCCTAAGGAGAGGTCCCTCATTCTATATCGTTCGAGCGCTTTTTAACTCTCGCGAGTGACCATAATGGCGGGCCACTACGCGAGCGTCGCTGGGGACCGGGGGCCATCGCGGTTGTTCCCTGTTTTACTTCCTCTCGAATGGTTCCACTTCAATCCGCGCCGCGCCGGGCAGAGGGTAGTAGTATCCATTTCCTCCCCTCCGCCGACAGCTGCACCCAAGCTCTCTCCACCGTCGCTGTTTACGTTTCTTTTTACCCGGGAAATTCGGCGACTCCTTGTCCACCCCCCGCGGCCCCTCCGTCCGCCATGTTCGCTTCGAGCCGAAGACGACCGAGCGCGCTTTATATCCTTCGGCAGCGAAGAGCGATGGGCAAGAGCGGACGCAACGCTCCCCGGGATCGGGGATGCCCGAGGGGAATAGTCGACGCACCAGAGCCCGGACACTCTCGAGGAGCAGCTCTCTAGCTCTCCGGTAATGCACGCCGCTCGGCCCAGAGGATCACGAAGTCACCTTGAACCCCATCCGGCCCGCCATCCATGGCCCCCATCCTGAAGACTGCGTGCACAGTCCTCGGCTGAATGTCTCGTGAACCACTCAACAGACCTAACTGCTCCGATGGAACTTTATCCGTCTCTCTTTTCTCTCCCCCTATCCCCCTTCCCCCCTCTGCCCACCTGACCCGTGCTCCTCTGTTTTTCTCTCTTTCTTCGTTTATTTCCACCGCTCGTTTCACCGAACTCTCTCTCTCTCTCTTTCTCTCTCTTTCTCTCTCTCTCTCTCTTCGCCCGTTGCACCGTGTAGCACCTCCTGCATCGCTCCGCGCGGCCGTCTCACTTGTCCGCCGTGCCGGGCAAAGTGGATTGCACCGAGGATTATCCTCCGTGCACGTTGACCCTGAGTTTACCGGTATATCGTGAAATCCTGTTTCACCGGGCGTTGCATTAGGATAATGAACCCCGTGAACGCGATCGACAGCCGAATCGTGCGCGAGAGAGGCCCCGATTTGATGATATTAACGTCCTGGCCCGGAGGAGCACGCCTTTCGCCCGGCCCGAGCGGATCACCTTGCGCCATTCGGACGTCCGGGCCGATCGCGGGCCGATTAATTGGATTGTCCGTGCCGGTCAGCTCTGGTGGAAACGGTGGCTTTGGAAACGAGGAGGTGATAGACTCTGGCGGAGAGGGTCACTTTCGGAACAGGTTCTTCAGCGCTAGAACGACCGGGGCAGTCAGAATGACGGGTTCCTAATTTTTTCTTTTACAATTACCGAAATTCTCAACCTCGCTGATCTACCCGGGTTTACTCTTCTCTGGCACAATTTAAACGACTAGAAAAATGACTAGTTCCTAAGTTTTTCTTTTACAATGACTGAAATTGTAGAAACTTTTTAATGGACCTCTTCATTGAAGCACATATTATAATAAAAGTTGTATGAAGCCTGAATGGTCATGTCACTGTTACAAAGCGATATAAGTGAGTCACATTTATTGCCCGGTCGTTCTAGTGTTAACACGTTGACTGTCATGTCACCCGTATGTGGGTGACGGAATTGTTATACGTATTTCGCAAATGTCCAGTTACTTTTGAGCGGTAGTGTAGTTTTTCTCGATTTTTATTTCATTGAATAACTTACTTTGATTTTATGGAGTTTGTGGGGTTTCTAGTTTGGCAAAGTGTTAAAAAGCTGTCAAGAAAGCGACCAAATGAGAAAGTGACTTTATTTCAGTCCCGAGGAAGAAGTACCGATTGAAAAATATTATTAGGAATTTTGTTGGAATAGATGCCATTTCCTGTAAATGTAACACGTGTCAGTGCATGGTACCTTTTTGCTGTGCGGAGCGTGCTCGATCGCTCGGGGTTTAGGTTGTGCTACCACGTGTTACGGTATCGTTCCCAAGCAACAGCTTGTCCTCAAGCCGTAGTCGAAGTGCGTATCAATTACAAAAAACCATCACGTCATATCCTATGTCACGTAATTGTCTGCTTCCTCGGTGTGCATTGTAACTTCACTCTTGCTCCGAATACTAAGGGGGCTGTCTGCATATACGGTCGAACACGAGCACAATTATTAATGTCTAATGAAACTAATTAAGCCTGCCGGGAAAGGGGAGAATAATATTTCATTCGGTGATAAAACATTGTATATTTACATTCTGTGGAATTACATGTACGTGTAATTTTGTATTTTTACATTGGCAAACACAAACCATTATTCCAACATCCGCGTTCCTTGGTTGAATCGTCGTTTGTAATTAAGGTTCCATACAAGAAATAACTTTTCCGTAACAGAGATTTATACACTCCTGTATATTAGATTTGTTCATCATGACTCGCAGATGTTTTGCTTGACGCTAAGCGTACCAAACATTAACAGTATCTGGTAAATATTGCCTTAGAAAAATGGCAAATTTATTGAGATTATCCGTTATTTTCAATATAATAAATGCTTGGACGAGGACATTTATTCTACTGTTTTCCATACATGAATTTTCATAGTTTCCGCAATTGTAAAATATAGCAATCTGTCATTTCGCACTTTTCGCATTGTGTACAGTAGAACCTCGCTCGTTGCACGAAAATGCTGTTACGTTACTTTCCCGTTCCGTATTGGCGCTCGGTTGCCGCCAAAATCCCCACCACGACTTGTTGGAAGTTCTAACAACTCGTGGCGAGGATCAGTAGATTGCAACGAACGAGGTTTCCCTGTACTTCTTATTTACATTGCAAGCAAAGAAACTGAAAAATCTAGAATCAAAATGGCACACTGCACCTTCAGTTTTCTATTCTGCAAAAATTTTTCTCTTGTTTGTAATCCCTGTATCGCATTCTTCGTCAAATAAATCTCATATGAGATTTTCTATAATAAAAATAAAAATGGCACACCGACCTCCATCACATTCGCTATAAAAACTCAAAAAGTTGTCGCAAATCGATCTGCACTTCGATCTTTTCAAGAGCGATACACCCGGGGATCGCGGTTGATCATTGAGCGGGCAAAAAATATTCCGAAGCGTAATCGATCCCGTTGTTCGCCCCTCTATTTAGCAACGCAATCGTTCGCCGAAGGATCACGAGGAAGTGTCAAGGATACAGAGACGGTGCTTCCTTGAAAGGAGCATCGTGGAAAGACAATCGGGGGAGCGTGTGCTTGGGTACGCGTGTACGTGACACGCGGTTCACGGCTGTCGCAATCATATGTGCAAGCCGGCGTGTACCGTTAGCCGCACCGTCACGCGCGAGCCAATACGTCACGCCGCGACGAAACCTGTCCGTCGCGTCGTAACGTAACGATCTCGTTGAAAAACAAGGAAAACTAATCGACCCCTTGATCGATAAACGTACGTCACGGTAGCCGGGCAAAAAGCGAGCTAATGTATTTTGCGTGGAACAGGAGGAGGGACAAGAAGAAAGCCACGGGGGCGCGCAAGAAGAGCCCGGGCGGATTCTAATGAAGCGAAAGAGGTGAAACACCCGTCGTCCGTTGAAATGTCATCGTTGATGGGTCCCCGTCGGTGATTGATATTCCCCGCGTTTCACGTGGAACGAGAAAGAGAAAAAACGAACCGGAGAATGCCCTCGGGGGGAAGAAACATTGTTTCGGAGCTCGGGGACAAAAAGCTCATGTTGCAAATTGGCGAACGGAAGCGCGCGACAGCGAATACCGGGTCCGTTTTTATTCCGCGTTTTACGCGATGCTTGTCGGCCGATTCAATTAGTTCGCGTGACAACTTAATGTCGCGCGCGCAATCGGAGCCCGGTAATCGTGGCGCATCACTTGACACTTTATCTACCGGAAGCCTATTAATAGGCTTCTCAATAATTCTGGTGTTCCAAATGAAAGCTTGGAAATATTCTTTTATACAATAATCCCGAAGGAGATTATTAGATTTTTTTTATTGAGGGTGAGTTTTGTTGCTGTTGATGTTGAAGGATTCTTTCAAATAATCCTCAGCCACGACCGCTGAGGTGAAAGTCGGACTTTCGACAATTATCGAATAATCACCGGTAGATAATGTGTTAATTGACAGACAGGTGGGTTCTTGGTTTCCGCTAAACAGTCAAGTTTAGCTGCCTAAACAAAATCTCTAGAAAAAGAAAAAACAGAATTGAATACCATCGTCATTACAACGATACAGTGAGTTCTAGATATATGTCAACAACACGAGTCTTGCTTATGTTATGTTTACACTCCTCGAGGCCTCTCGAGCTTCGTGACCTATCACGGAGTATACCCCACGGTAGTGGGGATAACTCCGCGACATTTGTCACTCAGGGCCCGGCGACGTATATCACAAGTTCGTTGCACATGTATTTTTACTTATTTCCCGCAAATACCTGTGTAATCGGAAAGAGAAATCTGTATCTAATTCGAAATATTATATAAACTGTAATAATAATAATATTCCGTTTTTATATTCCTTATCATAAGAAGGTGAATGTAGAAGAAGAGAGTTATACATTTAATGTTTACATCCTGGTACAGTGCATATGGACTATGAAAAGGCCTCTAAAATTAGTTCGCATATAAAATTCAGTCGAATGATCTCGGAAATGCTATCGTTGTACGACGAACAAGCAAATTTGTCCGATACGGAGAAAATTTCGGTTTCCACAAAACGTCGGAAATGTTTCGCAACTGGGTTAACCGTTCCGTCCGCGTCGAAGGCGTCATTTATCTTTTCAATTACAAACAATCAGATTAGCGGCACGTCTGGCAAGATCAATCTCGATCGGACCGACGGAAGAGAAAGAATCGCAGGAGAAAAGATGATGGGAGGAAGGGAGGAGGGGTGGGGGAGTCTCGACGGTCGATGATTAATCACGGTCTGTTCTCCTTAGCGGAGCACCCCTGAAAATTAAGAAACAAACGAGCATCCCCGTGGCCGCCTCGTAACCAGTCGGACCCCGTGGCTCGGTGCTCGGTGGATCAGGTCCTGGCAGCGATTCTCCGGATGATCGAACATTCTCGATCGACAGACCTCGCTACCGGTGGTACCAGCGTCACGTCCCGAGATAAAGGCGCGCAGATCGAGCGGTGATAGCGGCGAACACAGGCTCGCCAGCGGAAGATCCCGTGCGCAGGAAAGGTCTCGGCGCGAGCAGCGCCGAGGAGGCACTGCGAAGCCGAACTCCGAGGCGGGTGGAAGGGAGAGAGGCAAGAAAAAGGAGAAAGATCGACTACGGTCGGCGTCACGCTGTCGGGTACACCGGTTTCGCTCTCCTCCTTCCTCCCGGCGCGCGGTGCGGCGCGGTGCGGCGCGGAATACACCGATGTGCACACGTACGCGCGCAGAACGCGCTGCGAACACAAAAGCGTCGGGTGTGCACGTGCAAGCGGTCGCGATATCGCGAAACGCAGTACCGGGGACTTGCTGATGTGCCTGCGTGTCAGATAATTGTATGTAATTGCCGGGTTGGATAATTAGCGATCAACAATAAACCTTTACCTCGCCCTCGAGTTGCCCCTCCTCGCCTGCGCGCGCGCTGTCCTCCCCGCGGTCCATCGGGTTGCGGTTGCAGTTGCACGTGTGCATAGAGCAGACATACGAGGGAGCGGAGAGCGTTGCCGGAGAGGAGTGCGTGCACCGACACATCGGCAACGGTGTTCTCTCCCTCTTTAGCTTCTCTCTCTCTCTCTCTCTCTCTCTCTCTCTCTCCCAGCTTCTTTTCTCGATTCTCTCCGCCTATTTATCTATTTCTTTTTCTTCGTGCCCCTCGGGAGAAAGGAGGTGGACAGGATACGCAGCGTCGTACGGGAGCCCACAGGGTCGATCGAACGGCAACCGAACAGGCTAGCGAACCGGGGATGCTGCTAATAATATGCTGCGCGAGTAGACGCGTTATACTCGCGCTACCAGCCGCAGCGCTGCGCTGATCAGAACACGCTCGAGGGGGAGAGCGCATCGGAACGGGAGCTAGGTCTCCGCCCGGAGATCGACGAAGATCACGAGAACCAGAATCCCTCCGGCGGATCCTGGCCGGATCTATCGGCTGACTGGTCCGCTACGACTTCCAGCTTTGACCGGGAACACCGTGACGCGGATCTCCGCCTCTGACGTACACATAATGGGGTTTCGCCTGTCGTGAAATTGGAATCCGGCGAACGCTTCTGCACTCGACTACCTCGGCGCACACGTGCTCGATTATTGCGTACGGTCGTCGCCGTGCCCGCTCCGCTCTGAAGTCGACCTCTAGTTAATCCTGTTCGCTCTGTCGTGACACATCCCCTCGGCTGCTGAAGGCCGACACGGCCCGTCTAACGAATCTTTTCCCGACACCGGCCGGTTGTCTCTGGGATTTTTTTCCCAGGGAAATTCTTACCTGGACGCGAGGGGCGCAAGGTAAATTATCGGGTCAGACTCGTGATGAAGATTTTGAGCAGAGTATAATAAATACGCATGTCATTCATTTCCTCTTAACCGAAATAAAATTCTATTTTGATGTAGTTGATGTATGTGTATCCTTTGGAGAAAACTGTCTTTCTCTTGTATGAAATTCTGAACAACGAAGAATTCCTCATCATTATAATCGCAAAATAAATGGTAGTGCAAGGGGTTAATCCTGGAATCCTGGCGATTCTGACAACTGCAGGATTAGGTGTGTTGAGGGTCAATTTCGGCGTTTGTATCGTTGGACCATTAACAACACGTTAATTGCCACGTCAGTCACATATGATGACAGTGATTTGTTACTAGGTTTGGATATTTATTTTTATTGTGTTTTATTAGGATCTTTAGAATTCAGAAGGGTTAGGGCAACATCCCCTCATTTTAAATTTCTAGTTTCTGTAAGATTTTAAATTTCTAGTCTCTCTAGATTTTGTGAGTTTCTGTGGGATTGATTTTTGGCTGCGTGTTAAGATTTTCATTGGCGTTATAGTTTGAATTGTTCTAGGCGTAAAACTATGCTCGGAACGAATTTTTATTTTCTCTTACCTCCTTCAGAAGGTTGCTGGCACAAGTAGTCTCATGACTCCAGGTGCTTGAGCAAGCCATTCGAAAAAATTTAACTATGTTAACAAAAAATTGATACTATATATGTCAATATTTTCCAATAGATCTTATAAGGCATTTCTTCTAGACACAATCATCTTCTTGCTGCAAGTAACTGGACTATGCTACTGTGATGACTAGACTGCGGATTTTGTGCATTTATGACAAAAATTGGGTAAGCACGATTTAAAGCAGTGGATATATTCAAGAGATCTAAGGACGTCAGAGTATTAGTTTCAGCTTGATAAACTAATTAATAGAGAAACAAACTTTTGTTTCGCTTCTGCGTCTTGCAATTCATGAAAATATTTTTTATTTTGCATAAAGATCGTCAGTCTAGTGATGACCATCGGAGATCATAGTATTATAGGTCAGTCGATTCGCCTTCACCTTGTCTATCGTGTCGCAACAACAAAAATATGTACAGTGATTTCTCTATATATGTCGCCGAGGCCTGGATGATAAACGTCGCGGAATTATCCCCACTACCGCGGGGTATTCCCCTCGAGTCTCCTACACGATATATGGCACTGGCGAGACCCGTGTTGTTGACATATATCGAGAATTCACTGGATCTCGAAAAGATGAGCTAACTATTTCTCTTGCACTGATTTCTGCGAAACAGTATCACTAGGATTAAAAACCTGTAATATTGCTAATTTTTCGAGATTACTCAGAATTGGTTAAGATCATGACTTTAAGACGTAAAACTGTTCGAAAATAGAAAAGAAATTCGATTTTTTAATCCGTTACACTAGCCCAGCTGGAAATTGAATAGTTGAATAAAACTGTCAAAATGTTAAATCAGAGTTTCACCCTAGGCACCGACACTGTCCTCGAAAGTGTTAACAACACAATGATAGAAGAGGAGAAGTAGATCTTAGATTGTAGATCTTAGTATCTTAGATTGAATTTGTTAGAATAAACGATTAAAAGAAGTAAGTATACGAATTTGATATGCTTTTGCGTTTATCAGGGAAAAAATGTGGTAGTCGTTGAATGTACACGTTCCACACTCGAACACACAAGTAGCACGATACAAATGGCAACCAGACGCGGAGTAATAATGGTATTATGCACGACGGTGGGAACTGTCCCGTCGTCCCGCGATCATCGACGACTATCGTCAGTCTCCAAAGATAAAGGTAATGGTTCGTGGGTGCATCGCGACTAATCGGTCAAGTCTGGCACGAGTGCCCTCGAGAGCGCAGGTTTTGAAGTGCGTGTATTCGTGGGAACACAGGACAGTTCGTCTTAATCAGCCCGGTACACGTTGCGCACAAGTGCAGCTACAAGTGCAGCAGGAGCGCGGATGATACAACAAAGTGTCCTACTTTTTCACGAGCGTTCTCGAAACGTTGATTCCGCGACCGGATTATTCCGGGCAACTGCGAACCACAACGAGCCGATGAGATCACGCGAGAGAGCCTCCTTCGAATTGATTCTTGCGATGCGAACCACTATGATCTCGGCCGCTCTCGGCCTATTGCTCCCCGCGTCGTTTAATCATAGAACGCCGGCCAGCGAACCGCGGGATTGCTCGGCGATCTGGCGGATTCGATTTCCGGCGATTATCACGTACGGGGAGGAGGAGGGTGCAGCATGATCGAACGGTGGCGACTCTTGGCCACGGGTTGCCCGGATTCGGTCGGGCTCGTCGGGCCAGACGGGAACGTCTTAAATGGCGACGTGCCGTAACGCCTGTCCGCGTAATTAGACGATCGAGCCGCGCACCTGTGCACTCCCATGACGTGTCCCCCCATGCGAACGCGGAACAATTGGTCCGGCCGGTGGCGGACAAAAAAATCTTCGTCTCGATTTGTCAATACAGGATCCGGCCGGAGATTAGTCACGCGCGGCCGTAATACCTTGCGAACACGGACCCCGGCCCCGCTGATATCCGTCAACCTCGATCTACGGCCGACGTGATTACTCGATCGAAAATCCCCGCGTCTTCGAGGCTGTCCTCGGGGATTGTCCGAGACGGACGGTCCACAATACAAACACGACTCAACTGGGATGTTTCCATTGTTAAATGAAAACGCGACAGTTTCGATTCGTTCGTACGGCATTCGCGAAGTTGAAGACGCTGTTTAATAATTATTAGTTACCACGTAGAGCCCCTTTTCCCCTGTTGTTTATATTGCTTGATCAAAATTTTGATCTGATCAGTTTTTAACTCTGGCATGATCGTCAGGTGTCCTGTGCATTTTTGATAATGCTCAAAAATAGGAGAAAGTAAGTAGCGTTCGATAGTAACAGAGAAAAGAGCATGAAATTGTTGCAGCGTGAAAGGAATGAAAATGTTAATAACTTGGAGAATCAGTTAATTGTAGTTTTTTTTTAAGCAGTTAAAAAGGGGGTGAGTGAAATGAAAATAGATGAAAATAATTCTAAATGTATTGCGAAACACGGTGTCTTCGTGTGCGACCGTTCAGCTTCCTTGTAAAATTGGAATTAACACGTTAACTGCCACATATCGTTCCCAAAAATTCTTACAAAATCAGAGTGATTTAATTAATGAAAGCGAAACTATAAATTTTAAATGTATTATAGGGGACGATGTTTTAACCCTTTTGAATTCTAAAGATCTCAAAAAAATTTGGTTTATGTGGATATGTCACTATAAAAATGAATGTCTAAACCTAGTGCCCAGAGATTGTGTACTTTAACAATTATTTCTTGAGAAATATTATTACGTTTCGCTGGTTAAGATTTTTCTGTTACTATCTTAAATAATTTAAAATACATTTCTCACCAATTTCACGTAGTCATGATTTAGGTCTTCACTATATATTAGGGGGACCCATAAGTAATCAATTATTTTTAAATCTAAAACAAACTTTGTAGTACATTCAGGATTTCATTTCTTAATTCATTTATCAAGGACAGTTTGCAAAATTTTGAAAAAGTATGCAATGACGAATATGATCCTCGGAAGGTACGGACGACGCCATTTTATTACAGGGTTGTAAAAAAAATTATACTTTCTAGAACACTTCGAACACAGGCTGCTTCACCGAAAACTGTAAAAGAATACGTGTTTCCTCTTCAACGATCGCTGCAGAACTAATGGCAAAACAAATTCTTTGCAAGTAATTGATTACTTATGGGTACCCCTAATATATGTTACAGTTACGTCCGTGCGATATCTCAAGAACTGGTTCGTAATTTCGCTAAAACGTCAGATAATTTGCTGAATTACATATTTTCAGGTCTAAGGAGACGTTTGATGACAACAGCGTTGACCGTCGGAGAATCGTTTCGAAAACGGGCCGGATCCTGTTGGAAACGGAAGAGGCATCGCGTGTAGCTTGGCGCGGAGCGGAGCGGAGCCGCGATGGTCGATCGTGGACGACAAAAGGGGGCGGTCCGCGATCGGATCACGACCTACGGGGCTTTCGCGGGTCGCGCCAAAGTGGCGTGGGTCGCCAGAAATAGAAGGAGACGGTTGAATTCGTAACTGGCTTGTTCTTAGCCCGCGCGCAGGGGAAAAGGAGGACGCGGCGGAGTCGGGCCCGCGGTTTATCAACCTTATCTTCCTCCTTCTCTGCCCTCCTGCTTCCTCGTTCGCGTCCCGGAGGCGAAAAACAAAGTCAGTAAAGTTACGGCGAAACGCAAGCAACACGAAACGAGGGTCAAAATCCTTGCGCTTCGAAGGATGCTGGTGCTGGTGCCGGTGCTGGTGCCGGTGCTGCTGCCGGTGCTGCCATAGCTGTGGCTGCCGCTCCGGGGGTACGGCGGGGAGGGACCGGAGACCGACCGGCAGAATCACGGCGGAGGGAAGAGGAGGACGACGAGACGCGAACGTGGAAAGGAGGAACAAAGCGAGGGCGAGGAAAAGAGACGGTGGTAAAGGATGAGACGGTGGCCGGAGCGAGACCAAGTCACCGCAGAAAGGGAGGGGCGGGGTGAAGAGAGAAAGCCGGAGAAAGAGAGAAGGATACACCCGGCGGGGTCGGGTGGAGGGAAATTGTCGGGAAGGGGCACGGCGAGGGGGAGGAGGGCAAAGCTACTGCGCGTTAGCTGTGCCTGTAGTACTCTACCTTCACGGCCTCTGCCACCTCCACCTCAGCCGGCTCACCTGAAGACAAGTTACCCCGCAATAAAAACACCGAGAAAATTATATGCCTCCCGGCCGCGCGCGCCAGCGTCGAGCAAAAGGACCACTTGGCTTTCCTACTAACGCGGGGAAAAGGAGAGCAGAGGATAGCGGACGGAGGAGGACACGGGGACGGTAGCGAGAAAGAGAGAGAGAGAAGAAGGGATGCTACCGGAGAGAAAGAGGGACAGTTTAGCAAGAGAAAAAACCGCGAGCAGGACGAGGAGATGCTGGAACGGAGTAGGACGAAGCAAGAACGGTTGAGAAGAAGATGGTGATAGAGGAAGGATGACCGAGAAGAGAGAAAGAGAGAGAGAGAGAGAGAGAGAGAGAGAGAGAGAGAGAGAGAGAGGGCGGCTCCTCTCCAAGCCCTAAGGCTGCCGAGGAGCCGGTGAAGGAAAGGACTGTATAAAGGAAGAAGCCGTGCATCGCCACGGAAGCCTCGATCAAGCCACTAAGGCCGCCGTCTCTAATACAGGGTGTTCTACTCCGGTTGCAGCGTAAGGCATCGTCCGGAATCAGTCCATTGTACTGAAAATGCTTCTTTTTCTGGGCTCGACGTCCTGGAAGGATCGGTGATCCTGCGGTGGCGACGCGCGCGCTCGCGCCAATGGTTTCAGCCCTTCTCCTCGATGGACCTTCTCCTAATGGGTAATTCGAGAACAGTATGCCTCCTCTCCTCGAACGGTGTTGGTCCTCGTAAATTATTATTCCGATCGAGGGACATTGCATCGCATCGGGACCGACAGATGAAAGATGGCCGGCTCGGTTGGAAATCGTTTTTATCGGGAGTGACGCACCGAGCGTAGAATCGATACACGGCCGAGGATCCACGGAGAGCTGGATCGGCCGTATTCCGAATAAAATTCAGGCCAGTAACAATCTCCCGATGACGAACGAAGAACGGGCGACCGGTTTCGCCGCGGTGGAAGCGGGACGGCAACACAACAGACCAGTCCGGCCAGCTGATGAGCCGGTTCTCCGATACACTTTTGTTTCCTCTTATTTTCTTGCCCCCGCGCCTCCTCCCTGGCCCCCCGCCTCGGCCCGTCGTTTTTTCCTTATTGCTAGGTAGGGTTCTGGTTCGAGAAGGGACCCGTTCGCGGTGTATTTATACCCAACTCTCACTGGTTCCTCTTCCGTTCCCCCGTTTATACGTAGACGTGACTCCGAATTTAAGGGTCCCGGGGCCCGGCGGCGGGAGGCGTCGTCGCGTACACGCCTCGCGACTTAACGAGCTTTTTCTTGGAGATCTCCCGAGCGGACCTCGACGCCGCGATCGACGCGCACGACCCGCCTGCGACGCGGTCGTGACACGCGATCGAATAGACCGTTCCGTACCCTCTTTTTGCTCGACGCGAAAACTCGTTCACCTCGCGGACCACGCGCTGAGGAAACGCGGCCGGTGCTCGGCTCTTTCGACGAACCACCATCGGAAAAAGATCGGCGACGAGCCGCGCGAGGGACACCGCCAAACCGGTCTCATATTTATATCAATTTTCCCTTCGTTTCGACGCGTTCATTTTGTCTCCTTGCCGGTGGCGTGGACGTTCGTCGTGGCGCCGTTTCTTTTATCTACGGAATTGAATACTTACGCCCTCTCTGGAACCGTTCGGACGATCATTTTTATTCGTGAAAAGGAATCCCGCTTGCGAAGAGATCATCCACACCAGTATCCATAACTGCCACCGTCGCTCAGCCTTAGTCTCTGAAGTATTCGTAATTATATGTTTGATAGTTAAAATATTTTTTTACGGTTGATCGGATTGGATTTCGGCTCGCTTCGGCATAGACCTTCTTTCAGCTATGCTTTTATTGTATAGGGTAATATTTTTAATAGTGAAATTAAGTCTGAAATCTAGTCGAGACCTCGGTTAAGTCTAACCCAATCTTTCTTGTTATCGTGAGTTACTAACTCTGGGTTAGTCTAGGTGAGATCTAGGGTAGATCTGGATTAGGTAGACTACGGTAATCATACGTCTAAAAGTACATGTCTCATGGACGTGGTGATTTACATACATACTGCTCGAGAGATCAATGCAAATACATACGTATGTCCTGTACGTGAGATGTATGATACATAGCATTGAACATATCTTTGCAAATCTCTCGGATACTAAGAAACGTATACCTGAGCAAGGAAAAATTGTTCAGAATATTGACCTTCAAAATATGTTTCGATCAGTGAGGAGTACATTTTTGTAAATAATAATTACCATATATCATATCGACCTATGTAAAAAATTGCTTTGAAGGTTAATCTGTGGAGAAATAAATACTACAATCCGTAATCATAAAATAAAAACGTCCTGTATTTTATTTCCAATTCAATTTCAATTTCTATTATATGTCCTTGGTAGAAATGATCTGAGTTTAGAAATTTTGGGAGTTAATTTATATGCTCATAAAAGTATTCTCTTGGACAAGGATTTTCCTTACACTATTTCTTTCTTACGAGACAACCAAAAATGTTCCAAACTGACGCAAGGAACAACATCAAATGTTAAATATAAAGCAACAGATTAAATATTCGTAACGAGAAAATGGTGTACGCTTCACTTTGTCTATGGAGGATTAAATGATATTCGTACTTGCAAATTCCGTTTCACACGTTCGCGAGGTAAACATGACATTTAAGGTACGAGCTCAAACAAACCTCCGTGAAAGTGTGACATTCCGTGCGCCTGTGTAGGAAGCAAATACTAACACAAAATATGTACAGTGCTTTTATTTTTCGTTTACTATCCAGGAACAGTCGCGTCAAATAATGAGATCTGTTACCTTTCCAGAAAATGTATCATAAATTAATCAAACACTACAAAAAGTTACTTTGTATACATGTGATCACATTAAAATCGACTTGCCTAGAATATTCTCAAATGTTGCCAAGAATTTATGCTCCCGCGTGGATACTTTAACATAACTGGTATGGTAAAATTCAGACGACCCCATTAGAAAACTGGTTTAAGACACAGAAAACTCCTAACATTTCATCGAGCTCCGTGTACCCAGAATGATCTACAGCAGAAAAACCATTATTAACCCATTCGCATCATAAGAAAATATGAAAAAAAGGCCTTCATCACCAAACTTTTTCTTTATTATATTTAAATACAAAAATGACTGCAAGTATAAGAACTTCATATTTCAGCATTATAAGAAAAAATAAACATCTGTTGTAGCAGATTGTTTTGGATTGAAGCACTTTGTTCACATTTTTAATTGACTCGACTAGATCGCTTTAACAATAAAGAAAATATCCCATTCCACAGCATTCACAGTGAACTTATATTCTTCCTCCTTGTTAACGTTTATGATCTTGAATGACTATATCGTTGAAATTGTCTCGAGGAGGGCTACAATCGTAGGAGTTTAAAAATATGTGGTTCCATTTAAAAAAACGGAGATGACCTTCATATCTCCTTGACGCCTCCGCCTATCAAAAAACTAGGAACATCGGATAATCAGCGCCTCGATACCAAATAACTTTGGCCTGATGCGTTTTTCCACCAATAGCAACCAAGTTATTCAGGTGGCCGGTTTTAACACTAAAATTACGGGATCCGTCAAAATGACGGATTCTAATATTTTTAAATTACGAATATTGAGATTGTAGAAATGTATCCATGAGCAATTATTCAACAAATTGATTTCTTTCGGTATATATTATTAAAACAGTCATTTTTAGTGCTCCGTAAACCTAGTGTTAAAATACTCATGGCAATTACCAGGGGTTGTACTAGAATTGTGCTACTAGAAATTTTATGCTACCTAAAGAATAATCAATTATGTTTTGTACTCTCAGTAGCGAGGTTTTTATAGCCTACTGGAAATTATGATCAATATAATAGTAGGACTCCTAACTCCATGCAGTAGTATTGAGAAATTATATTATATCACCCTGTATATACGCTAATGATGCAAATGTGTTAACGCCTCGAAAGAATATCACAACAGATCGGAAATTATAGCAGTACGTTATCGTGTAGATAATTTCAACTATTTCCTCGCGATATCTCGCGACCTTCCATCGACTTCCCAATGACGGGACACCGATTTGAGAAAAACCTGATTTTTCCGACCTAACCTCTTCAGGTCGGAAGACAATCGTACGGCCCGCGACACGGAAAAGGTTTCCAGCATCGGTATCGGTATATTGTGTTCGTTTTCTCCGACTTGTTGTTTACGCCGGGCGTAAGTGGGACAAGCGGCTAGGCGGGCCTGGCCGAGACCGCGGACCGAAGAAATTACAGGTTTATCGGGGCAAAATGATCTCTCCTCTCTTCGAGAGCGAGGGAGCCGGAGAAGAAGGAGGAGGAGGAGGACTGATCGCGATACGTAAATCCGGGGGAGCCGTTCGAACGGGCCGCGGCGATAATTTCCCTTAAAAACGCCGTGAATTCCGCGACCGGCATCGGCGATCGACGTCCCGATATCAGCTAAGCCGGCAATGAGATCATTGCTTGGAATAAACGAGGCAATAATTTTATGCCACCGCGCTCAGTGCGAGTAGCACCCTCGCACTCTATCGCCTCGGCCGGCGCGGTTGCGCAACGATTTATTTTCCGTTGCAATATATGCGGTATATAGCCGAGGACTGTAGTACAACTGGCCTTGGATGAGATAGGCATTACACGATGGCATAATGCACGAGACACGACGAGCCAGCTGCGTGCTCGAGGGCCCTGCATCATCATCGTCATCGGCGTTGTTGTCGTCTTCTTCTTCTTCTTCTTCTGCTCCTGCTTCTGCTTCTTCTTCTTCTTCTTCTGCTCCTGCTCTTCCACTTCCTCCTCCTCCTCCTCCTCCTCCTCCTCCTTCTCCTCCTCCTCTTTTTCCTCCCCCACCTCCTCCCCAATCCCGCTCTGCTGGTTTCGCCTGTCCTCCTTCTTCTTCCTTCTCTTTGGCTTCACTCGACCCCGTTCATCTCCAGAACGCTACCGTTACATCGCGTAACGCAGATTGAACCACCTCGGAGGAACTAAACGGGGCTCCTCGCGTCGACAGTGGCCAATTAAATCGCGAACCCGATGACGCTACTGTTCCTTGTTCTAGTCGCGAAACGAGCCTGCCGATTTTTGTTTCGGCTGCTGACTGCGAATTCAATGTTTTCGATTCGCCGACGAGAAATGTGCTCAGCTCCTCAACGCTAGGTTCACGGAGCACTAAAAGTGACTATTTTGCATTACTGTGTAAAAATAACAAGAACCTGCTACCCACATTTTTAGCAATATTTTTACAAGAATGTATGCCCAAAGAAATAGATTTGCTAAATAATTTCTCATCGTTGGAATCTTAATAATTTTACATTAAAAATATTAGAACCCGTCATTTTGACGGTTTCCGTGAATCTAGTATTAAACAAGAAAAGAATATCTTCGCGCCGTAACCGTTCTATAAAACTTACCCTTTCTCACTTTTCAATCTTTTCGACCTTCTTCAAAAAAATAACCCGCCAATTTTGACCCAGGTTATCAGCGCTAACCTAAGGTGATGACCATGTATCTTAGAAAGGAGATCCATTCACCTCAGATGTATGGACATTAACAAAATTGATAAGTTTTTAATTAAGTCCATCACCTGCGACGTCTTGATGAAATAATTTTATTTCAACATAAAATTTTCAAATTCAAGCGTTTCAATCCTCTTTCCAGCAATTTTATTACTTCAACACTACCGAGATTGTAAAGATGCTATATATATAAAGATAAAATGGTTAAATATCTGAATATACATGTTCTTGTATTATTTTTACAAAGTAATGAAAAATACTTTCAAGACATTGTAAAGATGTTACATATATATGAAGATAAAATTATTAAAAATTTGAATAAATACGTTCTTGTATTATTTTTACAAAGTGATGGAAAATACTTTTGAGAAACTGTAAAGATGTTGCACATATATATAAAGATAAAATGGTTAAAAATTTGAATAAATAGTTTCTTGTATTATTTCTACAAACTAATATAAAACACTTTCAAGAGATTGTAAAGGTTAAAAATTTGAATAAACATGTCCTTGCATTATTTTTGCAAAATAATATAAAATACTTTTGACACACGCAGTACTAAAGACAGTGTACATTTCGCAGTCAAAGTATCGACTATTTTACGAATGACTAGACTGCAGTTCTTTATGCAACAGAAAAACCTTCCAAATGAATTTACAGAGAACAGAAGTTAAGTAAAAATGTGTTCCTCTCGTTGATGACTTTGATAAGTCGGAAATACCGTGAGAATTGTCTTCGTAATTCCTGTATATCTCCAGTTCATTTTTGTTGTACCCGCATCAAATCCGCAATCTACTAATGACTGATCCGCGAAAGCTTAACGGAACACTCGAATTAATAATAGCAGCCGGATCATGAGCAACAATGTAACGCTCGGTAGGTACACGTAACTTGCTGTAGAACACTTCGGACAGCTGCCTGTCTTTCGCTCGCGGGAATCTCGCGAACGGGAATTAATATCCTCGAGCGTCAAGACGGGGATAGTTCTCAGCTTTATGCACTTGTTATCCACGCGGTGTTTTGCTTCGTTTCGGAATCGCTGCCACGACGGTAATGGGCCGTCTTGCCGATCCTTGCGAAATCTCTTCGGAAAACCGAGGCGTAGAATCGTCTAACTGTGCCTCGATTTTTGACCATGTGTTGCTGGTTAAAGGCGCTGCGCTCTACCGACGCGGCTTATGCAACAACCTCGAAAGTATTTACTAGGCGTGTTCCCGGTATCAACATATTCTTGTTTAAAAAATACAACGTTGGTTTTTTCTGTCCGTTCTTATTTTCCACGGGAGTACAACCATAACGTAATGTGACCAAAACAGTCCGAAAACTAATCTTTTCCATTTTGCAAGTCCTCTCCCGACCGAGAACAATTTTACACAACCCATGGAATGGGCCATTAATGAATTAGTCTTTTCATTTGGTCCACGGGCGTTTTCCACCATTTTTACATATTTATATTTCCAAACAAGAATAGAATTAGAATTATCTTTTGTTGAGCGCCATGTCACGCGTGTGTGGGTAACGGAATTATTTGTCCAGTTTTTGAAATGAATTTTAACATATTCATTGTACTGATTACGACTTGTGAAAAGCAAGAAAGTTGGAGGACCACTCAATATCATACATTTAATTTCCTTCAATCTTTATTTCATTACATAACTTACTTTGATAATAAAGGAACACAATGATTTAAACACATTTAAACACTAAAGGACATGCAACGATTCAAACTCTGGAATAAGTGTCTCGAAGTAGTCATCTGACAATAAAGGCCACAACGGACTCGCATAAACTTCTCCACCTCTGTCCCTCCTGATATCCGCTCGCGCCGTTAACGAGCATCAAACATTTGACGCGTGACCGGTCGGATTTACCTTGATCCAATTAACAGCGTTTAAGTAATTATTATCGATCCGATCGGCAAATACTCGAGCGACGATCGGGAGCCGATCATCCGAGTAGCGGGAGGTTTCGGGACGACTTTCGGAGCGGAGGATGACAGGGTCGATCGACATGACGATGCGTTTCGACCTGCAACTCCATCTTGTGTACCGACCGATTCGTCTGTGTATCTACCATTTGCTACCTAGAAACTACACTGTTTGCTTCGCTAATTAGACACGTAGTACGTACGCATTCTCCGTGCTCAAAGACCGACGGAGATGGATGGCAACGGCCAGTGGAGAGAAAGAGAGACGGGGAGAGAGAGAGAGAGAGAGAGAGAGGAGAACGGTAGCTAAGAGGGAATACGGAGAAAGACACGTATCTAACACGGACTGCTGGTATTTGCACGCATTCGAACACGTACACGGAATATTGATCCGGCTGCGTGATTCCATAGATCAAGTCAAACATCGCGGATAACCGGCGGGACGTTTCAAGATTACCTTGGACCATTGCCTTACTGCTCCCGGACCAGTGAACGCACCCGCGCACACCGCTGCGCACCGTCGAGACCTGTTATCAAAACTGGTACTGCACACCGGTGGCTACGCACAGCTAACGATCCACGTTTTCTTGCTTCTCGGAAGAGACGTGCCGCCGGTCTTGCGCGTTTAGTATACGCCGATACGAGCCAACGCGCGCCGCGCTCCATTAAAGTTCAGGGAAACATCCGCGCATCGGATGTCACCGATCGAGAGTGTAAGTCGTCGAGCGACCGTTTTTATCGGTGACATTTCACGCTGATCACGCGAGAAGTTTTCCTCCGGGCGGTCGGCGATTCCAACTTCGACCCCGTTCCGCAGTCAATTGGATCAGGTCGTTAGACCTGCCGTCAGATCAAACGACAGTCCTGATTTACGACCGCTACGACGGCTCGCGGGCTTATTAATTGGCGGCGCTTAGGATTCAATGATTTCCCATTGAATTTCACTGGAACCTCCGTTTCGTTGCGACTTGTCCGATCTCTTAACGTCACCTGGTTGCGCAATCAATGACGATAAAAACAATGGAGCTTCTACTGTTCCCGAATGTTACCATGTGCAAGTTCTTTGACAGACAGGAATTAGGACAAAATAATTATAAAACACACTGTAGAGTAAGGATCATCCGAATACCAAGTACAATGATTTCTCTATATCTGTCGCCAAGCACTGGACGGTAAATGTCACGGAGTTATCCCCAGTACCGCGGAGCAGAGTTGGGAAAAACGTAATTACTGTAATTTGAAATTGCAGACATAAAATTGCAGTTACATGTAATTGTAATTGTTCTTTCAAACCACTGATTTATGTTTTGGACCGTTTAACCGTTTTCTTATTGAAATTATAGTCCACTTTTGCTCATGTAATTGAAGATGTAATTAAATGCTTATGTAATTAATTTTTTACTGCCCAACCGAGAAGAGTAAACATAACACTGCTCAGGGTATGTCTTCTGAACGATATATGTCGCTGGCAAGAGCCGTGTTGGTGACATATATCGAGAATTCACCTTCACATTCAATATATCGAGTCTCTTAGGAACGACAATAAATATTTGGTAATTATTTAGAAGTTGGTCCTCCTCACCGATTTCGAAGACCTTGAAATATGTCGTCAAACTCTTAGCTTAGATGTTCGCAAAAATTGTTGCACACTCTGTCTTTTCTCAATGACCGAATTAAATGGAAATCTGGTTGAATTTTATGAAACGTTTTTTCACATTCGGTCTAAGTCATCTAGAAAATTATCGAGAAATGTGTATAAACAAATTTGCGACGCATGAACGACTAGAACAAGTTTTAACGTCTGGTACAGTCACGACTAGCATCTGTTCAGAAGAACGTGACTGGCCTAAGAATCTCTGTGTGCACAGACCACAAAGCAACATAAAGCTGTGATTAAAAGTAGCTATCCTCATACTCCCATAAGATCGCTAAATCTCCCATAGATCGTTATCTCGAAGAATAATACGAATAATCATATTTAGCTCCGATTGAGTCGCAGTTCTATATTAATTGAAAATGCGGAAGAAAAGATCTGCGGGAACGTGCTCGAGAACTAGATGGTTGCATCATTTCTTTAAGTAAAAGTCTATCTGTTCCAGTGATTCATCCGACGATCCGTCGGCCGTCACGACGACGTTAGGAATTACGGTTTTGGTGAATATGGTTGCCGCGACGTACCGCGGCGCACCTGCGCTCCGCAGATAATCGTAGCTTGACTTTTCTCTTCCGTGAGAATGAAAGAGACTCATCGGCCAGGCATCGTCACCTTCTATCTGCCTGGGAAGACTCTGCGCCTCCTTCGGTTTCGCAATCGTGCACCTTCAAAAGGAAGCGTGTTTCCATGGATCTTCCGCGGTTTTCCACTTACGTACGCGCGTTCCTCGACATGCCTCGGCACTTAATTTACGGATCCTCGAGAAGGAAAGTCTTAATTGTTTCTTCTTTGTGGTGCAACGCGGAATCCAACGCCAATACACTTTTCATGTTTACAATCCCATTTTTCATAACGAATTGCACCAAATTGCAGTGAAATAGACATCTTCTTTCTCAATACGTTCGATAGGTCGAAAATAATATAATAGTATATTTAAATTATTCTAATATTTTGACTGTTTGAAATTACACCTACTCATATAATAAGTTTATCCTTTCGTTTCAAGAGTGTGACACTTTATTCAGACAATACTAATCAATTAGATTTTGTAATGCGCGTCCCTTTTCTTTCTGTTGTCTTTACTCTTATCAACTGTCAGTCCGCCATCTTGTTCTACAGACATGCGCAATACGTATCTAATTCAAAATGTGTTTTAAAAGGAGTACGATAAATTTACATAACCTTTATCGTATCTCTTTTACAATATTTCAATGTATGTTATAGTGATTTTTGTATACAAGCTTGTCTCCCAATTAATTATAATTAGACTGCGGATCTTCATGCAAAATAAAAATTTTTCACCTGAATTGCAACGAACTGAAATAGACATTTATTTCATTTTCTTATTATGCTCAGCAAATTGAAAATAATACAATAATATGTTTAAATTTTTCCAGTATTTTTGCTACCTAAAATTACAACCTACTAATTCTGTAATAAATGCGTAAAATCCGCAGTATAATTATAATATTCGCAAGAAACATGTCAAAACGAGTACAAATAAGATTGTGTTGAACCAGAATAATTGTGCCAGACTAAATTAAGCGTTAATTGTATAAAATGTTGAGCACAACGTTGGGATAAATTCATTGCGGCATTCTGCTGGTCTCGAAGGATCGCGAAGAGACCGCAACAGCTCGAAGAACCGCTAGGGTTCATTCAATGGTCATCAAAGGTCACCCAAATATCCCCGAAGGATCAGCAAAGGCTATTAGCTCTTCCGGTAGCGTTCCCCTGAATGACACTGTTCGGAACGATTTCGGAACGAGCCTTAATTGTTCGTTTAAACATCTGATCATCTTTTATTGGTTTCCTTGAGTCATCTCTCCTGTCTCGCAACGATCTGCCCTGTCGTCACGGTCGATTGTAGGATCTTTAAAAAAGGAGCCGTGATGACCGGGTAAGGAACAATTCGTTCCTTACGCGGCGCCCGTTACTCATTCGTGAATCATTACGCGAGACAACAAACTTTTTTATTTACCCGGAGTCCATTTTATCCGGCGTCGTAACGGGCGGCCATTGCCGCGGGCTCCGTTGCCCGGTGCAACCAATTTTGCGCGGCCCGAGACGTAAACGTAAAGAACCATCTCGCAGCGTCGACCGTTACCAATACAAAAACCGTGTCACACACACACAACAGGCTCGTAGAGATTTACAACTACATTCTTGGTACGCGCCGTTGTCCCGAGCGTGTTCAGTTAATACCAAATTGCGTAAACGCTATCAACATTTTCGCAGACGCTATCTCAAATACAGTTCAAAAAAAAATTCAGAACAGTGAATTCAGTACAGTGAATTCAGTACGTTTCTCTGTACAGTCTTTTCTCGATATATGTCCCAATTATCTGCCCGATAAAAGTCCCGGATCTACCTGACGAGCCATGAAGCAAAGAATAGACGTGTATCAAAGAATAGGACGATATATGTCTATGGCTGGACCCGTGTTGTGGACATATATCAAAACAAGACATGTCGCACTAGATTGAACCTTCCTCTTTCGAATGGGCCCTTCACCAGCAACAAAATATTGTTGTATAAGGACGAAAACTTGAGGCACGTAAAACCATGTTTTGACGGTAACGTAGTACACTACCTTATTGCGAATCTAGGAAGACCGGGCCCTCAAGGAGGAAATTAAATATTTAGTTGACCCTAGTTTATTGCAATTCGGGTAGAAAGTTTATCTTCTGCGTAAAGATATAGATTAATTTATAGTGGATTCTGCGTGCCGGTTTAGTCGGGCCAATAAAACCGACACAACTGGCTGACGCAAATCGGTCGTGCACGTCTCGCGTCGGAACGAAAGGGACCAGCCGGACACATAAACCGAACGACCGTCCGCGTGGGTTTAAAAAGCGCATTAACGCGGTCATAGAAGTTTACAAGTATATTCCTTTGTACCGTGTATATTCCGAGTAGCTTTGCTCGGTCCTGGCGGGCATCGATTTAAAGGTAGCGAAGGGATCGGCCGTTGCAGGGCGTTAAAAGGCCGTTACGCCGTGTCGAGCGGTCAATTTTTTAATGCGTCTTACAAAGTTCACCGTAAAACGTACCGCTCTGTTACACGTTAACGCCGCCCGAACGGGCCGTTTAAAGCCACTCATGAATTTCCGCGGAAGTCCGCGTTAAAAATTCGCACCTTTGCTTTACGTTCCGTGGAATTTTAATGCCTCCCGATTTAATGTCTTTCAATTGCGGCTCAGGCTGGTTCTTCGAAGAAATTACACGGCGATTATGCGGTGGTCCTCCTCCTCCTCTTCCTCGTCGTCGTGCTTCGAAACCGTCGCGCATCGCGTCGGCCGAACGCCGATTCCCCCCGGTGGAACTCATCGAAATACATTTTGTCACGTTCCACGATGGCCTGACAAATTTCGACCCGCCGCAGCCTGGAATTTCCGACCCCGCCGAGAAAGGGACGTCAACCTTTTCACTCGGTATCTCTTTCCCCTTTTGATCGTGGAACGCCTCCTCCACCGCCGCGAACACCACGGAACAGTCACCGAGAACGGCGAAACCGACAAGGGTACCCGAAACCTTTTTCTCGAATTTCTTCGTCCAGGCTTTCTCAAAGCTCCTTCCTCGGCCCCGTGGCGCACGATTTATTTTCACTGGTAACCACGCGACACGTGTTGCCCTGTAACACGTGGCCGTGCTTACATTTCGACGATGCCGCATGCGCGTGTGCGCCCCCGCGCGCGCGCGCACGCCCCCCGCTTGTTATCTTGCTGCATAGTCTATTATTTTAAGGTCACCGTCGATTGTCTGCTTTAAGTGTCGTCCCGTGCATTGTCTAGCAACGACAGGTCAGCCATCGCTTCGACATTCCCTCTGACGTTTATCGATATAGATTATACTGATTTCTTCTCTGAAAGGTTCGCTCGCTTCCTGTTTCAAAAGCGAAAGAAAAATTCAGAGCGTCTTTAATTGAGTAGGTAGGAATTTAATTGTCAGCTATTAAACTCGAAAGTATCGGTCCTGTAGTCAGAAAAATTGAAGCAACCTGATTTTCGTTCGCTCGCTTCCAGTTTCAAAAGCGAAGGAAAAATTCAGAGCGTCTTTAATTGAATAGGTAGGAGTATAATTGTCAGCTATTAAACTCGAAACTATAGGTCCTGTAGTCAGAAAAATTGAAGCAACCTGATTTTCGTTCTCTCGTTTCCAGTTTCAAAAGCGAAAGAAAAATTCAGAGCGTCTTTAATTGAATAGGTAGGAATTTAATTGTCAGCTATTAAACTCGAGACTATCGGCCCTGTAGTCAGAAAAATTGAAGCAACCTGATTTTCGTTCGCTCGCTTCCAGTTTCAAAAGCGAAGGAAAAATTCAGAGCGTCTTTAACTGTAGGTATGAATTTAATTGTCAGCTATTAAACTCGAGACTATCGGTCCTGTAGTCGGAAAAATGTAAGCAACTTGACTCTCGTGTATCTCTACTGCAAAGTCTGTAAAATTTAACAATGAATGAAAAATCTCTGAATAGTTGAGACAGGACGAATCTGACGAGTGATTTTAAATTCTTTTTGATCGATTTCGGAAGATTGTTCGAACGACGCAGACAAACACACAAATAAAGACCGTACGAACCGTGGTGGTGCACGTCCGAAAAGTCGCCGAGGTTCGTAAAGATAAAATTCTCTTTCATTTTCAATTTTCTCTCGGCCAAACGTTGAAGATGCGTCTATTCCGTGGCAGATATTATCTCCGGCCGGCAAACAAGTCTCTGAACGGGCACGTTTGAGCCATGGCCGTCCCCCGGTCCTTCGACCACGGGGTCATAAAGCGGACCCGCTCGGCTCCGAATGCGTCCGCGCGGAAATTTCGTCGTGGATTCCGCGAACTCCGCGGCTAAATGAAATTCTTCCAGGAATGCGACTCGAAGTGAAGCATTATTTCCAGCAGGAGACGTTATCTCTTCGGCTGGACGTCGATCGTCCGCGAGATCGTATCGCAAGACGTATTGTTTCCTCCCGGCGAGCACAATCATCGCGTTAATTGCGCATCTCTTCAAATATTATCTCATCCGCGGTCGCAGAACATCTGGCGGGATATCGTGTTCACTCGCGGCGGCGCGAGCAAGCAACCTCTCCGTTTCCCATCGGCGAGGAGTTCGCGTCCATCAAAACTTAATTATCGATCCCGGATTGTTCACCGGACAGATATCGCAGCCGGCAGCCTTGTCCTTACACAATCTCCGGCGTGGACAGCGAAGCGGCCGCGAGTGGACGAGGCGGCGAGCAGAGAGGAAAGAAAGAAAAAAAATGCTAATGCCCCGTAATCATCGTAATTTCAAAAACAAATCAGAAATAGGAAAACGCCTGGCGGGATCCGCGGCGAGATAGAAAGATCTTAATTAAAAAATTACACATCCTCCGACGCTAATCGGTACAATTTTCCCCGGACTGAGGCGTGCATAATACGTCCTATTATGGCCGCTCCGATCGTCCGTGGATCGCGATGACGAGTAGGGATGGGATCAAGTTCAATACTCACAGAAACAAATCGGTTTCGCGGTGGAAAAGCTATCTGCAAAACAAAGTGTCCTATCTTACTCGGGCATCCTAAATTTCGGTTATATCGTAATGGCGACAATATTTTATATAACAGGGCGAAAATTATTCAAGGTCATTTGTTTAAAGCACTACCGTGAGTTTTCGATATATGTCAACAACCCCGGTCTTGCCAGCGTCGTGTTATATTTACACTCTCGGTAGTAGGGATAATAAAAAAGTCCAAGTCTCGGCGACAAATATAGAGAAGCCACTGTACATATTTTTGTTTAGATTGCCAAGGTCAAGGCGACTGACCCATAATACTATGATCACCAAAAGCCCTGGAGTACGACAATTGAATGAAAATAGTGAATTTTCTAATGTACCTTTTCACAAAAGAAAATGAAACGCGAACGTTGATACGAACCATTCTCTGATTATTATAGGGTTTCATAGAGCAAGAAAACTGGAGACGACTTTCACGAAGGGGATGAAATTTTTCAACTATTTTGAGAACCGGGTGTCTCAATTTTTTGAAGTAAATGAGAGACGCATTTCGCGAGAAAAGCGTGAAGCTACCCAGCAGGACAGCCAACTTGCGAAGCGTTTGAGCCCATCTCTAGCAACGGGCGTATCAACCTCAAGATCGATCGGCGACTTTCCAATCGGATCGCGAGACGCATTGTCTCCGCGAGAGAGCGAGCCAGCGTACGCGCGCGGTGCCATTAGCGTCGTTAATCATAGGCCCCGGAGGCGGCCGATACACCGCCAAGATCCAGATACGTGGCTGAGCGAATCCTTGAGCGAGAAGGCACCTTAACGACCGATCGAAAAGGCCGTTACGCGCGATGCAATTAGACGCGAGATATTACGAAAGGAATGCCTGTCATTCGTTCGATTAGTCGTCAGCTGCCGCGCCGAGTCCTCGCACAATGTTGTCCTGGATCCTACCTGGATCATACCTGTTCCTACCGTGTCAAAACGACCGGTCCTTAGAAAAAGTGGTTGTTAATACATTAAACGTAGACAATAGTCGATTTGTTGCTGGACGAGTTAGGAGAAGAACGACTTGCATAAAATGACGATACAAATTTATTTTCATGCAATTTCAATTAGACGAAAAATACTGCGATGCTCTCTCCTCGATTTACAAAATTGTACCGTGTCGCCCAACTTTGTGGTTCGGATGCATTTGCCATGGAACAGTATTATCAACCAGGCTCGTGTGTAACTTGATAGCGTCCCATTGAATAGGGCGGCTCATTTATTTTGAGTTGGCCATGCTACATTGAGCAATAGCCTTTCTTTTATACTGATTGTTTGGGTTTGGAAGAGTAAATATTGTCTCTTGCGGTCAAATTAACCGGTCGTGGTAGGCAGGAGAAGATACATACATTTCTTGGAAAATGAAAAATAAATAACAATCGGAAAAAGAAAAATAAAATCGAAGGTTTTTTCTCAACGATGAAAATTTTTGAGAAGCCGCCATTTTGTCAAAAAATTTTATATTGCTTATTCCTTCGATTAATTACAAGATTATACATAATAGTAGTAGTAGTTTATTATTGATCCCCTCAGGGTTACAATTTTTACACCAATTCGCTTCCTCCTTCTATCCTCGCTCCGCTCTTATCCTACCTTATCCTAAACTACAAGAGATTATACATTACTCTAACGAAATCCCTTTGATTTTTTCATTTCAGATGATCCAGTCCAGAGATATCGTGGTCACCGCAAGGCGCCTTTTTTGAGAGGAGCTCCTGGAGATCAGCTAAGCAGCTTTCAAAATATTATTTTTACAAATAAAAATGTTAAAACATTAAAAGTTACCAATATGTGTACAAATTTTTACATTAATAAATGTAAAAGTCTTCTCAGGAAAAATTCTTAAAAAATCGCTTTTTTTTGGGGCCACCTGACTGTATATAACTCCTTAAGAAAGGTCGTAATGATAAATGGCGGTGGGATCATGTTGTGTGTACGAAATTGTACGCAGAAGTTTGACAAGGTCAATGTGACCTGCCGTGGCAGGTATAAAATAAATTAATGACGAGGTAATAACAACGAGATCGTCTGTTTGGAATCCGCGGGGACAGGCAGAGTCGTCCCATTCGGAAGATGTTTAATTACCTTGGGCGGGGTCAGTGTTCGAGGCAAGAGAAACACGCGGTTACGCGTGTAATCCAAAACAAACGCTGGAAACGAAACTAATCTAAAAGCCACACGTTGAAACCCAGCGGAATAACACAATCTGGATCATTTAAAAGAAGATTGTTTGTTATCGCTTTGAAAGAAAGCTGTCGCCTATATTCCTTTTTCGAAGCCATCTTGGGGGAACGACTTCGCTCTGTTCAAAGGTTTCTTGCGACTACCGTGGACCAGTCTAATTGTAAGAGATAACGACCTTGATGTTTCGTCGATTTCCTTTGAAAAGAACCGATCGTCGGGAGTCTACGATCTATGTCCCCACGTAAAGGAAATGGCGCACGTTAACGGCAGAAGAAAGATCGCAAGAACTGTAACGAGGTTATTCGGATAAACCAAATAAATTTTTTAAATGATTCAGCTGAAGTGGCCTTAAGTGGCCAATTTAGTTTGAATCAACCGTATTGGAGAACTTGCACGCTGTTCGTAAATTGGTAATTCACAGCCTCCGAGCGGCACCTAAAATAGTTGATCCCTTGGCTTGCCGATTGACATTTCAAGAAGCTGGGCCCGGAGATAAAGTCTCCGAAACTGAATTAAACAGTTCGACCAATATATCGCCATTTATTTTTGACAGTTGTGTCGAGGATTTCAGGTGTAAGCCGTGTCCTGAGGGAAGAGATTTCCCAACGTTTCGTCAGCATTGCAGCTAACTTAGTGTCGCTTTGCGTTCCACTTATATAGTGGAATCTTATATTATTAATCCACATAAATATTAATCAACTTATATCATACTCATTTACTTTTTATTGTTCCGCACAAGAAATGTCCAATCTTCTGTCGATTCGTTTGATTGCTGCTTCTCCGTTTATCTTTTAAACGGTTGATCAAGGAGATATTAAACGCACTTCCTGAAGACGATTACGGGCACAACGACTGGATCACTGGGAGAGATTGGATCGGTCGCTCACCTGCGAGCACCTGAAACGGTCCTCCGTGACAGTTTAACGCAGAAACAGGCGGACAACTCCGGCGTGTCGTCCACCCTGCGAAGAAATCACTTGAACGGTGAAGAACAGGAGGGTCCTCCCGGCAACAAATCCTCATAATACCGGATCGCTCGGAATGGCTCCACTAACTTACGCATGATTTATGTTTTAATCACGGTTTACAACGACGCGCTCGCCCACGTGCACGCGTCGCGCGCAGCTCTCCGACTTTGCATAATGGTTTTGCAGCTGAATGCAATATGCAAAAGCATCGTTCCGGCCGGGTCCGGCGCTTCCTCCTCGTTATTGGCGCAGCTAGGAGCTTTCTTGTTTCGCCGGCCTTCGAGCCGTTTCTCCTCGTTTTCTTCGTCCCCGTTTCTTCGGCCGGTATCTTCTTTTTCTTCCGGCCGGTCGCCGGTTACCTAGCCTTCAAATTGCACGTGTTACGTGCCCGATGCTACGTTGTTGTTCCATTAGTCTCGCCAAAGGAGTACCGTGCCGCGAACGATCCGTTTCTTCTCGGAAACACGCCCGGTTCCACGGCCGGGGCGCCGATCCTCGCGTAATGTAGGCCAACCACGTTTACCATTCGAGCATTCGCGCCGCGCCGCGATGTTTTGCTAAATTATCTAACTGCGCGCGGCGCCAATGCCACGAAATCATCATCGCCGCGAATGCTCGCATTACGCCCGGCAGCGACCGCGCCAACCGTCCGAGAACGAACGGGACCTGCAAAAAGGTAACGATCGGCCGTGACGTCGCTAAAAAATTCTGCTTTCAGCTCGCTCGGACTCGCGCAACATGCAGATTGTTTACCAAATAAAAGATCCACTATTCCGTACGGATTTGTTACGACTGTTCTCGGAGAAGAAACGGCAGCTTCTGTTGGAATTTATTTCATAGATGCAGAACAAAATTAGTCTATCAGAGATTTGAGACCTCCACCGCCCGGCATCGTACAGTTTTGTCTGACAACGTGCTTCTAGAGAAGCTATTCAAACATAAATTCTTCATATTTTATAATAGAGTCTGGTTTTCTTATATACCCATATTCCAATAGCTTTTAATTTTAAAAATCCCTTACGGGCGCGGAATTAACCCCTTACCGTGCCATTTAGTTCGACGAAATCCGGGCCCAAACGGTAGGGGTTAATGCGCGGTAAACAGACCAGAGTGATGCTCCAAAACAGTTGCAATACAGACCTTTGTAAATCATTCCACGACTATGACTCGTAATGTTTACATTTGGCAGATTTTCAGTCCACGAGTCGTACTCGTGATGTTTACGTTTGTACCGAAATCTTCATCACGAGTCGGACTCGTTGAAGTACGGGAAGGGGTTAAAATTAAACAATGACGATATTATAAATTTTACTAATAAAAGTGAAGCAAAATGAGAAAGAATTACATTTTCATTCGATAAGAAATTGACAACTCACGTTACGATACACGTCGAACGCGCTTAACTAGTTAGAATAGATACAGAATCGCGCAAATACGTGGCATCTACAATTCGATGACAATTCAATGACGCATTTCTTAAATTATCGTTGTGGGCTCGAATAAAAAGGTTGTAAAATTATCATTTTTTTTACCATCCCAACCAATTGCATATCTAAAGAAGTTTTTGTTCACTCATTGTCTGGAAAACTAGTCGGTCTAACATCTAAAAAGAATTCAAGTCATTCGGACCAATTTTTAAAAAGTTATGCAATTTTTAAGATTGTCATATCGTCCCTGATTGTAGAACTATTTTATTGCACCATTTATTATTAGTTTGTAATTGTAACCATTTATTATTTATTTTATTTTGTCTGTAAAAAAGATATACGTATTATTGTAACTTATGTATTTTCAAGCTTTTACTTATAGTGAATTTCAGCTTTAATTGTCGAAAAAATGTTAGTGTGCCGTGGATGATAAAACGTTGCGAAGCACTGCTCGAGCAAATTGAAAATTACTGCTCGAGTAACTGCGTATGAAAAAGATTCACGCCGCTAATGATTCCTGATCCGGAAGTGCAACCGCTTTGTAACCGATTTTTCCATGGAATTATCGTTTCGGATGCGACGTCGCGTCATTCCACTGTGGGCCCGTGCGCGTGCGCGTTGCTTGCATACTCCAGATAAATAATTACGTGTCATTATGCAAACGACGACTTGCGAGAGCTAAGGCATCACCGACGCGAGCACAATAAAGCTAATGACACGAGATGGCTAATGATCCTAACGATCGGCACGGATAATCAACCGTTGGGTAAGGTTACGGTGTCATGGCCAGCGGTGTTTGTACTCCCAGACGAAGATCTTCTCGCAGCGCCTCCTAGAAAAAGGATACCGGCTGCTGCTCCTGCTCGACACTCGGACAACCTGTAATCTTAGAGTTCTCTCTCTCTCTCCCTCTCTCTCTCTCTCTCTCTCTCTCTCTCTCTTTCTCTCTCTCTCTCTTCCCCTCCTTCTATCCCTCCATCTCGTTCTAGAGGGGGAGGGAGATTGCAAGGCCAAGTTTAGATCATCGACGACCGGCGAACATCTCTCGAGCGTCTAACTTTGCCGGTTAAAGGCTTCTCCACAGCGGAATCCCTCATCGAACAATGGCAACAACGTGAATTTCATTGGCTGTCGAAGGACATCGAACGACACTCTCATTATATTTTATAAACCGTTCAGTGAATTTCATTATCCGACGAAGGTCGCCGAAGGATGCTGCCTCGCATTATATTTTATGAGCCATTTGTTAACGCGCTTCGTAAATGATCGGCAAAACTTTCGGAATAGATTTCTAATTGCTTAGAGAAGAAAAAAAAATTATATCAACATAGGTCCAGGAAAAATTAGTTTTCGAGTTATTCAAGTTTTTGTGCCACAACTCTCGTCACATCGTCTTACAGAAAATGTTCAATACAGTGATATCTCTGTATATGTCGTCAAGTGTTGGATAATAATTGTCGCGGAGGCCTCGGACGCCGAGGAGTGTAAACATAATCGGGTATGTCTCCTGGACGTTGTACGACGCTGGGCAAGACCCGTGTTATTGACATATATCAAGAATTCACTATACAGTAGCTCACGAAAGTATTCGAACGCTTCCAATCTACATCATTAACAAATAAAATACACTCGTTAGGTTTAAGTTTTCAAAATAAGATTGTAAGTAAAGACACATAGGAGTCTTGAGAATGTATAAGTAAAATTACAAAAAAATCTGACAACACATACAGGATTCACAGGGCATTGAGTATAAACATACCGTTTACGGACGTCACAAAAGTATTCGAACGCGTAGACAAGAAGCGTATTTCTAGTGATTGAAATGTAAACATTACACTTTAGTCGATTCCGAGACATCGTGTGGTTCATACAGATTTCCTAGAGTATAATCTTTCATAGTTATTCTAATCATGAGCACGAAAAAATCAGAAACCAGTAAATGTGAACGTAAATTAATATTGTAGTTGCATAATGAAAATAAATCTTATCTTGAAATTGCCAAATTATTAAATCGAAGTAAATCTACGATACATTATATAGTAAAAAAGTCGAAAACTGAAGGTAATATTACAAACATGAAGCGTACAGGACGTCCAAAGAAATTAACACCCAGAGAGGTTTAAGAGGCGTGGCTTAATGCGCAGGAGGCGTGGCTTAATGCCCAGGAGGCGTGGCCTAATGCGCAGGAGGCGTGGCTTAATGCCCAGGAGGCGTGGCCTAATACCCAGGAGGCGTGGTCTAATGCCCAGAAGTTAACGCCCAGAGAGGAGAAAATGATTATACGTGAAATTAAGAAAAATCCAAGCACATCTGCACCAAAACTTGTGAGGATTGTTGCAAATAATTTTGGGAAAGATGTATATCCCGAACTGTGTCGTAGGGTTCTGCGGAGTAATGATTACCATGGAAGAATACCACGAAAAAGGCTATATATCAGTAAAATTAATAAAAAGAAAAGACTAACGTTTGCAAAAATGTATATTGATAAGGATATTTCATTTTGGAATAAAGTTATTTTCTCGGATGAATGTATGTTTAATATTTTCGGTTCGGATGGACAGCATTATGTGTGGCGAAAGTGCAACACAGCATTGCAAATACAGAATATGATTCCAACTGTGAAACACGGAGGTGGCTCAGTGATGGTATGGGGGTGTATGGCGGCGAATGGAACGGGAAATCTTGTTTTTATCGACGGAATTATGGATAAGTACAAATATCTGAATATTTTGAAACAAAATTTGAAACAAAGTGCAATTAAATTGAACCTATTGGATGATTTCTACTTCCAACAGGTCAACGATCCTAAACATACATCTGGGATTGCAAAGGAATGGATCATATATAATACCCCGCATACACTACAAACTCCTCCGCAAAGCCCTGACATAAATCCTATAGAACATTTATGGGCCGAAATTGCAAGAAAACTTATGAATTTTGACATAACGTCCAAGGAAGTGTTAAAAACCATAATAATAGAAATATGGAATTCCATTGAAAAAAAGACAACGGAAAAACTTGTATATAGTATGGAAAGCCGGCTAAGACACGTTATTGATGCCAAAGGAGGACCAACCAGATATTAACATCAAACAATTCAAGATTTATTCGTGCGTTCGAATACTTTTGTGACATCCGAAAGCGGTATGTTTATACTCAATGCCTTGTGAATCCCCTATGTGCTGTCAGATTTTTTTGTAATTTTACTTACACATTCTCAAGACTCTTATGTGTCTTTGTTTACAATCTTATTTTGAAAACTTAAACCCAACGGGTGTATTTTATTTGTTAACGATGTAGATTGGAAGCGTTCGAATACTTTCGTGAGCTACTGTATATCCACCTTAACACAAGCCGCAACTCCTAAATACTTGAATTACTTGAAAGATTACTTGAAAAAACATTGTTGATGCACTTAAACAGTCCTTTAAGACGACGTGACGTGGCACAAAAACTTTAACAATTCAGAAACCAATTTTTTCTAGACCTATGTTGACATAACTTTGTTCTTCTTCAATCATTAGGAATCTATTCGTAAAGTTTTGCCCACCATTTGCGAAACACCCTGTATACACGACTGCGTATTCTACAACAAAAGTGAATTATTATAAAATGATAATATTGCAATGAACGATGTCGCTAATATTTTATAAATCTATTTTCACGTCTCACAATTATTGACAACGTTGATTCCTAACCTACTATCGCCATGCGATACTTTCTGATTTCCATTGGAGGGCGCTGAAACTCTAAAATAAATAGAAACATTAAGAAACTTAGTTTATAACACTTTGAAGCCTTTTTATGTGATATCAAATATTTGTTGATCAATCGGCATGCATGTTTCTCAATAGGAACTAGACAAACAGGTGCTAAAACAAATGAGGTTCTAGAGCTAACCAGTTTGTTCTAGTATAGGCAACTGTATAAGGTAACAGGTGACAGATAAAGTGAATTATTATGGCCGCAAATGAACCATGAATTACTACAGCTGTAAATGTATTCTGAAGACACTATACGCCCAGGAGGTAGTGTGAGAGCTATGTAATAATCTTGTTGCGATTTAGTTCTTGTTAAAGGAGGAGAATGAACTATACATAACAATTGGAAAAAATGTCGCTTCTAGTTTAATGACACGTTCCATGGAAAATTATCCAGTGCGAACAATCGTGCCTCGCGATTACACATGTCAATCGAGAGAAGGAAAAACAAAGGCGAGGTGTTTGACATAATCGAGGCGTGTGTGGTCAGTGCACGATACTTCACGATAATGACCGGATCGTGAGTGGTCTTATCTATGACTTAACGTCACCGGCGGATTATTATTCGCTAACGAGCACGAACCGAAAGTAAATCCGATCAGGTTCTCGGAGAGCTCGTACGAACAAAATTTTATTCAACATTTTCTAGTTGTTTCTTTAATGTGGTATCGCTTTCAGTTCGGTCGTGCCACCAGTTGCCGATCACCCTGTATAGATCGAGGCAATCGTGACAAAGTGCCATGATTATTGAGCCTCCTCGCAAAGATTATCGATAAGATGCAAGCGGCGACCGGTATCTTGGTCATGCTATCTTATCGTTCGAACGAAACTTGTCACGAGCGGTCTCGTGATTTTCGTTTGGGTTCATTAAACCCGATCCTGGAACGGTAAACTCAATGCTAATTGCTCCGAATTAAAGTCTGCACGCTCTGCATGCTCAAAACTGTCGGGCTGTGGGAAAGCTTAAAACCATTTCGGGTTTCTACCGAGAATAACAAACCTATATCAAAAACCGAAAGAAGTTTATTCGTCACTTCTTCAGAGAGAGAATAAATATTTGCAACGCCGTCTATCCAATACCTTCTTAAAAAAAAAGAGAGAGAGAGATGCAGATCTCGGTTCGTAATTCGCATCTCCGTTTGCCCGTAAAAAAGCAGCATTACCGATGTTACGGTAATTACGCAGTAAGAAGCAATTAGCGAGCAGCTCGGACAGCTCGTTGAGACTTCATTGAGTCGCCGTGTCTACACGAGCGTTATCGCATCGATGATAACTTTCAGCTTAAACACCGGCCCGGCTGTCAACACTATTAATCACCGCTTCAGACAACGAAAGAGTAAACGTTTCATAATTTAGACATAACAGAGTTACGCTCGCGCGTCCAATAAACTCGACGCTCGGAGCTCGCTCGCAGCTCCTTGAACACAGTCATCCGAACGGCCAGTAATCTCGCAACGGAATTATATACGAGATAGCCAAGATAAGAGAGGCACGGTCGCCGGAGCTGAATCTCGATCGACGAGTTTTCTTTGTCTCTGTCGCAATATCACAATACCGTGTGGCAATGCAACCGGCAATTTCGCCAGCGAGACGATATCCCCGGAGCGTTGCCCGTTACACGAGCAAAAACTTTTATCTACCAGGTGTCTCTGTCCAAATCGAGGGACGCGGTGCTATTTCAAAACCGGATCGCGGCGCGGCTTGACCGGTCGACAATGAAAGGTTACGATATCGGAGCCACTGCAACAAGACGGAAATTCCTGCTGAACCGCAGCGGACAACAATGAGCAATATTCACCAGCAACAAAAAAGAAGGAGAAGCCGTGGGAGAGGGGGAAAGATGTAATTACCCGCGTAATCATGCAAAAGAATATACGGTAACGAGCAGAACCGAGTCTACACTATTTGAAGCAACATAACATTTTAAAAGTTAGGTTGAATTGGTCGGAATCGCAAAATTTTAACTGAGCCTGTATTGAAAATTTAAGAAATGGTTTTGATTTGCTTGAATAACTTATATCCATGCTGAACATTTAATCGGTATTGGTTAATTAGTTTACGAGTTACAAACGATTAAAAGTGCGATTTTGAGTCGAAAATCGTGAAAAATTGCAATTTTTCCACTTTTAAGCGTTTAGAACTCGTAAACGAATTAAGCAATATCGGTGAAATTTTCAGCATGGATATAGTTGGGAAAAACCAACTTTTACTATTTCTTTTGCGATTCCGACCAATTCAAATTTTTTTCAAAAACTGTTTACACCTCGTCTAATAAACTAATCATTCTAACTTCTCAATAACATTCGAGTCATTTGATCTAATTTTTAAAAAGTTACGTTGCTTCAAATAGTGTAGACTCAGTTTTGCTCGTTACTGTAAGAAGCAGGGCAGTGAATATAAGTGAGCAGGGCTCGCGGATAGGCTCGATTTTTCCTAAAACAATGACTCAACGATAATTGTCGCGGATTAACAGACCGCGACACATCGTTACCGATCGTTTTCTATCCTGCCACCAGCCTACCATGAATCCTCCGTCCTGACCGAGTCGAACGTGTTCGCCTGTCCCCGCGATCGTCGGACTGCGATCTGTCGCGTTCATGACTCGTTGATAATAGTGTTACGGCCAAGATTAACCCTTTCAGCGAGCCTGTGCACACGCCTCCGGAGAAATTGACGGACGCGCGCACCTACATGCCACGGTTCCTGCGGCGTCCATCAAACGTCACCCGCGCGACTATAAACTCGCCTCGTGTCCGAGGATTCGCCCGGATTAGGATTATTAATCGCGGTCAAAGTGAATGTGTAGGATTGCAGTAATTACACTGTTTTGGAATTAATTTTCCTTTGAAGTGCAACAAGGTCACACTGTGCCCGGTATTTACGGCCGGCGGTCTAACTTGACGGAAAGGAGAGCCCTTATGCTACCATTAGCAAAAATTATTCGATCGAGCGAATGAAACCGCTCTCATAGCGATTATTCCTGTTTCGAACGCGTGAAACTCGTTACGTACAGGGTGTTCGATTGAAATCTTTCGTTGAAAGATAGAGAGAGAGAGGGGGGGCAGCATCAGTTTGTTATTTGGTTGGAGTTTTGAAGGTCAACTTTGTTTTTTCAGATGGAAACCTATATTTCTTATTATGGGATCTTATTGTACGTAAAAACACCAGGAATTTTCGTAGAATACTTTTTTTTAAACTGAGCACTAGTTTCGGAGATAAAAAAGCCGCAGATAAAAAAAGTATCCTCCTTTTTACGTGCAATAAGATCCCATAATAAGAAATATAGGTTTCCATGTGGAAAAACAAATTTGACCTTCGAATGAGCTTGAAAACGTTACCCAAATAAATAACTGATACTGCTCCCCTCTTTCCCCCTCGAAATCCTTGGACACGTGTTTTACACTTTTATAATATCTTTCATACTTTTCGAGATATTCGGCTGGAAAGTTTTCAAACGAACACCCTGTATAAACGTTTTCTTATTTCATTCAAACTTTCCTAAAACCTCGTTAAAACTTGTACCACGTTTACTCAATATATACACAGTACTGTGTTGTCAATATTTAACCCTTAGCACTCGAATGATGACTGTAAGGCACCACTAAATATAAATATACATTATTATATGTGTTTGTATCTAATAAATTGCTAACCACTTCAGTGTTGTACAAGTAAATTGCACCGTGTTCGTCTGTATAACATGAAAAAAGTATGCAAAGAAAGGAAATATTCAAGGTCGGAAGAAGTCTCGTTTTTGAGTTAAAATAGCTTCGAGCGCGAAGGGTTAATATATGCCCGCATGATTCGTATAAAAATGAGAAGATGAAAAACACATTTTTATTTTCAGATAAAAATCATGCACCCGAACAATTACTTTCGGCGATTGGCTTGAAAAACCAGCCGGAGCGCCGTGAAAAATGAAAACATATCGATTCCGGGAACGCAGCGCAGCGACGCACGGCGACGGCCACTTTCTCTGTAACAGGTGTAAAAACACGAGCAATTTACAGGATTCGATATCGAGCTTGATCCTCTTTGGAGCATCGGAATTTGATACAGTCGATCGAGCCCGATCCCCTTTGATACCCTCTATCCGGGATTTTTCGGAGCGCAATCCTCGGGAAACGGCTTCGTTACGCGCGTAGGAGCGAAAAGTCAAAGGAACGATATAATCCGCTGGCAACCGATTACGCGGGCCGATACGATCGACCGGGCCCGAGTGCCGAGCGGAGGGCGAACGCGGGGACAGGCACGGTGAATAATGCAATTAGCGGCCGCGAAATACATTAATGCTCGGTGACAATGTTCCCCGTGGCTTTTACTTCCGACACGTTCGGCTCGTTGGCCAGGTATTAAGCGGCGATATTAAGCCGCAATTATCGACAGAGGTAATCGACGCCGCGGCGGCGATCCGAGCCGACTTAATTATTGCCGCGGTCCGGAGCGATCGCTCGAAGTAGATCGACCCCGTTAATTAGCCGTAAAGCAGGCGACTGATACAGCCGAGATACACGCACAGACCGGCCTATGAATAACGAAAAGGAAATTAGGCGGGCGTCGAACACAGCGAGTGTGACACGGCCCAATGACCGTGCTCCGCCGCGTTTACCGTTTCCTCGATCGAAAGTTTACCTCCGCCCGTCCTCACCTCGGTCCGCCTCGATCAAACCTATTTCCCTAGATAGTCTAGGGTAATTTATCGAACCTTCAAATCGTAACTCCGTGTCGATACTTCTTGCCGTCGTTTTATGGTAAATTAACGGGTTCAGACGGATCGATCGTGTCTGGAGCAACTATGATACTTTATGGTGTTGTTAACCTGCTTTTCATTACAGAAAGCAACAGAGATAAATCGGGAGGAAATAATCGTGACAAGTTCAGCGTAATAACATTATTCAGAACTTCGGTAAATAGTAGAGTATTACGCACTCCTTAAAATTGTTGTATTAACCATTTGCGCTCGGCGCTTTTTTAATTCTAAAACTACATTTTTAGATTTAGAATTATTTAGATTTATAGATTTCCACGTATAATATTTAAATTTTTAGTAATCTATTAAATACAAAGTTTTTCGAACTAATGCCACAACAATTATTAGTGGCTGTTCAAAGTCACCACTCGAGTGCAAAGGGTAAACACATATTAAATGATCATTTATTTAAAATTTGTAGAGATTCGTCGAATGGTTTTCTGCTTTTCTAGTGTCAATTTTGTCTAGAGTTTCTAACAGCCTATTTTGGATTAAATTTTGAAATAATTTTGACAAATATCTGTTACGTCTCTGGAGAGTGTCGGTACAGTGAAGACAATATAATAATAGTAATAAGTTGACTGCATATTACTGAACATTAGAAAAATTTGAAAATGCTGCTACATATTAAGAAAGGAAATAAATTTCTATTTGACTCCAGTTTGTTGCAATTCAGGTAGAAAATTTGTATTTCATTTCTATAGTCTAGCAATAAGTTTTAAATTTTTATATCGTCGCATTGCAGCACGCATTTTTTTCCCGGTCAGTGAAACGAGCCTCCGGTAAACCTAATCGCTGATTTCCAATTTCTCCGATTGCACCTAGCACCCTCAGGCTGAAATATTATCTCGGGTCCGTATCTATTCCGTTCCACAACAGGCGTTAATTATTCATTTCCTAGAACGGCTATCCGCTCATAACCTCGTAAGGTCTCGGTTTCTCTGTCTCTTTCTCCTCTCTCCCTCTCTCTCTCTCTCTCTCTCTCTCTCTCATGCACCCCATCCTCTATCTCCCAGCTCCGTTCATCGATCGCACCGTCGAATCCTCGACTTAATGCGAAACAGTGACAACGAGGTCTATTGTAGTCCGGCACGCGAGGAACTATTATGGTACGGTGACAGTATCCGCGTATATATCGGGGAATAGCTTTGAATACGTTTGAATCGATTTGCAGGATTGTTAGAAGCGTGGTGGTCGTGCAAGCCGGTTCGCCGAAGGTTCAGCTGGAACCGGGCCAGCGGCAATACCGGATGGAAATCTCATTCCGACGTGAATATCTTCGTTGCCGAGATTGTATCGAGCGGTAGACGCGCGGACTAAGGTCGCATCGAAGAAGCCCGGTCCCCTTATATACGCTGCAATCAGCCGCCACTCTTTTCCCCTCCGTTCGATTCCGCGTTCGACCCTGGTCAACATTTATTTGCATTTACCTATAGGCTCCTTTCAGCACCACACATGTTACACCCGAACGTGGCACATCTTCCGAAGGATGTTGAAATTTCATATCTATGCATAAAACGAGAAGGTCGAAATGTAGGAATTTGCATGGTTTCGTGGGGGACACATTATCCTGTTGTTTGATCGACCCTAAGATGACCCTGAAGAGGACAATTTTTTAATTTTGAGATAGGAACCCTTGTTTTCAAAATACCACCTCTAATTTTAGTATAAGCCATGCCCGAAATATTAAACAAAAAATTTGGTAGAAGCCCGGTGCCCTTATATACGCCACTCTTTTCCCCTCCGTTCGATTCCGCGTTCGACCATGGTCAACATTACTCCCGAACGTGGCTCATCTTCCGAAGGATGTTGAAATTTCATATCTATGCATAAAACGAGAAGGTCGAAATGTAGGGATTTTCATGGTTTCGTGGGGGACACATTATTCTGTTGTTTGATCGACGCTAAGATGACCCTGGTGAGGCCCATAAAGGACCATTTTTTAATTTTGAGATAGGAACCCTTGTTTTCAAAATACCACCTCTAATTTTAGCACAACCCATGCCCGAGATATTAAACAAAAACTTTGGAAGAAGCCCGGTGCCCTTATATACGCCACTCTTTTCCCCTCCGTTCGATTCCGCGTTCGATCATGGTCAACATTTATTTGCATTTACCTATAGGCTCCTTTCAGCACCACACATGTTACACCCGAACGTGGCTCATCTTCCGAAGAATGTTGAAATTTCATATCTATGCATAAAACGAGAAGGTTGGATAAGGGGTGTCCCATTTAAAATTCCTGGGCCAAATATTTCGAAATATATGAATTTAGTAAAAAATATAAGGAATTACATGGTTTGATAGGGGGGCATTATTCTGTTGTTTATTCGACCCTGAGTTGACCCTGGAGAGGCCCATAAAGGACAATTTTTAATTTTGAAATAGTAACACATATTTTGTATCGTATATTGTTATTGCTATCGTCGAGGCGTTTGCAAAATACCATTTGTAATTTTATAGTAATTTTTGAGTAAATAACCTAGACAAGTTCGACACAACTTTTCCTTTTCTCCATGAAACGTCACATTTCGTTTGCCTATGCGCATAGGTCATTTCACGGTGAAATTGACATACAATATGGTGGTGTTTGAAGGTCTCTCAAGGTCATTATCGATAGTTTATATTTCCGTTGAGTGATATTATAATGAACATTATAGGAACTTCTGTGAAAAGCAGTGATTTAGAGTGTGAAGACAAGATGTAAGGCAGAGATTAGCTTATCGATGGAGGAATTTACTTAAAATGAAAATAAAATATTTTACTGTAGGAGGGTTACTCGTGTTATAGTGTACTGAAATCTAGCTGAAAGTACGTTTGGTGTAAAATTTCATTCGTTTGGTTTAAAATTTTTTGGTGTTTTAGTAGATGCAGTAAATTTAATATTTTTCTTCCAATTCGCGATCATGCACACAAGGATTTCCAAACTGCCCACACCGTGCGTACGATAGTTGGTGCGCACGGTAGAATCTGTGAACGATAACGGACAAAATAGCCCGAGGAGGAAAGCTGGAAGTAGCGGGTAACGTTGACCAGCAAGATTTATAGGAAAGTCATTGGTTACCGGTGACACCTTCCCGTATAAATCTCAATCGCTCGATGTTGCGCACGATAATCTTACGTTAGAATAATATTCATCCACTATCGGGTTTGAATCAGCTGGATAAGAAGATTGTGCGAATCTTTTTTCTATTTCGCCGCATTCGCATCGAACCCCGTCAGATTTTCCGATTTCCATTCTCCATTTCCTGATACTGTTCGGGCCGAGTCCTTTATAATAATAGAACCACGATAAATCGCGACGGATCACCAGTCGCGCGGACCGCGGCCAATGAAAAATGTTACACGTCGCGCTCCTTCCAATGTATTCAACGACCTCGAAATCATCGCCGATCTTCCGCGTTGCGGCGGAAAGCCAGCTGATAGCAGAGACGCATCGTCGACTCTGGCGAATGACGAGACGACTCCTTGATCGCTCACCGCCGACGTTTCTCTGGAAAAGCATAAGCCGTGTAGGATCACAGATAGATAGCTGCTATTGATCCTTGAGATAGGTTTTGTTTCGATCATCTAAACGTAGAGAAATGGTGTTCTGAAATCTAGCTGAAAGTACGTTCGGTGTTAAATTTAATTTATTTGGTTTAAAAATTTTTTACAACACTTTATCGTTGTTGCTGTTGAAAGTCGGACTTTCAACAATTATGAAATAATCACTTGTAGATAATGTGTTAATAGTTCTAGTAAATTTAATATTTTTTCATATAAGGTATTATTTTAAAGATGCAAAGACGATACTGAACTTATACAGTGAAAGTCAAACTGAACTTATACAGTGATTTCTCTATTTATGTCGCCAAGGCCTGGAAGGTAAACGTCGCGGAATTATCCCCACTAGCGAGTGCTATACCCCATGAGGGGCCACGAAGCTCGAGTAGCCTTGGACCCCGAGGAGTGTAAACATAACACGGCTGGGGTACGTCTCCTGGACGATACAAAACACTGGCAAGACCAGTGTTGTTGACAAAAATCGAGAATTCACTGTATATTCATAAAAAAAAGTTGATTCCTTACTATTATAACCTGAGCGTTTCGACGAATCTCCTAAATGGAAGATAATTGAAAATCTTGCGTTAGAAAGGTGGTTTCAGGTGAGAAGAAAGAACTGGACAGAACGATTTCCAGAAGTCACGCGGGTCAAACGTTCCATTCGATTTCGGATCTGCTCGTTTCGAGGTTTTTGACGAGGGAAGGAATCGGGAGCCCGGCGGGGCATCGATTTCAAATGCGAGAAGGTCCCCCGGTTTGCCCGGGGACTAGAGGTCTCTAACCCCTGAGGGCAAAATAAAGATTAAGAGCTGGTCAGGAGGGGGTAGTTTAAAAACACATCGTCGTCGTCGTCGCCGTCGTCGGGATTTGTGTGGGCAGAAACCTAAGGTTCAGGTTAGTCAACAGGTGGCTAACCTGCCAGGGGAGGCAACCTACACAAACAATACGTCGAATGCACAAATACAAATCTCCCCTTTCGAATATAACTTAGGGCACCGGGGGTGAGGGAGGTGGGAGGAAGAAGGAAGGAGGAAGGCCCGGCACCGGGTAAGGGAGAGGAGCCTCCTATATCTCAACTCACACAGCCGAACGGTACCATCTGAACACGAACACGTTTACGGGGGGACCTGGACCGTTCGAGACTGCACGTGTTCCTAACGTACCCAAACCCCTGGCTATAGCTTGGTGGTTCTCAACTAATGTCTTTTCAGCAATTTCTTCGTCGCCCGCAGAACTAGCGCTGTGCCGCAGACAGGACTCGACGTGTGTACTAAAAATCTTGCTGTTTTTAATCTTCGAGTCTCCTCGTCTGAAATATGAACGAAAAATATCTGCCAATCTGCATGTGACCTAAATCCGATTACTTTTTCTATACTTCTGGAACTGGAATGGTTTTAAAATAAATCCGAGCCTTCGATACGTATTCTAAATAAATCTTTCAGAATGATACGGTTTTACCCTTCCGTAGGATGGCCCACGCGAATTGCCCATGTGAAAAGTGAACATGAAAGGTGAAAAATTTGCACGGCGAATGAAGTGGACGTTGAGAGCCGCTGAGGCTCTCGCCGCGGGGCACCGTCCGTGACTCATCAGGCCCCTCGATTCCCTCTTGTACAGGAGCAGGGCCCGAAAACGAACAAAACCTCATCCACAGCGAGCCAAAGGCAGTGTCTGATCGATTTACGTCCTACTCGCGCTTTGGGGAAATTTACAACGGAAAACGTGGCTATCGAGCTTCGCAGGGACGGGGTCCGGGTATCGTTTGACCCACAGAGATCACTCTTGCGCGCCCCTCTCCCCTCTCCCCCCGCCCTTCGTCTTAGCCGTCCTCCTTCTCTCCCTCTTTTTTTTTCTCTCTTTTAATTCGATCCGGCCCAGTGGAAGCCCTGAAAAGAGGCGTGCAAACTCAATCGGGACTCGAAGAGACTGCCAGGACACTTCAAGGTTAAACCCCGTTTCGCTCTTTTACGAGCGACGCCCCGTATACACGTACGAGAGATTCGCTACCAGAACTAAGTGGTCAAGGTCAGAGGACCCCGAGATCGCTGTCTGATCGGGATCATATCTTGGAAGATATACGGGGATCGATTGGGGATACACCGACGAGGTGTATACCTGAGCAGTTTAGGGGGAAAAGGTTCAACGGCCTCCATGACGATTCCCCTTTATCGTCTTCTCGGATCTGTGCATTTCGCGAGCACCGAGCTCTGACTCGAGATCGCACTGACACTCGTCTGTCAACAATAGTATTTCAATTTGTACCGCGTCCAACTTCATTTCACCCTTCCATCATGCAATCTTTTCATGATCATCGACGTAGGATGATCACGATCCTGTTTCGACTGCTAACCAACGTATGTTTTCTCGAAAGAAGATACCTGAAGTCTGAATAGGTGTTTGTTCTACTCCTATATTGCAGAGTTGTATATTGCAATGACCTTGGTTATATTTTTTCGAAAAAATTGGAGCGTAGTTCACGAAAGGGTAATTATTCGGAGTTACGACCACCTCACCGATTTTGATGACCGTGAAATATCATGTCAAGGTCTGGTGACCTTGTCAAGGTTCATTGTTCTAAACAATTTGTCCCGGCACGTGCTGCTCGGACTTAGTTCCCGAGGATTTACAGGAACGTATGATTAACAGTACATGCATTCATTACTATGTAAATTAGTACGTGTACCGAGACATCTACCGCAGATATATGATTATCATAGTCTACCTATCAATAATCGTAAGTTAGAGCCAGTAGTTCACGGTAACATGATGGTTTGGGATTTCGGCGAGGTTTGGATCAAATTTACCTGTAGTATTGTGCAATACACGTATAAATACATTACATATTTTTGTTTTTCTTTTTGTTCGTGTTGAGCCATACAGGAATACCTCGGTACCCGAATGGAGATTTGCAATTAAAATTGAGCAAAAATTTTCCGTTCATTTTTCGCAAATTGGAACATTTATAGGAAAAAGTTGTTCAGATAACCTTGATAATATACGTATGTCAAGGTAATCAAGACTGGTAAAGTGACTATGATTCTGAAGAAGTATCATACAAAGGATACCACCTAAAAATGGACAATAAAAAATCACAGATTTTTTCCATGAAACTGTTGAAATTGTTTCTTTACGTAATGCCTGTTTTATGCTTGTATTATTTGTTTTCATAAAAAGGGATGCATGATAGGTCAAAAATAGTAAAATTTCTAAAATATTATATAAACAAATTACTTTTTCTACAATTCTCTTACACAACTGAATTATCTGTTCGAAGACAAGGCAAGATAAGAAATATTTTGTTATCCCACACCATCCAATTTCCGAATTACCTAAAAAGAATATGTTTTTGGTGAAACTGCAAAACAGCTACCTATCATCCGATTTCGATGATTTTTGGGTACGTTATAAATAGACTGCGGATCTTTATGCAAAATAAAAATTTTCTATCTGAATTGCAACAAACTGGGGTGGAATAATAATTTCATTTCTTTCCGATTATGTTTGACACATTAAAAGTAACATAACAGTATCTTTAAATTCGTTTAATCTTGTTACTGTTCTACACCTACTCATTGTTGTCATAAATGCATAAAGTCCGCAGTCTAGTTATAAATGTCAACATATCGAACTTTTTCCTGCCGGGAAGAAATAAAACTTCCTCAGGAAAATGTTCCAAATGTCAATTTCAAAAATCATCAAAATAGGAAGGTGAGTAGCAGTTCTGCAGTGTCGTCATGTTCGATACGCCACTCATTAAGGGTGGTCAGACCCTAAGATGGCTTGGATAAACCTAGCCATGCATCATCGCAGATAAAGAGAACCCGTGGTAAGTATTTTTCAATAAACCGTACCCTAAATTTTCGTCGAGACCGTCGTGTTATACTTAAGTGATATCCCTTGTTAGAGTCCCCATTCCCGAACGGATGATCGAGGTTCCCGACCTGGTTGACCCACAGGTACAGAAATATCTCGAAGCTGCGCTGATAACGAATCCCAGAACCGAGGAACGTTCCACGAACACGAATTTTATGGCGACACTTTTGACCCAAAGTGCCCCAGTCTACCTTCGGCAGGGTTCGACGACCTCCATCGCGCAACGCTCCTCAGTCCACGTTTACTCATTCACTAATCGTTAATAAATACAGCCCGCGGGCAATCAAGCTTCCTGCTTGTCTTCTTCCAAGTTTATTTACAATTCATTTTCCCAGTTCCGAAGCTCTCCGCCACGACGCCTAATCTTGCCTCGCGCGCAGGCCTTCCGGAACGGAGCGAAGATGAGGTTATCTCGGTATCGACAAACGATCGGCCTTTTACGGCGAGCCATAATGGTCCCATTCCACGCGAGGACAACGGCGCAGCCTGCCGACACGCGGAGACGTATCGATGGATGACGCTAAGGGATCACCGGGACCGATTGAATTTTCGGGATGCCCCTTACGAGGCTTCGATCCTTAACCCGTGGGACTTTAGTGTGTGGTGCTCTTGACCCGGCCGTCGTCCTCCCGTCTCTCTTCAGGCGTGTTCCGTGCGTGCGTCTCGAGATATCGGATTCCCATGCACGTGCATTCGAGCAGTGTCATCACCTTCGAGCACGGAGCAACCACCGCCACCCCTAACCGGCTCCCAACTTTTTTCCCTGGTCCCACAGGATATTGTGTTTTAATATCACTATTACGGACAAGGGTGGCGGCGGGGAGAGTGGGGGGATATGGGGAGGTCTCCTCCGCCCTCCAGAATCACCCCTGTACACATACGCCGGCTACAAACGCTCGGGAGGAACGTAGCGTAGAACGAATAGGAACGAGAACGTTGCCCGGGGCGAAGTCCTCTTCTCTCTTAGAAAACCATGCACCTGTGAGATTCCCATACAGTCTGCACACGGTTCCCCTCGATCTCTGTCCCCTCGATAATGCAAAGGCTTGCTCTCCGTCTTCGTTGCTCCGCGCCTAACTAACAAAAAAGAAAAAGAAGAAGAAAAAATAGGGGGAAGGGTGGCGGAACGAGACGGGACGGGGTTGGCACGACGGGACCGGAGGAGAACAAAATCATGGTGTAACCGTTTCTACGGGGCGGCCACCGTAACACACTTGTCCTAAAGGTTTGTTCTTTTGTAGTGAATGGGGTGGTACACCTGCGAGCCTAGTAGGGGAGCCATTCATATGGAGATGTCGGTGTTACGCTACACCATTGCCGTTCTATGAAAATAAGAAGCATTCGCGGGGACGAGCTTGAGGGACAAAAATGCGCCTTTGTCACGGGTTTTGGCGCAACCAACTCTCTCTCTCTCTCTCTCTCTCTGTCTTTTCTCCTCTCTGTCTCGGGTTCATCTACTCTCTTGCGATCGCGGGGATCATTATGCCAACGCGACGATCGAAACTTGACCAAGGGCGGGAACAGCGCAGACGCGACCCAATAGCTGTTGAAAGCTACCGTGTGGGGTTTCAATTTTTTTGTTGACTGCCCGAAAGGGATGGGACCGCGTCACGTTCTCGGGAATTTGTATTCGGGTCACTCCTTGTGATCAATTACTTAAAATATACCGTACTGTTCACAGACTTTCTTTGGAAAAAACTTTGTCTGACTAGGATCGAATAACGGCAAGCTAAATTTTATTTCTAGCAGTTTCAATACGTTACAAATGCCTGAATATTATTAAATCTTGCGTTTCGCAGTGAATTCTCGATATGTGTCAACAACACGGGTCTTGCCAGCGTGTGGTATCATCCAGGAGCCGTGTTATGTATACCCCGCGGTAGTGGGGATAATTCCGCGACAGTTATCATAGAGGCCTGGGCGACATATATAGAGAAATCACCGTCGTACCCTATAGTCTACATGTTATTCGACTGCGATCAATTTTTACGAGGTGGTAAGTCCAACCATATTTTTCTTTTGTTTGTCGTTAACACTGTGCTTTATAGAATTTATCGCCTCGCTATTTGCCTCAACTAAACTAAACCTCACTAAACTATTTTTCCATGAGCAGTGCAAAATATCGAGATAGAAATTCCACGCAATCTTCAATTGTAATCGGGGTTACTCCTCTGGACAAATTCTATACCCGATTCGAAGTTGCCAGGAACTCTCCTCTGGAAGCTCCTCAGGTTCGTCGCGTTTTAGGCTCTCGTCCGAGAGACGCGGTCCCCGTGAATGTGTGCAACGTGCAAAAAGCCGAACGATGAAATTACACAAGAGCTATCGATCGAATTCGCAGTGATCATCTCCGGGACAGATTAACCGGCCTGAGGACAGAGTTTTACGTTACGTAACACGCGTCATCTAAGACGCGGCGAAAGGTAGGGACCGCGATACCGGTGATATTTAAAACCGGCGCGCGGATCGCCGTGCTGGCCGGCTCGTCGAGTACCATCGGTGCACGCCAACGAGAACAAAAGAAAGTGAAGACGAGTGACTCAGGTGGAGTAGCCCCTCCGGGCGGTGCGTAATTATGTCACCAGTCCCCGCGGGAGCGACAAAGAGGCCGCCGATCGCGTAAGAAGGGAACAGGAGGGGAAATGATAGCGGCCGGGGGATGCGGGAGGAGCGAGGAGAGGCTCCGGTGTGCCCTCTGCAAATAAGGTGAATCACACCGGAACGCCGACTCTCTCTCCCCCCCCTCTCCCCTTCCGTTTCTCCTACTCACTTTCTCCGTGATAACTCTACAATGTCCGCCGGGAGGATGAGAAAACCGAAGGAGGAAAGAAGATGCGAGGAGTTAAAAGGGAGGAGAGAAAAAAGAGACTCGGCTGTTTGCGAGCCCGAGATTTCCTCGAGACCCGGAATCCCCCGGCCGAGAGAGGAAATATTTATTAATTATATCACTAATTGGACGGTAGGCCGGGGCGCGGCAAAGGACGCAAGAGGAGCGCTTTGTCAACCGTTCTTGCACCCGCGGAGCTGCGCGAGGAAAGAGAAGGAATGGAAAAAAAAAGAAGAAACGGCCAATTGGGGCGCTTTACCCGATGGCGGTTACGCGCGACTGCAAAGCACCGGAGCCAGGGAAACGCTGTTGAAGCTAAGCAGCCTGACAACGTCAAACGCGATCCAATCGCACAAAGCTTTCCTCCGGTCGCCTAGCAAAGTGGCGGCTCGGTCCTTGCGTCGTTTCCGCCTCGCGTTCGCACGTTAACGCCGTCGGAGACGCTGAAATTTGAAAATCGAATTTACACCGAATTTACTTCCGCCTACCGGCCCGGCTGTGTTTTGAAACAATGCTGCCGAAAATTGTCTTTCCGGAGATGAACACCGCCTTCGCCATTGGCCACGGATACAGGGACAAGGACACGACCGCACAGTCTCGCGAATGGCCATTCTAGATGGAAAAAAAATCATAGATCGTTTCACGTTTCTTCAAACCGGTTGAAATTGTGTGTTAGATCATGAAATGAGATTTAACATATGTAGAATCTTTAAAAATAATATTTATATTGGAAGATATTATATAAATTATAGAAACAAATATAAACATAAATAAGAAATATAATATTAAATGAGTATAATAATAATATCTAAATCTAACAATATAAAAATCATTCTTCGCTAATATCGCTGTATCAACTGAGTTAATTATGGGATTAGGCGGAAATTCTTGTTAAAAGTGGATCTAACACACCTTTCGGTAGCGAATTTGTATTTTTTATGATTATGATGGGATCAGAAGTAATTAACAGCATTGCTATTAAGTCGTAGTTTGTAGATACACGCGAATTCTTCCTTGTGTGGCCAATCCTGAACCTTCTTATGGCTTTGTTGCGAGCTTCTTGAGTCTCTTCAGACATCATGCCAATTGGCAGTAGGCATGATTTACTTATTTCTACACTATTAAATAATAATTTGTGCACTGTAACGCGCATGTAAAGCCAAGGATATAAATTTAAGTATAAATCTTTTGTTTCGCGAACAAACTTCTCGAAATTTAGGGAATTAATGTTGTGACCCAAAGAAGGAGCAGATAAGATATAAAAAAAACGTTCGAGAGGTTCCTTATTAATGCCTGTTACTTTCGAAGTTTTTGTAAAGTTTTTGAAGAAACGTCTAGCCGTGTTACCATTGTTTGTGGAGCCACTCCCTCCTGCTTCCTTAGAATGCCCATTCGGTCCAAGATTACAAAAAATTGTGACAGGCAGGTTAGCAGGTATTTGCAGCTGATTTTTGCCAGAATCCCTTCTATATAATTTGAACTTAATGCAATAAAAATTTCAAGATAGGATCTTTTGAGATTTTCTAGTTCTGCTCTATTAAAGTCAACTAACCGGCATAGAAAACTGGCACTTAAAAAATCTCCAAAAATTATTGTAAAGAACTTTATTAACGAACTTTGTGAACATTAATGTAAATATTTACTTATGTTAATATAGAATATCGTGCATAGAAGCTTAAAGACTCATATTTATTGCTCTGAAATAATTTTCTTTAGAACAAATATAAACGTACGATTTCGCCCTATTACGGTTCGGAGTTTTCACGTATTTCGATACTTATATCGCTATTAAATGAATTATTATAGGTATAATTAGTAAACATTCCGAAAGAAGAATATATGAATGTTTTATGTATTTTCTGAGATGACTTTTTCCCACCTAAAATGGCCATTCGCGACACCGTGGACCGTGACGGTAACCAATATGATTGCTACCCCGGCAAGGAAGAAAGAAAGGGGGACGAGGCGCCCGCACGACGGACATCACTGTTTCAAGACACGGCGCCGTTTTGTTCGCCTCGAAAAGCCCGGCCCGAGTGCTTGCTTAGGACGACCGGGCTAATCCTACACGCTGATGCATGGACACACTGGATGACGCCCGCGTTCCCGATTCCAGAACGTATTTCACCGAATGTATCCCTGTCCCCGTGTCCCCCCCCCCTTTCCCCCCACCTCCCCCCCCCCCCCCCCCCCCCCCCCCCCTTTGTCCCCCGACCTCTCCACCTCGCCGCCGAAACCAACGTCCGTGTACAGTCACTCGGCCGGAGGGATTCCTATAGCGCTTGGATTTGCTTCGGCTACACGCTGACAACTCGTCGTAATTATCAGCCACTTGAGATCTGGGTCACCGTTAACCGTAGCTCGGCCGGACAACCGACAAGAAATGGCCAACGATTTCGTTTTCTATGCCGGCTGGAAAGCCGTCCAGCAGAGACTCTGAACACCTAGGAAGGCCCTCCTCCGAATGAAGGATCGCTTCCTGTCGTTCGATCGGGCGACCGCTCGGAACTCGTTGAACAGTGAAGTCATCGGCTGCCTCCACCGCTGGTAAATTACAAGGGAGCCGGCGCGGAGAATCGAGGGAGGCCATTTTCAAGGATTTTTAAAATCAAATTAAACTGGGATCTTGTGGACTTTGGACCTTGACCATTTTTACGCCTGCTCACTGATGCCTCACGAACGTGCATTCAAATTTATTCGTGCTATGAAATGAAATTGTGTATTACGTTGACGAGTTTACGAATTTACGTACTATGTTACACGTTGTTCACAACTCAGTAAATTATATTACAAATTATTATAATATATTATATATTATATTATATTAAATTAAATTATATTATATCATGTCATATCATATGATATTATATGATATTATATGATATTATATGATATTATATGATATTATATGACATTATATGACATTATAGTATTTTATATTATATTATATTATATCTGTATTGAAGTAAATCAACGGAAAGCGACAGCAAAATTTATTTATTTGTATATACAACATTAGAGTGACTGGTTAACTCGTTGAGAAAAGTCATTACAGCTAATTTGAAAAACGCAACTCTGAGCGCACAACTTTTAGTACATATTTGTAAAATATCAAGGATCGAAACAATTCTATGAAATATCAAATTTTCAAATTTTGTGAAGAACCAGGTGCTCTTCCGCGGTGTTTCTGAAGAACTGGAAGAACTGTAAAATAAATTAATAGAGCAAGAAGTGCCGTGGTTTCAATCACCCCTAAAGTAATGTGACTCGGATGCGAGAATTGCTGGATGAAAGCAAGGAGCACGATTAATATAAACAAAAAACGTCGAATTGCACTACCTTCGGGAAAACTGGTTAGAAAGATTCGCGTGTTCGTTAATGTGCAGAGATAATCCATTGAATAAAAGACGACTTTTTGCAAAAGTAGGAAACGTCACGGAACTTTCTAGGTAGTTGTCTGCGTGAATGTGTAATTTCTGAAGGCTAGAAATTACGTTCGACCAGTAGAAAATAACGAACGCGAGCAACAAAATACACATTTCCTATATGCTTGCCGATTAACTTTACATTACGATAAGTACCGAGTTAATTGTCCAAACAAGTTTCTACGGTCTACACTTCACATTTCACGTGGCACAAGGCAGCGTGTAATTATTATAAGCGAAATCATTGCAAAAGTCAAATGTATCGAAACAGCGTGGTCGTAGAAAACAACGCGGGTCAGAGGTTCGATTGGATTATAAGCTAATTGGTTCCCAACAGCCGTGAGTGAAATCGAGCTGGTACAAGCAGTTTCAGTGGTTGAGTAGAACGATTAGTTTCTCGATTTAATTGCGCGTTTTTCGCGGCACGCCCTGAAATACTATCCCGGCAGCCTGTCAACAGATCATTTCGAATGCCAATTAACAATTGACAGTTCGGGGCATGGTTGCCGAAGAAGGGGGGACCGGGCACGAAAGTGATATTGTAAATGATTCCGAATCTGTTGCAGAAATTACATTCTCCCGACATTACATTGTTATTTCAGTCGTGTAAATGTGGAATTAACTTATATACAGTGATTTCTCTATATATGTCGCCAAGGTCTGGATGGTAAACCCCTTGACGGACCACGAAGTTCGTTATAAGTCGCTGGCAAGACCCGTGTTGTTGACATATATCGAGAATTCACTGTACTGGCCAAAATGACTTTTCCATACCCTAGAGTAAGTAACCCTAAGGCAAGTAAGGGCCCTTTTTTGGTAATCTTAAACTTCATCTTTTTAATTATGAAACTTTTGACCTCGAAATCTCCTCTATGCCAAACGAGGAAAAATATACACGCCCGAAGACAGTTTCCGCGGTATGTCGCCGGGTTTTCGATTTTGCCGGACAACATAAATCTCCTCGATCGGTTCATCCGGAACGGATCGTTAGCTGGTTTCCTACGCATTACTCCCGATTAACCGTTCGCCTCCAGTTATTCCGGCTTCGCTTTCAATCTTGGTCGACGCAACCACCGACAATGCTGACTGACGTGCGACTCCACACGGTAGCCGGTAAGTACTCTATCTCGGCCCTGTTGATCGGTATCAGCAGTGGCTCGGTGCTCTATCGTGGATCGTTATCTATCAGGCAGCGTACAGACGTTTAGAACAACGGCGATTGAAGGTATCGCGGCAACAGAACCGTGCGTGGCAAGCCATTAGCGTTTGCCGCGGGATCGTGAAACCTAATTCTGTGTATATAACGTTAGGCTGCTCAGAAATCAACCGCCGATTTCAGTCTTCGTTGATTCGCGATAAGGCAGAGTGACCACGTTACCGACTAAAACAGGCGAAAAATTGTTGCCTCAACTTTTCGTCCTTACGTGAGAATATTTTTCGCTGGGCAAGGGCTCGTACACAGTACAGTGAATTCTCGTTACGAGTCAGTTGCGCCGTTCTGGTGACTGACTCTTAGACGAAACCTGAGGTTGTCGCCGAGCGTCGCGTTGGAAATACACGGGGCTCGGTGGCAACGTAAGAGTCACGTCCGTCTACAAGTCATATGACTACTAAGCGGTAGTGACAAGAAGACTGAGAAAATCTCTTTCTCCGATACAATATTGCACCTATTCACGAATTCACTGTAGTTCTCTTTCAATTGCGTTCACGTGACCATAATCCTCAGTTTCCTCGATATAATCTAACGTACTTTTGCAACTTTTCGATGAAACATTTGTTAAGCGTCCACCCGATCCGTCTGCAACAGACCTTCTCGTTTTTGACTTTCCCAAGTAGCAAAAACATTCCGTAAAAAAGCATAAAATGGAAATCATAAATCATCTCACAACACGAAGGGAAAATGTATAAATCGCGTTAGGATATTATTTTAACACGAATCACACATGAATATGCAAATTGGATCTGAATTACAACGTGCCAAGAGCCGTGATCATTCATTCGTTTCACCGAGGAATAATGATTACACGTTTAGTCCGGGAAACTGTACGCGCATGTGACGTGGATTTTTATTGTAAAACATAAAGAAACGAGCAGATTGAGAAAAACTCCTGGTACTTTTATGTCAACAACAGGCATTGAATTCTGTTAATCGCGAGGGACAAATCGCAAAAATGTTTCTCCATTTTTCGTCGCAAAGGTGAAATGATCCGGTGATTTCCGTTACGAAGATGCCTGTCATCTATATCATAATTAGAACAGAATTGTTGTTCACGAAAGATCTCTGATACCGTACGCGTTCACGAAACAGCCTCAGAAAAACGCTTAGCAATGTCGAGAACATTATCACGAACCGGTGAACCGCGAAAGCCTGCGTCCACCGAGTATCCCGACAATGGATGCTAACGAAACGTACAATGGTCGGGCGATCGATCAATCAACATTATATAGTATCTCGGCAAATATCGAAACAAGCGACACACGGCGACCGACCGGCGAAGGAAAAAGCACGGCTTTGGAACGAGAGCGCAACAGTATGGCGGCTGCTCGTGAACCTGAGGTCCGGGACTCGTGACTAATGGACTCTCCACTACTCTAAATGTCGCTGCACCCCTATCTAGGCGCGGTTTCGCCATTTGTTTCGCCATTTTCATTCGCGATTCAAGTTTTCCGCCGATGCTTGTAAATACAGTGAATTCTCGATGTATGTCAACAACACGGGTCATGCCACCAACATATATCGTTCAGGAAACATAACCGAGCCATGCTATGTTTACACTCCTCGGCGACCAAGTCCTCTCGAGTACGTATACAGTCTTTTTTCGATTTATGTCACAAACATCTGGTTGACAAAAGTCGCAGAATTATCCCCACTACCGTGTATCCCGTGAGGGGTCACAGAGGTCGAGAGACCTCGGACACTGAAGAGTGTACACATAATACGGGTCAGGTACGACGTTCAGCGTGGATCATAGAATAATATTTCTTGGGGTCGTTGACAAGACCCGTGTTGTTGACATATATCGAGGAAACTTTGTATATCACTGTACATTTACAAGAAAACGCATACCAAGGGACCCAAATGATTTCTCGGCTTCCGTCGTGATGCGGCTCGGGAAGGGAAAGCCACTCTTCAAGATAATAGTTAATTAGGCTCCTATCAATTCTCGGAAACGTTCGTTCTTCGTACAATCGTCGACCGACACAAACGTTAAGAGGCGTGCATATACATTCGGACAGTCTGTTTGCGCGGTTCATTTACCTTGAGATCTTCGCAAACAACTGGTTGTTAAATCTGTTAGTTGGCTGTTGTGGATAATGACATTTTAATTAGCTCTGCTCCAGTTGAAAATTGATTTATCGTGCCGATCGATCGACGAAACGCGGATCCGGCACTCGCGGATCACGAGTTTATCGTTCCACGGCATGGCCCCCTTGTAACTCACTTCTATGACTATTTTATGGTTCGGCCAGTGACTCATACAGACAGGGAGACAATGGTGGAAGCCCTTCATCATGCGCGGAGCCGCCGGTACGTGTGTATCTCGCGTTTCCGTGTAGAAAGCACCGCGCGCCGGCCCTCTCGTACCTGTTGAACATCCACACACGAGTTGCTTACGCACGTATCTCACGCACACCGATCGGCATCGGGACGCTCGCGTCGCACAGAAGGTGATTCACGTCAAACAAAAGGCTAAACATTGTGTGACTGCGGGCAGAACACGTGTCGAGGAATTTCAGATACGGAGGATGCATGTGTTCGAGGCACAGGCGGATCGTAGGCCAGGACGGGGTCTGGGCTGGCACGCCACGCTGCGATGACCGATTCTAATGAGGAGAAACCTTTTCCCTCGAAAATGTCACGCGCGTTTTTACCGAACGGTGTCCCCGAAGACCGACCTCTCGAAGGGGACGGCCGCCGGGTCGTGAAAATCGCGAAGCAGCGTGAAAGAACGCCGCCATCGGGATCGCACGTGCCAGGAAATAATCTTCTTCGAATCTTAATAAACCTAGTCTTGTATCTTATAGTTAGTTTAGAAAATAATCCGATCCTCTTCGAATCTCGAGCACTGATCTAGACCGAGTCCTGTAGATTATAGTTCTCGCAAGCGAATGGATCACCGCAAGTATCAAAGCAATACGAAATCGCGTTATCTACAACCGATTGACTTATCATGGCTGATCTCGTCCGAGCCTCATTTTCTCGATTTCAGGCTTCTTTTAAGTGTCACACGGACACTTATTCCAACGAAAAGTTAATTGACGCGGAAAGTCGTTAACCCATTTGCATCATGAGGAACTACGAAAAGGAGGCCTTTATCACCAAACTTTTCTTTTTATTATATTTAAGTACAAAAATGACTACGAGTACAAGAACTTCATATTTCAGCATTATAAGAAAAAATGTGACCAGGAAAATTGAGCGTATATGTACGCTAATGATGGAAATGAATTAATTCGAAAATAAAATGAAACCTCTGTGCAAAAATGCATGCTCTGAAAGTAATAAAACGATGCGTAAATCATACCGTCTCTTCACACTATATAACAATGGGCTGTTTAATACCGAAAGGGGGACGAGACTTCAAGGTTAATGGAAATCTAAATGCCAGATCATTGATCGAACCAAGGAATATGGATACAATTCCAGGGACACGTAACTGTGTACAGTGAATTCTCGATATATGTCAACAACAGGGGCAAGTGTTATGTATCATCCAGGAGCCGTGTTATGTTTACAGTGAATTCTCGACATATGTCAACAATACGAGTCTTGCCAGAGTCACGTATCATCCAGGAGACGTACCCGAGCCGGTATGTTTGTTTACTTGGCGGCCCCTCGCGGAATACAGTGAATTCTCATTACGATTTTATGCTCATCACTCATTACGCTTTTTACCGAAATGTTTTTGCTATTTGAGAAAGTGAAAAGAAAGAAGGTATGTTGCAGATAAATCGGGAGGACGCTTAACAAATGTTTCATCGAAAAGTTGCAAAAGTACTTTAGATTATATCGAGGGAACGTAATTGAAAGAGAACTACAGTGAATTCTCATTACGAGTCAGTGCCAACCTTACAATTTGGAGTCAGTGGAACTACCCACACCACTGCGGTGAGCGGGCCCATAAAACCAATACTAATTCAATTACAAAACTTCTTCATTTTTCGTTATCTTTTTATCAAACTTTCACTAACATATTCGTGGCATTTTTCCGATACAATGCCGATGATATTTACGTGTGCAACATTGTGTCGGAGAAAGACATTTTCTCCGTCTTCTTGTCACTACCGCTTAGTGGTCATAGGCTTTATGACTCGTAGACGGACATGACTCTTAGGTTTTCAACGTGCCCTGTGTATTTCAAATGCGACGCTCGGCGACAACCTCAGAGTTCGTCTAAGAGTCAGTCACCAGGACCGCGCAACTGACTCGTAACGAGAATTCACTGTGTAGCCCGCGGTAGTGGGGATAATTCCGCGACGTTTATCATCCAGGCCTTGGTGACGTATACAGAGAAATCGCTGTACCACAGTTTCAAAGCGGAAATGTGATCGCAAGGCTAGAACTGTATCTTTTAATGTCACCCTGGGGAGAAACGAAAGCCTGACAAACACCCGGAGAAATCGACATTTTCTGGGTGTCATTTTCGCGAAGCAGGGCGTGTATACATTGAATATCGAGACTTGTCCGTGCAGAACAGCCCGCGGCCACGGCCACGTGATTGGATACAATTCCCCGCGCTATCCGGCACGATCTCGGCCGGTGGAAAGGTGGCGTACAGATTCGTACTGCCTGCTTACACGCGATACGATGTGCCTCCGTGTTCCAGAACTCGGCGGCTACGTAGACGTAAACGTCGTCAATTGCTCTTCGTCGTCGTCGTCGTCGTCGTCGTTGTCCGTCGTCCGTCGTCCGTCGTCGTAGTCGTCGCTCGCCATGGTGGACCCGGGCGTTTCATTACGCGTAATTGCTATGGTCTGCGGTTTGTCCCCTTGGCTACAGGTACAGTATCATTTTCATAATGACGCCAACCGTCCCTCGCTTCACCGGCGTCATCTTCGCCCGACTCCTCCGCCCCCTTGTTTCCCCGGTTCCCCGCTTTAGGACAAGAAAATTAACCGAAGGAAGGGGAAAAGAATACGTTCTCGCCACGCGGCGAAAGAAAGGTCGCGGAAAGGATGGACCCCGAAACAATGAAAGATGAGACCCAGCGGCCCGGGAAGAGAGACGCCGCGATGACCAGGTGGGTTACGGAGGGAGAGAAGGGGAGTCGACAGAAAATTACGATCATGCACCTCGACGTGACCCAGTTCAACGGACACAGGACCGTTGGGACCTACATACATGCGTCCCTGAGTCGTGTGTCAGACTAGGAGCCCGGGCTATTGAGAGACTGACTCGCACGCGGCGCACAATAGGCCTGGGCTCGCATTATTCCAGCCGGGAAAAAGCGGCGTGCCTCCCTTGGTTCGCGCGTACCCGCCTAGGGTCACTACACAGAGATGCACGTGCATTTTTTTCGCGCCCTTTCATCGGGAAATTGCGCGCTACTTTTCGCAACAATGGATAACCGGCCGTTCGTTAGCGCGCGGCTTTCAGGAGGAGCTCCTCGCAACGGCCAATTCTGTCGATCCTACTAGTCGCTCTTCGCATTTAAAGGTTGATAATTAAATTGTTGGTATTGCTAAAAAAAAAAAATAAAAAGAATTCTAGTCCCAAGGAACGTGCAGATTTGTTGCGAATTGCAGATCTGTTACGAAAAGTAGAAACGTTTCAACGGTTGATCGCGCCGAAAGGCCTCAGCGAGCAAAGTTGAGAGTGGCTACGCCACTGGGGCTCAGCTGCACTTTGCCTCCCTCGTGTTTCACTTTTTTCTCCCTTTGCTCGTTTCGTTTGTATCTCGGCTCGGCCTGGTTCGCCTCGGCTCGGTGTTGCTCGGGCCCCGAACGGAGTCTATCTCCCTCTGCGTTTCTCTCTTTCTCTCTCTCTCTCTCCCTCTCTCTCTTTCTCCGGCCTCTACTGGCCTGTTCGCTCGCGTCGTCCCTCCGGCTGTCCCTCTTCCAGGGGCCCTCCCCCTGATCCCCTGGATCCCCTCGCAGGGCCCCGCGGCTATCAGCCACTCGTGTTTACATCGGGCCAGCTTGGTGGGGGTTTCGACAAAACGACGAGCAAGTTAAAGCACCCGCCCGCTACCCCGCAGCGCTCGACGCGTCTCGCTCGCGCTGGCAGAGATCGTGGCAGCTCGGCGAGGGAAGGGAACGGGGGGCCGCGGAATAGAGCGAGAGGGCGATCCACACGATTTCGTACACACACAGATACAGAGGGAGAGAGAGATGTGGCCTGTGGAAACCAGAAAAAAAGGGTCCATCGACGAGTCGACGCACACGTATAGGAGGATTTGTCAAAACAAAAGCCCGGTCTTTCGTCGAGTCACGTTCTAAGGGCAAAGGGGAAGAGCAAGAAGAGGCGAAAGAGGAAGGAACAAAACAAGAACACCCAGGGACTTCCTAGTAATAAACCCCGAAAAAAGTGACCTCCTCCGGGCCCGTCCTCCCACACTTCTGCCCCGCCGTACGTCTTCCGTCTCCTCGGATCAAAATCCAAGTAATTACGGTGCGCCTGGAAAGGGTTTCTAGCTAGGTCCGAGCCGGGACAATCGACCGGAGCCAGCGACGAGAGAAAATAACCACGGCACGAAAGAGAAAGAGAGTCTCCCTCGGATCAGCGGATCCACTATCCAGGATTACTCGTTATCCTTGAGAGGAGGCTGCGCGCGACGGCCCTCGATGCGCTCGAGGAATATAAGACCAGGGGGAGTTGGGTGCCAGGGACTACTCCCTCCTCCCACTTCCACCTTTTCCTACCATTTGCTCCGTTCCCCCCTTCGCTCTCCTCTCCCGTTCTCTCTCTCCCCCTCCTCCTTCCCGCCATCACCTCCTCCTCCTCCTCCTCCTCCTCCTCCTCCCTCTATCCGGTGTCTCGCTCGATCTATATCTTTCTCTCCGTTTTCCTCTTCTTCTTCTTCTTCTTCCTTCCTCGCTGCCTCTTGACACCTGTTCCTCACGATGGATCCGAATCCTTTTGGGGATTCAGGTATATACCTACGCAGGCAAGAGTATAAAGGAGGGTTCGATGTACTCGAAACGATCGGCGCGCACCTCGAGCGCCGCGACGAGCCGAACCGGACCGCGCCGATGCCGTTCCGGCCAGATACGTCTCGTACCCTCGGATAAAATAAGTACTTGCACTTCGGCCGCTTAGTTACGCTCTTAGAAATTGGTATTACCTTCTCCGGTTTTACATGCGCCAGGGCCCAGCGCTATTAGGCTCGGTGCATACGGGGAGGCCTCCTCCTCTGGACGAAGAGCCGAACAAGATCCCATGCACCACCCCTTTCATCTTAGGCGCACACATCCTGCCGGCAATTACCCTTTACCACGCCGCTTTTCAAATTTCCTGTTCTTACGATTCGCCCGTCGATCGAAACTTCGGGATGACCTGGTTGCTTTTCACCCGATACTTGCACTTCACGGCATTACAGAATGATCCGTCTGCGATGCTGCTCTTTTCCGATGGCTGTAGAAACGACGCATGTTAATCCGGTATGTAATCGAACGGGCATCGAAGTGCATAAAAATACTGTATACTCTTCCGCAGAGAGCGCGACGCATAATATCCGAGGATCTCTTCAGGGTACACTCGAGAAAATTTATAGGAAAAGATGATATGTAAAGTAAGTGTTTGACCGAATGCTACGATTATTTTATTTCTTCGTTTATTATATAATCTCCATCATTATCAAGGACAGTAAGGCGTCATTTCAGTATTGTACGAGTAAATTGCAGCATTTTCTTATGTATAATATGAAAAAAATAGGAGGGAAATATTCTAGGTGGGAAGAAATGTTTCGTTTTCGAGTTAAAATAATTTCGAGTGCAAAGGGTCAATATAGATTTTCCAAGAAGCAAGCCGTCCGACAGAGCGGCGGTTTATAATTGTTTGATAAAATTTATTGAATTTTTCGCTCAACTTTTTCTACGTTTCTTTTCAGTTTAGTTTCACTAAATAAATTACGGCTTTCTAATATCTACAGTTTGACAGCGAAGGTTATCACGACAAGCTGGAAATTGCAGAGTAGTTCCACGCACATCACCTCGGGTCTGAGAATCCGTGGGACGTGGAAGGGTGGCGGATGTAAATTACAGGGTGCGAAGGTGCTAGAAAATGGTTCGCATGAATTTTTCACCGTTCAACGAGTTAACAGGTAGGAGCTGGCTCTCTCCTGTCCCCGACACACTAATCCTCCGATAATTAGCTCGATCGGGGAAAAAAAAGGCTGAAACATCTGTCGAGTCCGCGAAGGGATCCTGCGAAAAAAGTGGACGAGCAATACGGACGCACTCGCGTGCACGCGTACGTTGGCGCCGAGACGCGGTGTCCAGCCGTTACCGACAACTCATTCTTCGATTCGAGGAAGCGCACGGCCGCAGATTGGACGCGGATTAAACTGGTCCCGAGGTTCACGGAACCGAATTGCGCGAGCGGGCAACACCACCTCGGCAATAGCCACCTATAGCGCACGTCCACGGTTCAAGGAACCCGATCAGCCCGCGCTGATTTCTGCGTCGTTTCTTTCGCGATGCAGAAGCCAGCGCCGATGGAACAGGTCCGCCCCGATACGCTGCATTTGTTCCGTTAAATCAACACGTCTCCGTCCGTCCCTGTCCAAGGCCCGGCCTCGTCGCGCCGCGTCCAGGGAAACAGGATTTTCTAGATACGTATTTTTCGAACAGTTTCTTATCCAGGTCCTCTTACCGATGCTCTCTTCCTCCCCCGACAACGAGCATTGTTTTTCCGCTCCTCTTATTCCCCGACAATACGTGCAAGATAGACGGTGGAAAATCGAGTTTGATGCTTCTTCTTCTTTTGCAATAACTTGTCAATATCTTCTAAAAAGATTTCGCAACGATTTAGCGAACTTACCTGCAATTGTAAATAGTCGTAGGCATGCTATTGTTACGTCCCAGATGGGGCGGATTGTAGTTTCTGGGGATAAGGCGCAGTTTCGAACCTACCTGCATTCACCGGCTTCGGTTCGGGAAATTGAGGACTGGTTGAATGAGTTGTACTCGAGATTTTATAATAATAACAAAGATTCTGTTTATTCGGAAATTGGGGCTGAATCAGATGTTTAGAGGTTGATTTCGCGAGCAAGGTTTTTATATAACTAGCGCATATACTGGAGGGCTCACAAGTGTTTCGCTTATGACAATAATATTCATTTACCGAGTTGATGTACTCTTGGAGGGACGCACGCAAGTGGTAGTCGGCCGGTTTTTTGTGGGGCGCTCGCAATTCGGAGTCATGGGCTTGGAGGGTGCTCGCCAGTTGTACCGATGAACGCTGGGACATTTATTAACGTAACTATTTTCGCGACTTATCTCCCGTATGGATTTACTGTTCGAACTGCGCGAAATGAACCGGCTAGACTGATTAAATTGAACTGAACTGTTTGGGGCGTTGATTCCCTTTTGATAACGTGGCCATTTGTTTATAATGTGGCTATGTGGTCATTTGTTTCTCAAAGGTGCTGGCTTATGGGTTTGCGTTTTCTGATCTTCTCAATATCTCCAGATTAGTCAGCTAGCTGCGTCTTGCCAGAACGAATTCGACGTCTTTTCTTGTAGTTCGGCATAATTCGATGCTTTCTTCGTTTTGTTTCTAATCTGTAAGCCGACCTTCATCTGCGCGTCTTGCAAGAATATAAGTTGAAGTATTTTTCCGCGTTTCCTAGCTGCGTAGAGTTGCTAACGTATACTTTACTCGTATTCTATTCCCTCGCATGACATCATCAGGCCTTTCTGTAATAATTAATACCAATTCTTTTTAGTTTATTCGTTTATGGTCGAACCACCGGACGTGACACTATTTATCCAAGTGACACCGTTCCATTTTTATGAGTCTTACTTGTAACCGGACGGCTATTTTCAATTTTTGCAGACAAATTCTAAGAAAGCGGAGTCACGTGAAATTTTATTCTTACTGGGAATAGCCTTCGCAGATCCAGAATACGTAAAAATCGTACTAAATTCGTAACGCTCCGCGGACGGATTCTGGGCAACGAACGATTTACCGCAGGCCGGCTCCCAGTCTCCTTTTTCTCGGCTGTTCTTGTTGACTGTCGTTCCTCGTTTGCTACTGTTCATCCATAACCACCAGTGGCATCGGCCTCTGCCGCTATTGTACGGCTCGCGGAAACACGAGCGAGAGAGACGATGGTAGGAGGAGGGAAGAGCCGCGCCAGAGAGAGAGAGAGAGAGAGAGAGAGAGAGAGAGAGAGAGAGAGAGAGAAGCCGAGGCGAATTCGTAGCGCGGTGGTGCCACCTTGAACGCCCGGTGAACGAGTTCAAGTTCAGGGAAGCACGGGCTGGGTCGTGCACGACACGCGATCTCGCTGCCGCGCGACTCGGCTCGGCTCCGCTCGGCACCGCCTGATAGAGACGACCGTGGGTCTCGTGCTGCCGTTGGCTCCGGACAAGAAACAAGTGGATTGAACTTGCCAGCGTCGTAAATAAGCCGGTGAACAGCCGCAAATAAATTTCGCCTAAGATACCGATCGATAAGGGCCCGATAATAAATGTGTGGCTACGCCGATTCTGAGACGAACGGCCCGATATAATTCACCTAACGATCTTGGAAAAACCAAGCTGATTTACGGCCGGTGTGCTCTCTATCGATCGCCCTTCTGGGCGAAGCCTCGCGAAATTGAACACTTCGATACCCGATACTCATACGATTTTAATTCAACCTCTGTCCGGGCTTTGTACGGACGAGTGTCAGAGAATAATTGCTGCAGAACGATCATGTGAACGTGCCTCGACATTACACCAGCCTGCTTCGTTATCTTTGTCCTTCGGTCACCATGCATTCGTAGGTTTGCAAATATGCCATTTTTGGGGGCAGTATAAACTGGGTTGGTGATGGGTCTGTGATTCAGGGAGCTAAATTCATTTTGTTTAAGTTTAGTTCATCCAAACTGTTTAGATGATATGTTCGATGTAGTTTGATAGATTTTTAACCCATTTGCGTCATAAGGAAATATGAAAAGAAGACCTTTATCACCAAACTTTAGTTTTATTCTATCTAACAATAAGTACAAAAATGACTAGAAGTAAAAGAATTTCATCTTTCAGTATTATAAGAAAAAGTCAGAATTACTTTCATCTGCAACAACACCTTCCATTTATATTTTTTAGCTAGCGAATAATGATAGTGACCAACAAAGTTGAGCGTATCTATACGGCTCCGGTGATCAGGAAAATTAAACGTATATATACGTTCCGGTGATAGTGACCAGGAAAATTAGGCGTATATATACGCTAATGATGCAAATGGGTTAATATGTTGACTCATTATGAATTTTATGCGTTTCATACAATTTTATAAAACAGTCCTTTTAGGCACGAAGTAACGACGGATTGATTTATTTCCTCATTATTATCTTCTCGTCGAAGTTTCTCGTTAATCGAGAATTGTAATAAATTCTTTTTCTATTACTAGAAACATGAAGAATAGTTACATATTTTATACGGAATACATTCTTTGTAGAGTTTTGAAGATGTTGGTGTTTTTGTTACTACTCCCAGGTTTTCAGTAAGATCTTAAAAATCAATTAATCTGAAATGATTAAAATAGTAAAGCCTTATATTCTAATAATCACAGACGAAACCAAAATGTCTAAAGACATAGGTATACTAGAAAACACAAGTATACTCGTGATCGGCTCCGAAACGGTCAGCATGTCTACCGATTTGCAAGTAAAAATTAGAATTTTTACCATAAATTTGCCTTTCAGAAAAAGGAGCGATTAAAAGGTGGCAAAATCGTATCATTTTCAACGAGCGGACTTGTCTTTATACGTTTTAGTATACTTGATTAACACGATTTCTATTAACAAAAATAAATTATAGGAAAGAATCCCCACAGTAAAAATAGTAGATCCTCGATCCTCTATTACAATTTCATACAGTTCCGTAAATATGTTTCGACAACAAACGCACAGTGGTCGAAACAAAACAAAGCGATCCTTCCGTAAACGCTTAATGACCCGCGAGGCAAAATAAACTGACCGAATTCGCGAGTGAAACGCGCATAGGATATTATAATAAATCGTCGGTTTACACGAAGTTTTACGAGTGTTTACACGACAGCGAGCGTGTTAGACAGCGTGTTAGTTAATGCTACAAATCGAGCCGTACACGCTCCGGCGATGATCCGGCTGACAAAAGCCCTAGCGCTATCAAACGCGCATCAGCGTGGCCTCGGCTCATGCGCGTCTCGCTAACGGCTGTTAACATTATCCGCGGGGAACACGCGCGGGGCTACGCGCGTTGCTGTTATCCGTTCCCTGGCGATCGGTCGCGCGCTCGCGCTCACGCTCGCGCTCATGCTCGCGCTCGCGCAGGCGCCTTCGGGCCGGTTGTCGCGCTTCGGCCTCACTTAACGTAGTACGACGCTCGCTCGACACACCCGACACCCGGTAAACCAAAACAAACCAGCGAGCGAGCCAGCGAGCAGGAAGGACGGGAGAGGACGAGGTGGCGAGCGCAACAGAGAAAGAGAGCGAGAGAGCGACAGAGAGAGAGAGAGAGACCGACGACGGAAAGAGACGAGTCTAACGGGCGCAGAAAGAGGGAGAGAAAGAGAGAAACCATCGTGAAACCCGCCTCCACACGCATTAACACCCTCGATAGGTACTACGACGCACGGGCCTTTACGCTTGCTCTCGCTTGTTCCTGCGAGCCGGAGGCATTGACTCGCGTCGAATCGCGGAGAGCCAGCTCGGTTACGATTCGAATCGATACATCTATCGCGGAATGGCGTGATTTCGTTCGGGAGAATTTTCGAAGCGTAGGCAGCCAGTCCGGAACGCGCCGGTCGATTGATTTCGAAATAATACACCGATACTACCCGTTATGATAGCCCAGTTGCATAACTATAATTCATTCGCCTGAAAGACCGCTGGGTTTCCCTCTCCCCCCACTCCGAGCGCTAACAGTATCCGCGGGTTTTATATTTCAATTTTACCGAAGCTCGTGTGCACGTAGTCTCTAGCCGAGCGTACACCTGTGCTTTCCCTCTCCCGTCGGTGCGACGCGGCGCGGCGCGGAGCGGAGCGGGTAACTGAAACACGCCGGGTACACTAGAAGAAATCGACGCTCGATTTTCCGAAAGACTTTCACCCTTTTCCTGCCCCTACCCCCGGTCCCGGCTCTGTTTATCACTGGCCCCCGCTCCTCCGCGCTCCCCGGTCGTCCCGATGCGTTTGCGCTGCGGTATTACGCGCGCAACAGACCCTCGGGAGAGCGCGGAACGGCCAAGAACAAGTTCACGCGGGCAACAGGCGGGACAGAGAGCGGGGCCCGGCGGCGGGACAGAGAGGGAACGGTAAACGGAGATGGTTGGACGGAGAAAATAGGCGAAGGTGGAGCGACGAGGAGGGTAGAACGCGCGAGGGACAGAGTAGGCGGGAGGAAGAAAGGGTTAACGAGGGAAAGAGAGATACCGCGCGGCGGAGGGACGGAGGGGAGGCCAAGAAGAGGGAAAGAGAGAGATCCCTCTCCCCTCCCACCGCCCCGTTGGCCGCGTCGGAGAGTGCATGCAGTTTAAGACGCACACCGGGGACCGTGTTTCCAACACGCACACACGTGCGTGAACCAGTCTAACCACCTCATCACGAACAATCTCCTCGTGTTACTCTTTTCCTCTCGTTCTAGCGGCGTCCTCGTCCGGCGGACAGCGCGAGGCAGGCCCCTCTTTGTTCAAAGGCAATCAGCAGGCCCCGATAACGGGCCTACTCTGTCGTAACCCAAGACACGAATACGAATGCATCGACGGAGAAGCACACCAGATACGTGGAAGATATACGGCAGAGAGGGAAAGAAAGAGCAACGGATAGAGACACGGCCGACGGACGCGTGTGTTGCACGGTGCACACAGCGCGCCGAGCGCCCGCGCGCAACGCCGAACGGAATCCTCGCCGATCCGTAAAAGACACTGCGTAATAGAAAAACTAATCTGCAAGCCAATTCGATCGTTTCGCCAGCGCCGACCATTTTGTTCTCCTCGCGATTCTCCGATGTCCAACCGCTAGGTTTCTTCGTGTCCGTGTCAATATCCGGAGTTTGGAAACGCGTGATATAATTTTACACAGCTGTTTACTGCAAATAGCGGATATCCAGAAGTATTATAGTTGTTTGTTAACTTCGTGACAATTTAGAAACAGACTCGGTATTATTACGAATGCTGTTGACTGATGTTACGACCAACGTTTATCGAAACGACGACTTCTGTCCTTCAACGGCTACGCGATCTCTTATGACTTTTAAATTAATTGTACGAGAAAATCAATTATACGTTTCGTGAATTTTACGTCGATGTTGTCCTGTTTAAATAAACTTCGTCACAGAGCACCAGCTTGGATTACTGTTAAATATACGCACGATTCAATGCATACTAGAAATATAAAATAGCTGGAATTATTTTGACAATTTTCACGTCATGAAACAGGTTAAAATTGCGTATGTATCATAATAAATCATAATAAACGAGGTTCTACAACCAACCGCATCTACACTTACGTTCTACGTAAGAATTATGTTACTTTATTATTATGTTACTTTCCTAATTTTTGTCAAAGCTATTCACAAAAGTATACTCGAACCAAATTCACCAAAGATTTGAAACGAGGATGACTTCAGAAAGAGCTGGAGTTGAAAATACAGTCATATGAGAACTACAGCGATTCCGTATATATGTCGCCAAGGTCTGGACGATAAACGTCGCGAAATTATCCTCACTACGAGGAGGGTGAACATAACACGGGTATGACTCCTGGACGATACATGACGCTGGCAAGACCCCTGTTGTTGACATATATCGAGAATTCGCTGTACTTCCTTTTTTAATCATTTCAATTGGTAGGAGAGGTTGCAACGATATTTTTAAATTCCTCGCAGGTTTTCATTATGTCGTACATGATCTACACATGTCTGTGATAAATGCACAAAACAGAAGGACATATATAAATCACTTTTGCTAGCAGTCGTGCATTCTTCTTGCGACAAAACGGAACTGCAAAGTAAACTTTAAGGAGGCGCTACTACGGAGGTGAAATAGAACAAAGTGTCGTCGATCTCGCTCTCATTTCTCTGACAGCCCGGAGTATAATGGTCGTTGATAACGATATAATTAAACGAGGAGATCGAACCGTAAAATTGCTGGATGTGTCCGGCGTATAATCGGAGTTCTATGCGCAAGACGCAACTGGTTCACCGAGGAGACCTACGAGCCAAGATCGAATTAGTCGGATCGATAGCCGATAATCCAATTAACGCTACATACGCGTCCAGATCATAGGATTAACCATATCGTGTGAAGTGTCCCGTTATAATTGCCGAGAACGTGGCTTCTATCGGTGCTAACAACATTGCAAATTAGTAATGGTTCGGTCTCTGATCGATCACATCAACGTCGTGACAATTTCCCGTTTATCGGATCACGATGCCGTTCTTTTAGGCGCCCCCGCCCGCGCGTCCCAGTCGCCATTTTAATGAGCACGGAAGACACCGCGACGAACGGTGGTCCCGCGACAGTTCGAAGGTAATGAATAGTTGCAGCGGAGTCGACATTGTTCGCCGCTAATGAAGACCGCGCGGTGCACGCGTAACTGAATCCCGAGTAACTCTTCAATTTCTTAATATGTTCAGGATGATGGATAATCTTCATCAATCGAAACGGACGCGGATCGTCCGGCACGACGCTAAAAGAAAGAGAAAGTGGTACTCGGAGTAACGAGGCGCTATCTGTTTTCATTAGGACTATCATAGACGACGCTCCACTCGGAACGCTCTGATCGACGCAGAATCGATCACCGAAGATTGATGGAACACGGGATGCATCGACTACCGTTCCAGCCAGAACGATATTCTCGTATCGATGATCGGATGTCGCAATATTCTGCTTCTGGTCGACGCGGACGGAAAACTCCGGCCTCGCCGGAGAAAGTTCAGCAATGTTGTTCCGTTAAAATAGAACAGAGAAACACAACAGTGCTATCTGAAAGACGGGGAGCAGCAGGAGGAACGAGTACACTCCATATCGGTAATCGTCAATAATTCTATAGCATTACTCCGCTAGAAATTGTTTCTTTCATGGAATCCCGTCACGTAACCGGGAGTGTAAACTACGCGGAGAAACGAAACGGTGAAAAACCGGGCGGGTTTATCGCGTTCGCGGTGGAACGGGCGAAGAGGTTAACGCTCGTGGATCGCTCGGCGATCCGCGATCTAATCGTCGCGGGGCACGCGATTCGCTCGGACGAATATTCTTCGGGGGTACGCGGCGAAGAATTGGCAAACGGATTCGCGAAGGTTCCGCACGCGTTCAAAGAGAGAAAAGATCCAGGTCGTCTCACGCATGAACGCGCACACAGCTCGGATTCGTTACGAAATCCGCTGGGCCTGTCTGAGCGTGTAGGACTCGCGCCGGGCCCGGGACTGGCCGGGACCGGTTGCGATCCGGATAGATCCCCTCGTAATGGCCCTCGTCGACGCCCCGATGCGATCGACAGTAGGCAAATTATTAATGGGTAAACTACACGGAGAGAATATTGTCGCCGCCCACGGCACCGCGAGCACGCGTGGACGCTGGGCTGACAGCGTCGAACGCTCGGCCACACAAACCAACGGAGAAAGGCTGCCGGCTGTTTTCATTCGGTCGGCCTTGGCGATGTCGCGCCTTCCTTATCAACCGCTGCTCGTCCGTTCGTCCACCTTCGGACGTCTCCTTTCGCGATCGATTCCACGCTGTTTACAAGCATCTTCTCGGCGCGCTCGCCCGTTTACGGCCCGGGATAGCGACTTTTTCAGAGTCACGGTAACTGCTGTATAATTTCCATTCGCAGACTTAAGAGTCTTGGTCTTGATCCGACGGGTCCTTACAATTTCTCTCTCGAGCTACGTGCAACATTCTATCGGAGATAGACATTTTCTCAGTCTCCTTGTCACTACCGCTTAGTAGTCATATGACTTGTAGACGGACATGACTCTTACGTTTCCACCGAGCCCGAATCAATGATCACGGCTCTCGGCACATTGTAATTCAGATCCAATTTGCATATTCCTGTGTGATTCGTGTTAAAATAATATCCTAACGCGATTTATACATTTTCCCTTCGTGTTATGTGACGATTTGTCATTTCCATTTTATGCTTTTTTGCGGAATGTTTTTGCTACTTGGGAAAGTCAAGAAAGAGAAGGTCTGTTGCAGACAGATCGGGTGGACGCTTAACAAATGTTTCATCGAAAAGTTGTAAAAGTACGTTAGATTATATCGAGGAAACTGAGGATTATGGTCACGTGAACGTAATTGAAAGAGAACTACAGTGAATTCGTGAATTCGTGCAACATTGTATCGGAGAAAGAGATTTTCTCAGTCTTCTTGTCACTACCGCTTAGTAGTCATATGACTTGTAGACGGACATGACTCTTACGTTTCCACCGAGCCCCGTGTATTTCCAACGCGGCGCTCGGCGACAACCTGAGGTTTCGTCTAAGTGTCAGTCACCAGAACGGCGTAACTGACTCGTAACGAGAATTCACTGTACTGTTACCGTAGCGATATGATGAAGTACGCCATTATTTACGGGGGGAACCTTGTGAATTATATGAAATTTTTGGGCACTTTTTTTTAAATCGATAGAAAATTTCTTTCGAAATACGATAAGAGAAGTTAGAAAGTGGTCAGAGATTTTCTTGTACGTAATTTTCGAAATTAAGTGAACGGTTGTATTGGGCGGAGCGACCCAGGTAGTCGGCCCTCGTCGGAGAGGCGTGTCGGAAGTTTTCTTCTCGAAAAGAAGAAAAAACAGTGATTTTTTGAGGATCATGAAGATCTGTTCTATGGCACAGGAATCGCAGATTAGTAAAAACCACGGTATGTTAAAATGAATTAAGATTGCAGGTGGTGTTTTAGGAATATCATTATTCCGAACCGCTACGAAGTGTATTTACCGAGTTATCAGCAAATGATGGCCAGGTGTATTGCTCCGCCGGCTCTTGGTCAAAGAAAAAATGGAATCATTGAATCAGTTCACTATTTACAAAGCTTAACATGGCATTACGAAGAGTGAGTTTCTTAAGCCTGTGAACTACAATATCTACAGAATCGTCGGTGAAAATTCTTGAAATTCAATTTGAAAATTTAATAAATGTCACAATTTTACATGACCATTTTAATGACAGTCTGTCAAGCTCTTTGTAAACTATAACGATACATCACTGTTTGAAGATTAGATTGTAGCTTCATCGAATTAAAAAATTGAAAATTGAATTAATTGTTCGAATAGACGTCTCCAAAGAATAACGAGAAAATAACAAATTGGGTCACGCATTGTATAAATTTTCAAAAGTCTGAACCGGACGCCAAACTAAAATTACAAAAACCGATTGTTCAGCTACATTATCCGAATTAATATTTCGCGCAAAAGGGAGCCCGAGCACTACGTAGAAAATATGCTTCGAGGGAGCCGCGTGCGTTTATTTCTTTAAAGACTGATGGAAAAGGGTGGTTTTGTTTCACTAATGCATAATATAAAGGTTATAATAACGATAATGCGAGTCTTTTCGAAGGACCCTAGAGCCGTCGCTATCCTCTCGGAAGACTCGCTAATGCATACGCAAACGCCTCGATCCAGCTCCGTTCTGCTCGCTCGCGTGTGAGTGGCGTTACTCGCGCGTACGAGCCTCCGCACACATACGCGCGTCGCCGCCGCGCCGCGTTGGAGTCAGTCACTCATTTTCATCGGTGCTCCGCCGCTGGGTTAAACAGCCGAAGAGCAACACACTCGTCTGGTGGTGTGTGCGTTTGCACGTACCACAAAGTAATACGGCTGTTCGCGCGCGGCTACACGCGTTGTTTGGAGTAAGAAATTGTGTACGCGGGACTGTACACACGGGGCGCGGAGAAAATCCCGGACGCCGCGCCGCGCCGCGTCGCGCCGATTCTTCCTGGATAGCATGGCGAAATCGGCGGGTTGATTTACGAGCTAAAATCGTGGGAGCGTCGGGGTGGAGTAGCGTTGCAAAATTTGGAAGAGTTCTTCGTGTTGCGTGTCGCAGTTTATTTATTCGACGCTATTACACGATATTAACACTAGATTTACGGGACCCGTCAAAATGACGGATTCTAATATTTTTAAATTGCGAATATAGAGATTGTAAAAATGCATCCGTGAGCAATTATTTAACAAATTGATTTCCTTGGGTATATACTATTAAAAAGATGGCTACAAACTCTGATCGATACATTCATGTTGTTTTTCTAAAGTAATGTAAAATAATCATTTCTAGTGCTCCGTAAAGCTAGAGTTAACATACTCATGGAAATTACCAGGGGTTGTACTAGAATTGTGCTACTAAAAATTTTATGCTACCTAAAGAATAATCAATTATGTTTCGTACTCTCAGTAGCGAGGTTTTTGTAGCCTACTGGAAATTATGATCAGGCTCAATATAATAGTAGGACTCCTAACTCCATGCAGTAGTATTGAGAAATTATATTATAAATACGATTCAACGAAAATCGTCTTGGAGACTTCATCTAATTTTTGTCTTATTTGTAATTGAACATACTTTTTCTTAATAATTTCCAATTCATTCAAACCTCCTAAGAAGTTTACTTAAAATAATAATACTCTATGTAAATATTGACCATATAGTGGTGCACCAGATTTTGTATCACAGATCATTACACTTCATCTAATTTTTGTCTTGTTTGTAATTGAACATACTTTTTCTTAATAATTTCCAATTGATTCAAACCTCCTAAGAAGTTTACTTAAAATAATAATACTCTGAGTAGGTATTGATCATACACTGGTACAACAGATTTTGTATCACAGACCATTACACTTCATCTAATTTTTGTCTTATTTGTAAATAAATATACCTTTCGTAATAATTTTCAATTGATTCAAACGTCTTAAGAAGTTTACTTAAAATAATAATGCTCCATGTAAGTCTTCACCAATATAGTGGTGCACCAGATTCTCCATTACAGATCATTATTATCACAACATACGATCGATCGAGCTCTCGCAGCCCCTGATTACAAATATCGGACAAAAATAAATTGTCGTTTAAGTAACGTTCTAAAAGAAGCTGACGTTAGACGTTCGCGGCGAATAGGAGCGGTGTAAATTACAACGTAGACATAGTATTCGACAAGTAAACCATAAACTTGTTCGAGGGGCAGGTTGCGAAGCTCTCGCAGCCGGGTCGGCTGGGTAATCTCATTATCGGAGCTCCTTTTATCGTGGCTCGGGACGGAATTATAACTCGGATGTTTTGCTGATATTTAATATGAAGGTAATCGTATTTCAAGCGTAAATCGAGCGGCGTTCGAGTCGGTGGACAAAGATGGAAATGGTTTCGACGAGCGTCGACTGCGGGACAGTCAGGGGATGAAGGGGGAAGGGCGGGGAGGGCGGGGTAGCAAAGCGGGGAGACCCCATTGAAATTAATTAATTCCCCGATGCAGACAGAGGTCTCGTCGCGTTGGAAAACCGACTGTCCTTGCCCTCCCTGTTCTAATCGCGTCGGAATCCTTGATCGCGTAGGCGTGGGGAGGATACCCTTTTGCAACATCTCGTCGAATTAAATCATATTCCAATAAACGCATGACGAAAGACGCGCCTCACGCTTGCGTCCCGTTCTTTTTTTTTCTTCTTTTATTCTTTTTTGCATCTCCCCTTTCTTCGGTCTCGCAGGATTTTTCCCAGCGAGCCGAGACAGCCAATCAAGCGCCGTTGACACACGGAGCCGCTGCTAAACAAAGACTCGGATTGGCGTATTGCGTTATGGGTTTAAAATCGCCACGGTGGTGGCGAGGTGCGCGGAGAACCGGCGAGGAAACATATATAGGCGAGCCTTAGAGATTGTAGGCTTGGCGTTAGGGAGCCCAAGGCCAACACCTGCATCAGGCCCCACCACCGCCGCCGCCACCGCCACCGTCACCACCACCATCGGCTCACACCGACTTCGTCACCAATACCAGTCGCCGGTTACTCCGGACAGAACTGTACCAATACCAGCTCGCTCTTAACTGCCATTAAATATGAGCCATTCTACGTCAAATTGCCACGTAGTCACCGATTCTTTTCGAAACCGACAGGGCTCGTTCTACGTCTCCAGAAATTAAGCTGTTACAACAAATAAAGGACCGTTCAATTCGGTAAAACCGGAACAAAGTTATCGGAGATTTTAAAAAATTAATTTCGGTCTATTTCCAAAAATTCTCCCGTTTCCATATTGCCAACTATTTCAGCTGGCGTCTAACCCTTAACACTCCAAGTGTGCCTCTCAAGCACCACCGACGTGCGACCGATTAATATAAACATTGTAATAAAAACTGTATTACTTCTGAGACGAATAAAGACTGTTTCGAATGACTTTAATATTATTATTTACACGTTATTGTAGCATTTAAAATCCGACACTTAACAGCTTGCGAGTCGAAGTTAAGTCGCGATTGAAAGTCGGAGCGTCTAAAATTCGACGAAGCATAATTTCTCGGGACAGACGCGGAGGTCCCATAAAATTCAGAAAAAAATCGGCAGTTCTCTCTGTGCTGCGAGAGCAAAGCAGTTGTGTCGACGGCGAGGACGACGTCGACCGATTCCGCGGCCGGTTTCGTTCGGATGCGTCGAAAGCCGGCGGGAATCGATAACGCGTAACCGGGAAGTCGGCTATAGTAAATTGGTCGCCGAGCAGTCTTTCGGGGTATGACGGTCAAGTGGAACGGGAAGAGGAACGAGAGGAGGACTGGTGGCGAGATGGGTATACCGGCGGAAAGGAGGCATCTCGTGGACCGCTCGAGATCCTTAAAGAGAGCAATCTATCAGGATCTCCGTAGGAGGAATCTATCCTCGAGGAGATCGTTCGCGATGCTATCAGCGTCCGGCGTCGAGGACCGTTTCCAGCGCGTGCCGATGCGAGCCGACATGCGACAGTGACTGGTCTATATAGACCCGGGTTCCGAGGGATCCTCTTCCCCCGGGAACCTCTTTTTCGCTGTTCGAGCCGGCCGTGTCGATAGTAACAGGGGTTCGCGATCGTGTCCAGGCTCGGTTTCCATCGGAGTGGCTTCCTACGCGTTTCGAAAGCGACTAAGAGAAGCTTGCTTCGAAAGAAAAACAGAAAGAACGCTCGCGGGGTGTTGTGTGTATACGTGTGTGGGGTAGGCAGGGGGAGGGGGGATGGACAAGAGGGTGAGGGTTGGGAGAGAGGATTCGAGGCAAGAAAGGAGTAAAGAAAAACGGAGACAAGGATGGTTGGCAGACGGCGGGAGGGAGACGGAAAGGCAGAGAAAGGGAAAAAGAAGGATAAGAAGGGATCGACTGACTGCGGCGTGTCCCGCACTTTATAGTGCAATACTTTACGAGCAGCGTGCAGCGTGGGTCGGCGTATCTCCCCAACTGTCCAGGTGAACCCACGTCGTCCGCGGCCGATCCAGCTCCGCGGTAGCACAACTCCGGTTCCAGTTGACCAGTTTCTCTCCGGGCAGTCCCTCGGCTCGTTCGTTCGTTCGGCTTTGCAGCGTAGCCGGTTTCAGCCAGTCAACCAACCAACCAACCAACCAACCATCCAACCAACCGACCAACCAACCAGCTAGCCAGGCAGCTAGCCAGCCGTGCTTGGCTGATGGCATTGACGCGTTGCACCGAACGGCGAAAGTAATTCACTCTGTATACACAGAGCTACGACGTCGCGATCGCCATCGCCGTCGCCGTCCTCGTCGCCTTCGTCGTGGTCGTGGCCCTCGTCCACGGTGCATACCGCTAATCTGCTCCGCGTATTCACCATGCGCCACCGGCCCCGTTTCTAGGTTACTACGAATGCGTAAAGTCGTCGCAACGCGTCCCACCTTTCGCCGCGCGTATCGCGTCGCCTCCTTCTCCGCCACCGGCGGCCAACTCTTGGCCTTTCATCTCGGCCCCCGAGGGCCTATTTATCGAGGTCGGGCAGGGACATCGGGGCCCGGAGAACCGGGCGAAAGCCTATTCGAAACAGGCCCACGGACACGTCACCGGAACTCGAACTCGGAACCGTTCCGATCCCGTCCTCCGGCCGAGTCTCCCGTACCTTTTTAATTACATTCGTGTTTTCACCGTTTACGGCCGAGAGACGCGTCTGACGAAACACGTGTCTCCGGCGACGCCGTTACGTGGCCACGATGTCACAACTGTCCCTCCGCGGCGAGTCCGCGCGGTTAGAGTGCCGTTGAAATCGCGTTGACTTACGTGGGAGTCGAGATGAATCGACCACGGGGTACAGATCGAATCGGTTCAATGAAGTCGGACTAACGAGGCTCGCGGTGTCGGGAATCCAATGCCGATTTTCACCTGCGAACCTCGGCCGTAGGCGAGCTTGCACTATGTCGGTCAACGTGTCGAGCGAATTTCTTGCCGGATCAAGGTGTATTTGATTCGAGCCTTGACGTGTCGTATGTTTCACGATTCTTCATTGCTAATTGTAGTTGCCGATAGCGTTATTTAATGTTAGTTATGACTAGACTGCGGGTGTTTTGCAATTTGTAATCTTTGTAGACGAATTTTAACACTAAATTTACGGGACCCGCCAAAATGACGGATTTTTACAATATTGATATTGTAAAAATGCATCCATGAGCATTTATTTAACAAATTGATTTCTTTGGGTATATATTATTTAAAAAATGGATAAAAACTTTGATAGATATATTGGTGTTGTTTTTATAAAGTAATTTAAAATAGTCATTTTTAGTGATCCGTAAACCTAGTGTTAAGAAACTGGGATCAGATAAAATTTTCAGTGATAGCAATATTTTCAGGTCTTTGATTCGAGCCTTGATGTACCGTATGTTTCACGATTTTTGATTGCTAATTGTAGTTGCTGATAGCGTTATTTAATGTTACTTGTGATTAGACTGCGAGTGTTTTGCAATTTGTAATTTTTGGTAGACGAATTTTAAGAAAGCGTAATCAAATAAAATTTTCAGTGATAGCAATATTTGCAGGTCTTTGATTCGAGCCTTGATGTATCGTATGTTTCACAATTTTTCATTGCGAATCGTAGTTGCTGATAGTGTTATTTAATGTTACTTACGACTAGATTGCGGGTGTTTTGCAATTTGTAATTTTTGTAGACGTATTTTAACACTGAACCTACCACGGTCAAAACGACCGATTTTCTATTTCACAATTATTGAAATTATGAAAACGTTTTCATAGGAAGTTACTGAATTGATTTCTTTATTTAAGTACATATTATAATGAAAATCTATAAGACGTTTCACTTTTATATGTTTTGTGCTTGGTAGGTTTAGTGCTAAGAAAGTGGAATCAAATGAAATCTCATTTTCAGTGATAGCAGTCTTTGCAGGTCTGAAATAAATAAAAATCGTATGAAGTTCTGTGAAATTCTATACTCTAATACTTTCTGAACGTTTTCAGAACTTATGACAAACTACTTATGACTACTTATGACAAACTAAAAAAAGAAAAAAGAGGAGGAAGCATATTAGACTTAACCACGAAGTCAGCGAAATAAGCTAGAGTGAATTAAATTAAACTAGATCACAGTAGATTATCGTCCAAAAGAATTGTTAGTATTATTTATTCGTCATACGCAATAAACCGATTTTATAACGTAGCGTGAGAAATGTTTATGTGTAGAGACAAAAAGTATCGGCCATATTATTGACATTACACAGATCTTGTTGATCCTACAAACAATTAACACTAGAACTACCGGATGAGTCAAAATGACCTACACCCAATTTTTTCTTTTAGAAATATTGAAATTATAAATTTGTTCTAATGAGGAAATTTTCTAATGAACTTCTCTATGGAAGTAAATACTCAAACAAAACTGGTATCAAATCTAAACACATGCAATTTTGTTGTTATTATAAGCCAATGCATACCAGTTGCATCAACCACTTGGTAGTTCTACTGTTAACACTAGAACCAGTCAAAATGACTGGTGGATGATTTCTTCTTTCACGATTACTGAAACTATGAAAACGTTTTCACGAGAAATTTTTTAATATATCTATTTTTTGGGGTACATGATACCGCAAAGAATCTTATGAATCCTGCGCAAATTCAATCTTGCTGTTATTATAAAAGGATATAACTAAAGGATAGTCTAAGTCATGTTTAGGGCTCGGTAATTCTAGTGTTAATAGTGGATCTACAATTTTGAATAATAATTATACACGTTTTTTGCTAACAGAAAGTCGGTCGAATCTAAGGGTTTTATGAACAAGAAATTGCAAAAGATTTTGTCGCTGTTGACGCTTTCAGAAACTGTTGGAAATTTGCCCTAAGATCGCACACCTTGCGCCATCTTTGCGTTCCGTCGATCTACGTTCTATATATATATATATATACTTAGCTTTTTTACGCGCTTCTATGTACTGTGATTGTACTGTGTGATTAAACGTTGTTATTAACAAAACCAGTGTCGCGATCCACCTGGCTATTTTTCACAGATTATGGGCCCAGAACTTTTCCACTCCGCTAAAAAAGCGAAGTTGGAAATAAAAATCGAGGGGACCAAAAAAGGGGGGAGAGGGGGAACTAAATCGTGATCCGCCTGCCTATTTTCGAAACTAGCGAATGAGATGAAATCGTATTGGACAGTGCCTTACAATATTTCGTAGGGATTGTGCGCGTTAGGTTCACGGAGTTCCGCAATCTATTTATTATGAATAGAGACGCGGCGCAGCATCGTTAGCCGGCGCTGGTCGGCCCGAGGTTGGAGCGTAACAAGAGAATATTGTCTTGCATATCGTTATTATTCCGGGAGTCGCTGTTTTATGCAAAACAGGTAGAAGACGCGCCTGCGGTGTGTAAGAACGACCGATCGAACCAAGGCCTTGGAGAAAGTGGAGACACGCGGATCGCCGCTGCGGAGCCAGCTCGCGCCTTACCGCCGTCCGCCGAGAATAAATTACCCCGGTACCGTTATTGTCTCGGCCGAGCCACGCACAACGGGCCATCTTTATTTCTGAAAAGTGTTCACTGTCCACCGGCACCCGTTTTCGGGGCCCCTCCACCGACAGGCCCCGGGGGGGAACACGACGTTAACTGCGGCTGATCGAAGGAACGGCGACAAATGGAAATTTATTGGCCGTTTCGAGATTACCTGGCTACCGGCTATCGGTGTCCTCCTCAAAAGTTGCTCATTTTCAAGTCCCGTTCCCTTTGTAACGCCACGGACGTGTACCTTGTACCCTTATCTCGGAAATTATGGAACGAGCACAGGATACGTAGATAACCGTGTAAACAGAGTTCCGATGAAATCGGATATTACGCACTATTTTGTCGGAGCACGAACCAAACTTGTACCGCAGCGACAACGGGAATGAACATAATCATTTCCGATCCAAATTGGTGGATGCTCGAAAACAATTCACGCAAAATTATTCTCGGACGATGTGGTTATACGTTTAGCATCGATCCTTGCCGTTATAGCGGAACAGAATCGGCACATTGGTTTCATGCGGTATCCCAAAAATGGACCGTCTGCTGCCAGTGCTTTATAATACTTCTTGAATAATCTGAAGCCTCTTCGTATTGTTTTCTTGATCAACTAATCCTTTCTTATAGACACTACGTGGTTTATATTCATGAAGGCTGGAATGTTTACCTCGTCTCTAGCCATTCTCTATACATACTATTCAAGCACGAAATGAAAAATAAAAACATTGTAATAATATTCTCACTAAACTTTACCGAAACTTGGAATATAGTATGTCACAGATTAACCCTTTGCACTCGAAACTATTTTAACTCCAACTCATTTCTTCCGACCTAGAATACTTCCTTTCCATATATTTCTTTTTTCATGTTATGCATACAAAAATGGTGGAATTTACCCGTACAATATTTAGATGTTCACTGTACTAATTGCACTAATAATAGTTTAATCATTTTACTACACCGTACTACATAATTTCACTGTACTAGCACTAATTTATGAAATACATAACAATTTAATAGTGTAAAAAATATTTTGAATACTGATATAGCAATATTTAATGACGCCTTATATTCGAGTGCTAAAGGTTAAACTATGCAAAAATTGTATAGTACCTAATATTATGCTAATTTCAGGATGATCACACAGGAGAAAAGAAAACCGATGGCCTGGATCGATCTCCTCGGTTCCGACGACCCGCGATTATCGGTAATCGGATAGCCATTGTTCTAGGTCGCAGCGGATCCATCGTAATTAACGAGTTCGATAACGGATTCCGGGTATTTCCTGATGCAATAAATCGCAGAGGCGAGTACGCGTAACGCGGAAAATTGTCGGTTTCTCGTAAACGAAACGGGACACCGTCGATAAAAAGACAACAGGTATACATTACCGCGTTAATAAACGCAGCTGTCTATTTGCGTCTCCTACGCGAGGGAACACCTGGAACGATTCTACGCGGGACCGAAGGGTGTATTGCGTCAATGATCGTTTCATCACTGAGAAAACACAGCCTCGTGAGTTTTCTCCATTACGCCGCGACGCGACGACGACGTTCGCAACAAAGAACCGATTCCAGGGATGCATAGCGCCGCGAGCCTCGAGCCTCGAGCCTCGAGCTTGGAATCTTAAGCGACGGTTTTTCTCTCCGCAGTTTCCGTCAGGCTGCTTTCGTTGCAAATGTATTTCGTGCCACAATTGCGCGACCGACAGATCGCGAAGGTCACCGTCTAAATGTAGCTCTCGCGCTGACTTGATATTACGCGTGCGATCGCTTTCGGATCCTCCGTAGTTTCTTCACGTTTTCATCGTATAACAGGAAGAGACGCAGGGAACGCGTCCGCGGGCCAGTCATGCTCATCGCTGCGTCGTTGGTGATCCGATCTTTCGAAGAAGCCTTCTTTACGTATGTACGGCGAATCCGGAAAATTATTTAAACCCTACATTTCTGATTCTTGGAAAATTGCCGATTTTCAAGGCGACACTTTCTCGGGTCGGAAATTTTTATCATTTTTATGGGACTGACCCGGGAATGAAAAAACATTTTTTGAGTCCGCAGTTTTGTTGACATGTGTCTTGAGAGTTTGAGTAGAAGAAAAAATTTTTATATAATTTTGTAGACGATTTTTTATAGGAGGTCAAATTTTGATCTGATGGCGTGCTCGATTGCGGATCACTGGAACGTCTGAGAAAAAGGATTATCCTTAGAAAAGGTATAATCGTGGCCGCAGTACAGTCTAGAATAAATAAGATTGGTGAATTTTCTTCTGAATTTCTAAAGTTTCTTCTTTTAAAGAAGAAAATGCTACTCTTGGGACCAGCAACTTCGGAGGTCCACCATTTTGTGAATTTTTGCTCGAAGAAAGTAATCGTAGTCCATACTGGGGCCGTAGTCATACTTTTTCTAAAAAATATTTAAAATTACTTCCATGAGACTACAAAAGAACCCCTATCGGTCGTGGAAAGCCCTCATGGTGTAACTTATGCTACTGTAACGTTGACAGCGCGCCTCTCGTTCAAAGCTCCATATGGCGTTGTAAATAGGAAACTTCAATCTTTAACACTAAACCAGGTATTAACAGTATCTGGTATATAATGCCTTATAAAAATAGCAACCCTAAATTTATTGAGATTGTCCGTAATTTTCAATGTAATATATGCTTGGACAAGGAAATTTATTCCACTATTTTCCATAAATGAATTTTTATAGCTTCAATAATTGTAAAACATAAAACCGGTCATTTCGACCATGTTAGTGTTAAATCTGTGAAGTTCTTTCACGCAACCATAAGTAGCGGCTATACAGGGTGATTGGTGACTGGTGCTACAATACTAAAGGAGGTAATTCCACATAAAGAAGAAACAAGTCGAAAATGAAAACTAAAATTTCTTCATAAGCGGCTTCGCGTTTAAGAAAATCAACTTTAGAAATCTGTTATGCACGCGAGCTTATCATTCGTAAGTGGCGCCGGTAGATCATGAACATGGACTAATTTTCAAAGTCGATTTTCTCGAAAACGGGAAAATGTTATTCCACAATTGGTCGGTACTTGCATGTTGAGCCTTGCGCTATCCATCCTGTGTAATAAAAATAAAGATAATAATAGTAAGAAGGAAGTTTTAGCCGGGTTGTTGGTACTACCGATCACCGATTCGCAGGCGCGAAGTAACTGAAAGATCACCAGCGGACCGGGAGGATCGTGCGATTCGTGACGTCAGCCCCGGCCACGTGTCGAAGAGAAAAGAAGAGGTCGAGGGGGTCCCGCATGACCGGTGGTTCTGCGAACAGATAATTTCAGGATACGAACAAAGAGATATCCTCGAGATCGTCGCGCATATCCTACGGCTCGATACGATCGGCGATGCTCCCGGGGGCTGTCCGTTTAAAATTAATCTCGCATGAAGAGCGAACCAGTAGTTTAACTGTCGTTAAACGAACGACTTCCTCGATCGGGCTAGGATCTAGCGGAGCGAATCGACGATAAAAGATGAGCACCTCTGCGGAACGCTCAGTTCCCGATTGAATACAAACTAACCATAGAAAGAAAAAGAGAAAAGAAAAGGAAAGGACGACGAGAGAAGGAAAAGAGCCTAAACAAGCAGGCCTTATCGTAGCGGAGAACGCGTCAGACCTAAATCCCCCGAAGGAACCCGGCGTCCCGATAACGTTGCCAGCGAGTCGCAGGCAAGAGTTGCTGTCGAAACGATCGTGCTCGCGTCCCACACCTAATCATTGGTTATCGCTGCTAACGACAGGCCAGAAATGCGTAATGATACGGATCACGCGACAAAGCTTGCACACGTGCATGTTAACGGTAGCTGCTTTGTCGAGCGGCGGTATAATAGCATAATTTAATTTCACTGCTGATAAAAGACACACTTTATACGATAGGAAATATGTGACATTGAAACATGCACGATCGCTATAGCTGGCATTCCGGACCGCGACTATTTATTACCTTACAAGGGAGAAAGAAAAATTCAATTTAATTATTCTTGCCTCACACCGGATTGATCGGTGGTGCAATCGAAAAGTAGAGTACAATTTATTTGCACGAGGCTTCGCTTTCGAGAAAATCGAGTTTGAAAATTCATCGATCACGCACGACGCGGAATAGAAATCGTCTGACGCGTCTGTTCACCACATGCCGGTTCTACTTCTCGCAAATACTAAGCACGCAAAGTTTCAAACGAAAAGCATTTCAAAGTTTTCTCGGGAGTCTTTTATTATTTATTATTTGATGTGGAATCACCCCCTTTCATTTGTACCAGCGATCATCTTATATTGCTAATAGGGTTTTAAAATGCACTGAAGAACGAAAATTCTGTGAAAATCATTTGTTATCAAAATTGAAGCGGAGGTGAATGGAAATTCTACGGGGCCCCACAGACGGTCTACAGTAATCCTAATAGGGATGTGCGAGAACCCGAAATATGGGGTTGGGTCGGGAACACGAAATTTTTTCGGGTTCAGGACGGGTACCCGAAAATTTCGAGATTCTCGAAATAATCGGGATTCCCTAGAGAATCGTGATTTCCGAAAATTCCGAGAACCCACTAACCATTTATATTCGTTCTAATGAATACATTCATGATTTTGGATTTTTTATTGTTGCAAGTGTTTTCGGCAAATTATGTTATTTTACTTTTCACTTATTTAATCAATTATTATAAATTTATGCAATTCGGAATATATGGAATAGGTAATTCGTAATTAATGTAGTTTAATTGCAAAGTATTTTATAATTGTACTCCATTGCAATTGCGAATTACATTATAATTTCATTGAACGAAGATCTGATTTATAAATTACAATATGATTGAATTACAACGTAATTCAATTACTTTGTCATTATAATTCCTGGAGTAATTCAATTGCAAATCTGCACAACTCTGATCGCAATTCGTAATTAATGTAATTCAATTAAAAAGTACTTTGTAATTGTACTCCACTGCAGTTACGAATTACATTGTAATTTCATTGAACGAAGGTCTGATTTATAAATTACAATATGATTGAATTACGATGTAATTCAATTACTTTGTAATTATAATTCCTAGAGTAATTCAATTGTAAATCTGCACAACTCTGAAAGGGCGGCTGCTTTTTCTGTCGGGAATAGCACAGTTTTTTCTGGGAAATTGTGGGTTAAGGGCCCGGTCTTCGTAGATTCGCGATAAGCTAGAATGACTACATTACCGACAAAAAATGGTTTTACCTGCCGCAATTTTTGGGCCTTAAATAAGAATATTTTGTCGCTGGTAAAGGGCAAATTCGAGAGAGGAAGGTTCAATCTAGCGCGCGCCAGTCGTGAACTGACGAGATTATGCGGATATTTGGTAACATAAGCGTTAGAAGTAAGCCAAAAATTGACGATGTCCGTGGAATCCGAGCGTTTTTATGCCATTGGATGTGTTTTCTGGACGAAATCGAGAACAACTCGCACTAGAAAATATCTCCATCTACAAATTGAGCTATATTTTGTCTCGATCCTCTGCGAAATAAAGCCAAAAAATTGAAGCACGTTTCCGGCGTCAGAATTCATAATATCGATAATACAGAGCAAAAAATGTGTCAAGGTTAGTCACAGACTTAAGACCCGTCGGATCGGGACCAAGACGGATCTTAAGACTAGGTTTACGGAGCATTAAAAGCGAGTATTTTCCATTACTTTATAAAAATAAGAAGAATGTGTCTATCCAAGTTTTCAGCCATTTATTAAACAATATATACCCAAGGAAATAAGTTTTCTAGGTAATTCCACGTAGATGGATCTTATCAATAATCGTAAATTAAAAATATTAGTACCCGTCATTTTGACGGGTCCCGTAAACCTAGTGCCAAGTCCGTGTCTGAAGGCTGTGAATGGAAATTATTAATTAAAAAGTAAACTATCCGGGACCCTTAAGGAGAGCCCCGCGTGCTCGCGGGACGAGGTAGTATGCACGGGCCCTAAGGTTCTCGTGACGACGCGGACGCCGCGGCGGACGGCTGGGTCTCGGAGCGCGCCTCGTGACGTCAGTGGTGACCACGTGCTGAACAAGAGGGAGAGTCGGCCAAAGAGAAGCCACTCCGTGCCTCTCTCGTATCGTATGGAGCGTGGCCCGGGGATCAAGGACGGTTTTACTCGCGAGAAGCGGGGCCGCGTGTCCCTGTATCTCTCATCGTGCTGCAGCTGAGAGTGTACCTACGGGTGGGGGGGTGGTGGTAGCGGCGGAGGGGGAGAGGGGAAGCGGTTCGGGGACCACGGTGACGAGGCCCGGGGAGGCTAGCGGGAGTCGGGAAGAAGAGGAGACGAGGAGGAGGAGGAGGAGGAGGGAAAGAAAGGTTGCAACGAGAACGAGGGGGAAGCCGAGTTATAATGCTCCGCGCGTCCACTGTCCCTAGCAAGAGGGACGGAGAGGCTCGAAAGAAAGGGAAAGGTAGAGTACCTCGTTCCCTCTTCCTCCCTCTTCAGCCTCCTTCTCCAACGACCGCGTCTCCGAACCTCTTCTACCTCACTTCTTCTCTCTTTCTCTGTCTCACGCTTTTGCTCCCCGTTGTCCGATTTCCACCTTCTCGTCCCTCTTTCCGCGGAGATAAAGAGAGGAACGAAGAAAAAGAGCCGGTGGGGCAGGGAGAGGACGGGCGGGGGGCGAGCGGGATAAGAGGGGGAGGTTAGGAAAACGTGTCCCAGCCTGCACGACCCGGTACACTCACCTCCAACAGTTCTGACCATAACATTAGAGCAGCGAGCCGGAATCGCGAAACGTCGCACTGAAACACCTGGTTTCTGCGCGCTCGTTAAGGGGCGAGAGGAGGGGTGGGGGGTGCGGACTGAGGCCGTGATAAAACGTTACCTGTTGCTGGCTACGCTTAGAAAATATTTCAACGACTTTTTTCCTTTTCGTTCTAGTCGAGCGAACGACGAGACGGGTTAAGAGAAGCGACCCGAGCACGGGACACAGCCTCCTCTTTTTCACAACTCGAGTTTCGTCGCGAGGCCGAGGGAGCTCTCGCGGTCCAAAAATAGGAAACTATTGGGAAATACGTTTCTAACGGTCTCGGTTTTCAGCCGGGATCCCTCCCGGTCCGTTCCGAGCGTTTTATATACGAGCGGGAGATAACGCGAGACGCAGCGACGCGTACGCGGCGACCGAGGAAAAAAGAAATTAACGCGAGCCATCAAATATTATGTCTCGACCGTCTGGCCGCTAAGTGGCGACTGCTCGCAACATCTGGATACGATCGCGGGGTTATGCAAAGATTTCCGAGAGGGATTATGCAAAAAGTCCGAGCCCGCTGCCAAGCGGTGCGCAGTCGCCGCCCCGACGAACACAATTCGGCTCGAAAACCGCGAGGCGCCGAGTCCAGGAACGTGCGGGAGAGGATTCTTTTTTATTTTTTCTTCGTTCTTTCTCTCTTTCTTTTTTTCTTCCTGCCGCCAACGACCCGAGGGGCGGAGGAGGCTGGGAAAATGTGTCCGAGCTTGTACGGCTAGGTACAGTCACCGCAACGAGTTTCACAGACAATAGTCGACCGAGTCTCGATAACGCGAGGGCTGTGCTGCTCGCGACGATCCTCATATAGTCGTAGATTTTCATTTCGTAATGAAGGATAAAAGAGATGAATCACTGCACACAAGGATAAAGAGGTCACTGGGTAGGTGGATCTATTCCTTTCACGATGTGTCTGTACATGATCGAGCAGCGGAGTATACAATGCAATTTACGTTGCTTGTTATGGTAATTCTTACAGATATTTGCATACGCACAATTTTTTTTACGATTAAAAAAGTCTCTATGCATACTTGATCGCACAGTGTCTATCTTCGGGTTGCTTCAGTTGGGACTTTTTGCATTGGTTGAGCATTTACTTGCTTATAAGGCAATAGGTTTGCTTCGTTTAAAGTGAACCAATTCTTGTTTGCGATTGTTTCAATTGCAGAAGTATTTTTTCCGGGAAATTAATCCAATAAAAATTGCGTGAGATCGCGACCCAAACTGTAATTTTTAATTAAGGTTCAGTTACTCTGCTCTGTGCCTCTGCTGACGAGAAAATTTGGAAAACTGGGAAAAGGGGATCTCGCCAACCTTGGGATATGCAGCCAAGGTCACCATTCTCAACACCTTTTTCCCGCTCCGCAGGAACTGAAACCTGTGATTAAACTTGGGTACACTTCGCTCTGGCTGAATCTTCTGTAAAAACATATAAATTATCTCGGAAACTCAGGCAAAACCGCTGCAGCAACATGGGTCGGAAAAAGTTGTCTAGAAAACGTATTCGACAACATAATCCAAGGTCATCGGAATCTCTGAAGGCTCTCCTCTTTCAGATACAAAAGTTTGTCATCGATTTTTGTAAAGAGTAATCGAGGATTAATCTGAAAGTGGGAACAAAATTTAGTTGAAGTCGTTAAGAAAATTTCTTTGAAAGCAAATTACAATGTCTCACTTAGAAAAAGAAGTCCCACTTAGAAAATATGTCAAAGATTTACGAAATAGCGAGAAAGTGCTTTCCAAACAAAATAAATAATTAAATTACACGTGGAAACATTTAAGAATTAATGTAACTTCTCATTTTAAACATGGAGAAATTTTCAAAATGCATGTAATCCAATACTACCCGTCGTAGTCCGAAACGCGTATCTTCTTGTGACGAACTGGTTCAAAATCGGTTTCGTCTCTTCAAGACATTAGAGTTGATTTACTTTTTGTTACAATGAAGTCAGCGATCAGTTTTTGCGAGGACGGTCGTTTGATCAGCTGCTTGTAAGAATTATTGCACTGAATATCAGTATTATTAACTGATAACAACTGATTATGTATCTAAAAGGGATCGTTGCAGCATCGAGCAATAAATGCGACTATATATTGATTGTATATTGCTTTGTAACAGTGAAAGGACTGTGTCCATTCAGACTTTATACAACTTTCATTGTAATATGTGCTTCAATGAAGAGGTTCATTAACACGTTGACCCATATGTGGGCGACGGAATTGTTTGTCCAGGCTTTAAAATAAATTTTTGCGTTAATATATTCATTGTACCAAATTTTATCAGGATCTGTAAAATGCAAGAAAGTTGGAGGACTACTCAATATCATACATTTAATTTTCATCCATTTTTATTTCATTAACACTAGGTTCACGGATCTCTAAAATTGACTATTTTACTTTATAAAAATAACATGAACGTATCTATCGAAATTTGTAGCCACTTTTTAAATGATATGTACCCGAAGAAATCAATTTGTTAAATAATTCCTCATGAACGCATCTTTACAATCTCAATATTCATTGAGATTTCATTCCGTCATTTTGACGGGTCCCGTAAATGTAGTGTTAAATAACTTACTTTGATTTTATGGAATTATTGAGGTCTCTAGTTTGCCAGTCAAAGTGTTAAAAAATTTCCGATGGAAACATTTGTACAATTTCAGTAATTGTGAAAGAAAAAATTAGGAACCAGTCATTGTGACTGGTCCGGTAGTTCTAGTGTTAATAATAAACGGTGCGGGCCGCGACGGTCTACCGGAATATTTCGAGCGTCTCGATAACGTCGATTTCGCGCTCGCATAACGCCTAAAATGGGGGAGGTAGGGGTGATGTTTTCCGAGAAGCTCCCACCAGAAGCTCGCGAGGAGACTTAAATTTAGTTGATAGCCTGAAATCGCCTGGAGGATCAGCTGGAAATAGTGGCTCGTGGCTCGTTCGTTCCCCGCTGAGCGAGAGAAAAATGAAAGAAGGCGAAATAATTTCCGATCGAGGGGAGGCGCGAAGGGGAGGCGAGAGGGTCGCGACCAGGTTGCACCGTGTAAGGAAATAATCCGTTAGTTTATTACGAGAAGCGACCGAACGAAGATCGGCTCCGCGGCGATGTTGCTCTTGTTTTTGCCCCGCGTTCGTTCGCTCGCTCGCTTAAGTAAAATCCGCGCGGCGCAATCCCCGGCAAAATGAATGATAAGTTATATTCCGCGTACATCGCATTACACGACAGCGTAGAAAAATTCGGTCTTGCTCGAGCGGACGAAGGAGATGATTGCGCTGACCTTGGTCGCTTCGCGCCACTGCGCAGCCATAACTGAATCGCGCGTTGCCGCGATACTTTCGTAACACAGCGCACGACTCGATAATTAACTAACCGCTGGGGATGATGCCACGTTGCTGCCGTTCCGGTCACTTTGTTCTATTTTCCTCGTTTCTTCTGCTCCCTTTCCCTTTGTTATTCGCCATAGCGCTTTTCCAACGTTTTCCCGACGCAGCCGCGTTCGCCGCCGCTTCCGGGAATTTACGCACACGATTTCGTATCGAGCGCGGCTCGTTATGGTCGATTAGAAAAATTTACGATTAACCTCGGCCGTAAATTCACATCGTTTTATGCTTTCGCATTCCGAACCTATCGATTGCAAAACATTGATTACCGTGCCAGGCTTTAATGGCCGTTTCATGGGAACCAGGGGAGAGAAGCGGCCTTTCGGGTTTTTCGCGGTTTCGACCGGAAAATTGGTTCACGGGAAGGCCCGAAGCACCGGTCGCCGATCTTACCACGGTTTCTCATGGGCAGATGATAAAATCTCGCCGAGGGAGCCAATGAAACGCATCATCGACCGAAGTGACGTTTACTTGCGCGTCATGCTGACAAGGCCAGTAAAAGTAACAGGAGCTCGTCGCCGATCTTGAAATACAGCGACGAACGCAACGGGAAAACTTTGCGCATGATAGCACCCCTGCAGGAATATATATATATATATATATATATTGTTCGCGGAACCAGCGGGCCCTATCTCGCTTCCGCCTTTTGTTAAGCGATCAGGCGAATTATCGCTCCGAAGATGCTTACCGCGGCTGATAATAACACGGAATCCGTTAGAAGTAACAAGTGCCAGAAAGCCTGCAGAAGATCTTACATCACACAAGCTCTTTTATGATACGAGTCATTGACTCATAGGAGAAAGATCAGGAAGTCAAAGGTCATCGAATTCTTCGAGCAAATCGAGAAAAGGTTAACGAAAGTCAAACGGAAATTTTATTCGATTTTTGTACACTCACTCTGGAGACACGTTTCTATACAAGACGGTGCAAAAATTGAGTCAACTTAATAGACTTAAAATTAATATGAAGAGAGTTGTCCAAGCCTATTAAGTCTATTCATTTCCTTAAGTTTGGTTTAACATTAATTTTGAGTTTAAGTAGTATTAGGTTTGGTTTCGGTACAACAGGAAACGAATTAGCCGTGTTACTGGAAGGTTCGGTGTATTAAAATGTTATCACTGTTTAACACTTTTAACTTAGCAACGACTGAGCACATTAATGTCATCAAATAAAAAACAAAATTCGTCTCTTTGTGTCGAACGAGTTATAGCAGTCATTTGAGTATTAATAAGAATTTTGTTAAAACGTAAATATACAGTAAGTCCAATAGTTTTTGCAGTTTCACAGTAAACACCCCAATGACATTCTAAAAAATACTTTATTTCTCATTGTTTAGACTTTAGATATCACTTTGTCTAGTTGTGCTAAAATATCTATATATATATACTTTATTTTTGACTCCACTAAGGGCTGCAATTTCTTACAACGCCTCCTCCTTCCATCCTCGCTTTTTCATTTTCGCTTATTGTTAGCCTACCTTAATACTAACTTAAACGTAACTTAACCTAGACCTATAATCTATGCTAAAATATCTATAAAACACATGGTATTGAAAACACAATATTTGGTATGATCTCACTGCGAAAGAGTGAAAGAAAATTTCAATCACGTATTCTACACTCTTTTATTAAAACGTTCACAAGACCCGACCACATCTGAGACATTCAGCGGACAATTCTCTTAGCGTGAAAACAGCAACGCTCCCAATGTCATTTGGCAGTTATCGGCTCTCGCTGTCCGCAGTAACTTTTCCGATCCACTTCGCGATCTCGCGACGGCCACCGAGAAAGTTAATCAGGATTCCGTGGAGAAATGTACACGCGCGGAAGAAAGACACTCCCTATACTTTACCCGAACGACCGTGATCGAGCAACCACGCGAGGTTGAGGTTTATTCGGCGAGGTCTGGTGTCCCGTCCGCGTTTCATCGCGTCTGATAAGACCTTGTCCGAGGTCAGCGTGCACGGTAACGAGGTGGACGGCCGGAAACAAAACGCCGGATGGAACGACGGTCGACGAGCCGGCGTGGAACGGGGACGCGAAGAAGCGGGAACGATCAAGCGGATTGTTGAACGAGACGAGAAAATCGAGCTGAACGGCGCGGCGAGGGCAGGGGCCGGGGGAGAGGAGGAGGGGTGGGAGAGTTCGATGTAATTTCGCGAAATGCCGAGAGCGTCGTATCGTTCCGAATCGACGAGCTGCTGTTTCCGGGACGCGCAAAACAACCGGGAGCGCGCGCGCGCGCGCGAGCGCGACGCGTTGTCCTAGGATCAGACGCGGCGGAGCGCCAGGACCTACCACCACACCGAAGCCGTTGTGTCGACGACAGAGAGGTGTGGGAGAAAGAGGAGCTCGGAGAGTACACAAGACCTTTGGCATTACCAAGTCAAATACAGCGAACATTGCCCGTCGCCGGAAAAATGGCGACGACGGAGTCAAGGAACCTGAGACGACTCTCCTCGGTCCTCCTACCGCTAACCCCCCACCGCCTCGCCGTTTTTCTTCCGGCAGTTTCCGCGCCGCGCGTACTTCAATTTCGAGAAACGACCCCGCGACTATTTTTCGCGCCTCCAGCGAACGCCATCCTGCACACGTTCCCGAATTAAAATTTCAACGCTCCGACTCGACGGAGCCCCTGTTACCGCGTGTACTTACTTGGATATTTGCCAAATGTTTTTTTAACGGAACCACGCGGTGCACACAGTTTGTATTATTAGATGTGTTGTGTACCTAGACTTTCCCCGAGAGGAGAATTCATCGGCTTGTGACTATACGAATACAGTGAATTCTCAATACAGTCAATTCTCGTTACGAGTCAGTGCCAACCTTACAATTTAGAGTCACTGGAACTACCCACACCACCGCGGTGATGGCCGAAGAGACGGCTCTCGAGCTACGTGCAACATTGTATCGGAGAAAGACATTTTTTCAGTCTTCTTGTCACTGTCGCTTAGTAGTCATAGGCTTGTATGACTTGTAAACGGATATGACTCTTAGGTCTCCAGCGTGTCCTGTGTATTTTAAATGCGAGGCTCGGCGAGAACGTCAGATTTCTTCTAAGAGTCAGTTACCAGATCGGCGCAACTGACTTGTAACGGGAATTCACTGTATTGTCAACAACACTGGTCTTCCCAGCGTCGTGTATCGTCCAAGAGATATACTCAAACGGTGTTATGTTTTCATTCCTCAGCGTACGAGGCCTGCCGGGGGTATTTCTGCGATATTTATCATCCAGATCTTGGCGACATATATGAAGAAATCACTTAGTCGGTGATGTATGGACATATGGCCACCGACCGGGACACGAATTTGTTAGGACGGTTTCAGTAGGAATGAGAAGTAGGCCGTGCAAGAGAGAGAGAGAGAGAGAGAGAGAGACTTGAATATTAAGTCGATTCGTACGAAAGGGGACCTCAAGCGAATCAACAATTAGTGGAGTGGACACGTGGCCATGTATCCGGGCATCGCTATAATTAATTATCAAATCAGTTACATTCAAATGTAACCGCTTGTGTTTGATTTTCAAATTGGCCACGACCTTTTGTAATCGCTCGATAACAAATATTGCGATACTACCCTTAATGAGATCTTACATGGAAATTATGAAAACTTGGTGGTCAACTTCCGCTGAAAGTAGATAAACCTTTAGCAAAACCGTTTTTACAAGAATTAAAAACCACCGGTAATTCCTTGCTAACTCGTAACATCTGTTTCTAATTGACGCACCTGGCTTCCGCAGTGTTGTGTACCTCATTGTTTGTACGTGTTTCATATCCATCTACTTGTTTGTACGTTCGCTGTCCACTTTATCGTGTTATTTAAATTGTACAGGCGTCACGCGTAACAAGCAAATTGGATTCCTGAAATTAATCAAGGAAATTGTTATTTTTTCGTTTCCGTCCGTTTATTTTATTGTCGAAAGTGAATAGAATTGCTGCAGTTACACATTTTTTCATTAGAGAAGGTGACAATTACATACAATTACTCTATACTGGATTACATCAAATTTGATTCAAATCCGAATTTAATTCAAATTTGAAGGAAAGTTAAATAGATGATTAAACAATAAATGTAATATATATGCACTAATTAAATAGATAAACCGTATGGATCTAAATTTGGTATGAGGCCTGAAAATTGAACTAGTGAGATATAGATTTATTATAGATTCATAAAATACAATTTAATCCGTATTTTGAGGATCGGACAGATCCGACGCATTGTGAACCAAAGAATTGGTAAAACCGTTGGATCTTACTGGACAACGTTAACAGTAATCCGATGCAACAATGTACAAACAACAGTTCTCGTTAACCCTTTGCACTTCTACGTCGAGTGTGACTCGACATTCAGTTTTTATCTCAGTAGCTTCATTGTCCCACTCGACATTATTTCATGTCCGAATAAATAGAGCAGGAAGCTCAAATTGTTTCCACCCTTAAATATCAGATCGTTGCTTTATGAACCGAATATTCAGGCATGTTATTTTCTTTTCAATTTTTTCAAGCAATGTAATTTAAAGATTTAAAGTTATGTACTTATGTGTTATATACCTAATGTGTTCTACGGTTCCTACATTATTAACAGTAAGATGTACATATATTACTAATGTATAGCTGTATAACCCCCTATAGGGAGTTTCAATTAAGCTTTCAATAAAAAAAAAATAATAAATAGAGCGTTGGGAACTGCTGTTAACGAAACTGAGATAAAATTCAGAGTGCAAATGGTGAACATATCATTTCATGGAATAAGAACAAGACGACTTCGTTGCGGTCCGAGGCGACCTAGGGCAACGTCGAACGAGCGTTGAACCGCAAGCTAAACGAACAAAGCGACGACAGTCCGCGGGATACTTATTCAGTCGCGATCGGCCACGGTAATACCGGTAATTCTTTAGGCAGGACGGTTCCTCGCAGGAGAGGCCGATACTATCGCTCCCTCCGCTCGCGCGCGCGGGCACCTGGCGAAACGACGTCGTTTCAGGGTTAAGCAAGCATCGGTCAGCTCTGTTTTCAACCTCGTATCCACAGCTGGAGGAGCAATTAAACGGCATTAAGAGGCAAGGTAGGGAAAAAAGCGTTGAAGGTCCTAGGCGGCGGGGGATCGGCCGGGGTGGTGGTACACTGGACTCGTGTCAGATGTTAATTAAGGCCAAGGAGCGGAAAACGCGCTTGGTCTCCGTGGCGGAGGGTGTCGCAAGCCAAGAAATGGCCGGCTGCTCGGTCTGTCTCTCGGCCCCCCACCGGCCTGCAACCGTGTCCACCACCATTGGCGTCGATGTGCCGGCCGATACATGGTCGCGCGTGTCCCAGGATTTTTATCCTGCGGGAGTTAACGCGGCGGCGAGGCGCGGCGGCCCCGCGACTTTACCGGTTGTCCGTCGTTATGAGGCCTATGCTACTCGGATCGCGGTTGCTGCTTGGCTGTCTGCCGCGGTAGCTGCCGCGCTACCCGGCTAGCACGTCGCGCGAGTGCCGCGCCGTGTCCGCGCCGCGCCGCGGTGGGGGGATAAAAAATGAAGGCAGGTCAGGAACACCGGCACGGCGGACGATTGCGTCACGGAAGCCGGCCTGCTTTGGCGTGCTTTCGATTTCGAGTTCGTTCGAGGATCTGGACCGCGTAATTCCGGTAGGCAGCCAACCAGCCAGCCAGCCAGCCAGCGTTCGTCCTCCGACGAAAGTTCCCTCCGCTCCACGTGGTCCGACTCTCTCGTCCGCCACCCTACTCGGTGCCCAGAGTTTAGAGGCAAAAACTGGTTAATCCGGTATCCAAGAGAGAAAGAGGGAGAGAGAGACAGAGATAGAAGGCAAACGGTGGAATCGTCCCGTGAATTTTCACTTATCGGCCCTCCCGTCGAAGCTATTTATTCGTCCTGCTGATTCACCCGCCGCTTGCAAAACAATTCGCGCAGCGGAACAATCAAACCGTAGCAGCGGCTGCACTTCAGAGGACTATCGACCGGTGGAAACGTAAGATGGCTTCTCGTGGACCGCCTGGTAAGCGAACACGGTAAACTTTCGAGGAACGCCAGGCGAAATGTCAACGGCTCTCGACACCGTTCTATGACGCAACACTCTCCTCCCATCGATCCTCTTCTGGGCCCCTCTTTCACCGTGTCTCTTCTCCTGCGTCTTCGAAACAAGGATGCTGTTCGTTGAAGAAAGTTTCCAACTCGCGTACAAGCACATAGAACTCTGCTCTGCATGGTAGCTGCGATAAATCTGCCGTATTTCGGACCTTGCCAAGTGGTAAGGCCCTTTCTGAAAATTTATATTGTTTAACCCTTCGACTGCTATATATTCTTGATATATGTCGACAACACGGGTCTTGCCAGCGTCATGTATCGTCCAGGAGACTCTCGAGCTTCGTGGCCCCTCACTGGGTATATTCCGCGGTAGTGGGGATAATTCCGCTACATTTGTCATCCAAGTCTTGGCGACATATACAGTGAATTTTCGATTTATGTCAACAGCACGGGTCTTGCCAGCGTCATGTATCGTCCAGGAGACTCTTGAGCTTCGTGGCCCCTTACTGGGTATATTCCGCGGTAGTGGGGACAATTTTCGATTTATGTCAACAGAATGATAAATGCCATGTTGAAACAATTGGTAAAACAGTGAAGGTGTTACAGTAAGACAAATATAGAGGCCGTATATTTTCCTGAAAATTGATAGACTTGTGATGGCGTATATGTACGCCTTTCGTAGTCAAAGGGTTAATGACTCAAATGCGTTCAATTGCATTTGGACGAACATAATGGTCAGCCTATTCCTCACTTCGAATGTATATGCCCTCGTAGGAAAAACTTGGAAAATGGTATATTAGTACTAACAACACTGGGATAATTACATTATACGTATAACATTAGTGGGACAATTATCATATACGAATAAAATTTACAAGATTAAAGTCATTAGTCAAACACTCACCGCCAATGTATTTTGTATCTTTAAGAGACACTTGTATTTCCATAGTTGCTGTTGCACATAGCTATGGGCAAGGAGAGAATAGAAAATTTATTACTCAACATTAACATTGCAATTCGTATAAATAGTTTTCCTTGTACAATCGAGGCTGTAAAATATTTTCATGTACAATTTACCCCTTTTGGGGCGAACAAGAATCCCAAAAGTGTACAAGTAGAATCTTCTTTATACGTGTGTGTTTGTTAACCTCTTAACTTAAAAGCCCGAGAATACTCGGGTATTATAATATAATATAACACACACTTTTACAAAATAATTGCCAAGTTAAGAGGTACAACACTTTCTGCTTGTACGAAAATTGTCGCTTTGATACAGGAGGGATCATTTTAAAAAAGTGTATTTAATGCCCTTAAAAACCCGCAACATGATTAAACGGAACCAAAAAAAAATACCAATTTCGTCGTGGGTCTGATAAATTCGTGCCGTGTTGGGTGAAACTTTCAAAAATCACGGTTTGGTGAAAACGAGGCTGTGTACATGAAAATAGGATTACAACGAGGGCATTAAAAAATGTATCGCTGTGATACACGATAATACACGGTGTAAAGTGCTTTCAGCACACGAGTAATGGACAAAATGGTTTTACATTGTGAGTGGAAAAAAATCTCGGACCGGAGGCCTGATAATATAATAATGTTCCCGTCGCACCGGTGAAATTTCGCGGCAGCGTCGCCGCGCATGTAAAATTTCCATGTAAAACCATTGGCGGATGGTTAATTGCGCGCTGCCGCCGGTTCGTGATTTACGCGAGCTAATTACTGATAACGCGTCGAGCGACGACAGAATCGACTCGCAACGGGCCGAATATAACCATAGCACGCGATAAACGCGCATAAATGCATAACGAGTGCTTAACGTTTGCATCCGGTGACGAGCCGGCGCGATACCGATCTCGCCGTGAGAAGCGGAAAACGTTTGAAGATGCGTCCGTGAGCGGATCAGTGGAAGCGAAGGAGAATTCGCGCTCGCGCGCGTATATCTACGCGATACAGAACAATGGCCTCGCGAGCGAGCGAGCGAGCGAGCAATTTTTACGCGCAGAAACGACTGGTCGATTACTCGCCGCGATGTGTTCGGCTTGCGTGAAATTTCATTGTTCCGCGGACGCAACGGTGCAACACCCGTAGTAACCTTGGCTCCGATATTATTTGCTAATCTCGAAGTTACGCGATCCGCGCGGCGCGGCGCGGCGCTGCGCTGCGCTGCGGCCACGCGAGAGGAGGGAACGAGCGATTGCGCGGCTGATAGCTTTGTTCGTCGAATAACTTCATCGCCGTCGGAACCAGGAAAGAGGGAAGAGCGGATTCTACAACTGGAACGGAGCTTCTGTGTCAGGGAACCGGCACGCGAGTCAATAAACACCCGCGACGCCCCGCGCCGCGACGCGCCGCACTGTGGGTAATTTGGACAATATTCATAATCAAGGAACTTTTGATAGGAATCAGGTTGAGCGATGAAATTTGGTTAAAATTATAGCTCAAACTTTGTAGAATATGGGAAAATTTGGGAGATTATTACCATCTAATCATTTCAACGAAAAAATGATTTCGTTAGTTTCTGCCACAAAAATCTATTTTGTGCAAAATTCAGAGGTCGTAGGCAAATTTTCAGACCATATTTGAAATCAGCGTGAAAAAATCTATGGGAAATGATGTATAGCATGTTTAAAAAAATTTTTTTCTGCGCATGGTATTGGAAAAACCAAAATATTCTTGAATTTCTGCACGTTTAACGAATTTTCTCGAGGTTAAAAAACGTTCGTACAATAATCTCCCTATATTTTCCATATTTTACAAAGTTAGAGCTGTAATTTAAAAAAAATTTCATCGCTCTACCTCATTCCTATCGAAAGTTCCTTGATTTTGAATCCGATTTTGTACAAATTATTCACTATGCGCCGCACCGAGCCAGGACATAAACGCGAGAAATCGAAGCTGCTTCGGTGTCCACTAAAATATTACAAAATCTGTATTTAAAAGACCACTAAACATTTAAATATAATATGTGGAATTCGGATCAGTTTCGTATGAATAAAATGAAAATATTCTAAGACGGAAGAAAAATTTAGTTTTAGAATGAAAATCGCGACGAGGACAAGGGATTAATCCTTAATTACTAGGGGTTTTCGAGAACCCGAAATATCGGGAACCCGATGGTCGGGAAGAGTCGGGAAGAGGTCGGGTCAGGTCGGGTCGGTTCGGGTTTCGGAAATTTCGAGATTCCCCGAAGGAATCGGGTTTCCCGAAAATTTCGAGAATATAACATATGACACTCTTGAATATAATTCTATAATAACACTAAATGACACTCTTGAATGTAACATAATTATTAAACACCTCATTTTTATACTGTTTGAAATTACGCCCACTAATTTTCGCCGTAAATGCATAAAATCCGCTGTCTAATGATGATTCATTAAGAATAGATCTTCTGAAAACGCTTCGAAGGTCATCGTATTTGACGCGTGTCTGCATTTTTTATTTATAAAGGTAATGCGATAGTCGAGGATAAACATCGTTCTCTCTAGAAAAATGTCGATGTCCTTGAATCCGAAAGAATGTAACCCTGAGAAAACGTGATTCGCCAGACAATTTCTCGAATCTCCGTTTCAATTACATTAGAGCCTCCCATTACCGAACCCCCATTATCCACTATCCTAAACACTATAAAGAATTGTGGAATCTCTTGATTCCGATTGAAATGAATGAAACTTAATATGTCGGAAAAGCGATTGTCCCGTTATTCGAACATTTTCGTCTCCCTATTACGGATACGGCAGGCTGTGTTGTCGATTAGAACGTCGAATGATTTTCGCTGATACATAAATAGAAGAGTAGAATAGATACAAATGGATCGCTTTGAATCCAGAGTGACCACCGCAGGATTCCCTCGGAACGTGCCCGCTGACCGCGCGACCAAACGTAACACGGTTTCCTTGCACGCAGTCAAACAATGCGTATCTCTCGGTGATTGACCTAGTGCGGTCGGACCGCAATTATTCACATTTCCCGGCGGCATGGTTGAACTTTCGGCTTGGTCGAATTATTATCTCGGAAATAGCCGCGCTTAGCTGCAATTTGCGCGTCGCGTCCCGAGGGCAACGCAACACGCCTCTGCGTCGAATCATTCGGTGTAGAGGTCTGTGAGAACCCGAAATATCGGGTCGCGACGGGTACCCGAAAATTTCGAGATTCTCCAAAATGTCGGGATTCTTTAAAAGGAAATAAAAATTTTTGGGAATCTCGAAGTTTTCGGGAAACCCTATTCTTTCGGGATTCCTCACAGGGGAAGTGAAATTTTCGGGAAACTGGATTCTTTGGGGATTCCCTACAGGGAAACCCGATTCTTCCGGGAATCTCAAAATTTTCGAGAAACCCCATTCTTTCGGAATTTCCCACAGGAAAATTGAAATTTTCTGGAATTTCGAAATTTCCGAGATTCCCTACGGGGAAATTGAAATTTCCGGAAATCTCAATGTTTTCGGGAAACCCTATTCTTTCGGGATTCCTCACAGGGAAAGTGAAATTTTCGGGAAACTTGATTCTTTGGGGAATCTCAAAATTTTCGAGAAATCCCATTCTTTCGGAATTCTCCACAGGGAAATTGAAATTTTCGGGAATCTCGACATTTTTGAGATTCCTCACTATTCTTTCGGGATTCCTCACAGGGAAAGTGAGATTTTCGGGAAACATGATTCTTTGGGGATTCCCTACAGGGAAACCCGATTCTTTCGGGAATCTCGAAATTTTCAGGAAACTCGATTCTTTTGGGGAATCTCGAAATTTTCGGGAAACTCGATTCTTTCGGGAATCTCGAAATTCTTTTGGGATTCCCTAAAGGCGAAATTGAAATTTTCGAGATTGCCCACTGAGAAATTTAAATTTTAGGGAAAACTCATTTTTTCGGGAAAATCGATTCTTTCGGGAATCTCAAAATTTTCGAGAAACCCCATTCTTTCGGAATTCCCCTCAGGGAAATTGAAATTTTAGGAAATCTCGACATTTTCGGGAAACCCGATACTTTCGGGAATCTCGAAATTTTTGGAAACCCGGCCCGAGCAATCGGGTTCTCGCACAGTCCTACTTCGGCGGTCTGTGCTGCGACTCGAAAACGTCAGACGGAAAGTGGACAGTCCCAATGCTACTGGAAACGTAGCGACCCGGGCCCAATGCAGCACGTGGTTACACCGGTTTTATGCCTGGCCGGCCAATTGCGTTCGCGTTGCCCGTATGCGTTGCAACGGTACACACGCGGAACAGCAATAAGCGGAAGAACCGCGAGGAGAGTCGGGGGGGGGGGGGGGTGTGTGTGGAAGAGAGGCAAAACGAGACGTCGAAGACAGAAGTGGCACCTACACTCTTCCGAACGATTTTCTACCTTTGCCGAGCGGGCTACGACAAAAAGAGAACCCCGAAGAGACGATATAAACGAGGTCTGATGCAATTGCTTTTACGAGAGACAGGGTCTATAGGTATATAGGTGGCTACCGTGGCATTAAAGCACTACTAAGGCAGACACGATCGCGCTTTAGTGCTTCTCTGCGTATATGCAGTCGGCTACGAGTCGTAATCGGACGGTCACGGGGAGATTTAGTTCAGGGCTAGGCGAAAGTATCGTACGGTCGCGCGGATCGCGTAGTATCTCTTTTAATACCGCTCGAAGGGCTGATGTCTACGCAGTAACGATTATCGTCGTGATCGCGGTCTTTCACTCCTGCCGGTAATCAACGAAAGACAGCACTCACGCTGGAAAGGAGCTCGAACAAAATTCTCGCATTCTCTCGCGCCGATAAACGTTATCGTCAACGATAAAACATGTTGGCTTGCCGCATTACGTGCTCGTACGACCATCTTTATTGTTTGACTGCGACTCTTTCTGTAGAATAAATAGCTTCCAAGTCAAATACAGGGAACGGAAGATAAATAAAGATGTATTGGTTCTTCTAATCATTTTGTCTAAGTCGAAAATAAATTTGCTCGCACGTGCTCGTACGAGTTTCCAGGATTTTTATTTTTAGACCGCGGCTCTTTCTATAGAATAAAAAGTTTCCAAGTCAGATACAGGGAACGGAATATTAATGAAAGCGTGTTGGTTCTGGTGACGAGCAAAAGTGCAAACATACTTCGCTAGTTTTGCAGAAAACGTTCTATTATCACAACCTATTTTTCAATTGAATGATAAAGCTTAGGTAATAATAATTATATGGTGAATATGATAAGCAAAATATAACAGTTTATGTTCGATAATATTAACCGTATATATATAATATTTTACGGAAATAGGGATTTGAAGCAATGTTTACAGTTTTGCACGTATCATCAGAAACATCAGGTGTTTACACAGTTTTTCTCCTGTTTGAAAGTTAATTGAGAGTCAAGATGAAACCATTTAGTGCAGATCAAAGAAACAGTATCATTTCATTGCGTGATGAAGGTTTTTCAACAAGTAGTATTTCAACAAGACGGGGACCCTAAGCGTACTGCAAAGATAGTAAAAACCCGGCTAGAAAATCAGAAGTTTTCTGCGATGAAATAGCCAGCACAAAGTCCAGATATGAACTCAATCGAAAAATTGTGATCAATTGTGAAAAGAAGGCTAGCAAAATATGACAATCCACCTTCAGGTGTTCATGAATTGTGGAAAAGGACAGAACAAGAGTGGTACAACATTGAGCCGGAAATGATTAAAAATTGAATAGATGGTATGCCCGGCAGGCTAGAAGCAGTACGAAAAAGTGAAGGAAAATCATCCAATCGTGTGCATCAAACCACATTACATTCGTACTTCGAAAATTGGACGTTTCGGCATTGTCCCGACCGCTGTGCGACGGCTACATGTACGTATGAATGCGACGTACCCTCTGCCCGCTTCAGAGACAACGGATGAACCCGGCATTAGGGGCGCCAGGGTTAAAGACAAGCTTCGCGTTGCTTCTCTTGCTGGCGCGGTTCGGGATAACACAGCTATGCCCGAAGCGAGCATGCCATTGATTTCACGAGTGTACACGTAAGCGACGAATCAGACGTCACGTCGAGTGGCTCGAAAAGGATGTCGCATGCAAAGCAAATCTTCCTTCCGATTCGACAATGGTCGCCGGGGGCCGGTACGCCGGCTGCACTCGAGATATGCTCGCCCCGTCGCATTGTCTACCTGCGGTTTACAATAATGACGACGCGGCATACAGAGAGCTTCATTTCGCGATGCCTTTGACCGACCACCGACTGCGACGAGTTCGCTACCAAGCCCTCGTTCTCTGCGCAATAAACAACATTTTCCATATTACCGGGATCCCGTACCGCCGCTTCGAGCAGCTCGACGCTTTTAACCCCATTGTCCCGGTGTCATCGACGAGCAAACAAACACCGGCACACTTTGATTGGGCCGCGCAGGATCTTCTAGGCTAATTGACTCCAACCACGTCGCCGCTACTGTTCGTCGAGCACGACTATCGATTGTCGCGTGCTTCGGGCCTAAGTAGTATCTACGATCGACCAGCCGCCGATACGGCACCCTATTTTTATCCTCTGAATCGCCCGATAAACTATAATTTGCAATTTACAGAGACTGTTAGAACTGTGCTGGCAAACCACATGCATCAGCGACCTTATAACAGTAATGGAACTTTGTCCAAGTAGCAGTTAAAGCGAAGTTACGGTGACGTAACGAGCCACGATGGCGTTTCACGCGGCCAAGAAAATCTCCAGGTGGGGACGAAAGACGGTGGCGAGGGGATGAGGAGGGTAGGCCGAGTGTTCGAGTAATCGACGGGCTGGCGAGTTACGATGCGTGAGAGATCTTTTTTTTTGTCAAGGTAATGAAACACTTTCACCAGACGGTTCGACGGATTTCACCGCGATAAGAAGGTACTTAGGCGGTATCGACTACACTGTAGATGCAATACAGGGATTTCTCTATATATGTCGTCGAGATCTGGACGGTAAACGTCGCGGAATTATCCCTGTATACCGTCGAAGAGTGTAAACATAACACGCCCCGGGTATCTCTCCTAGACGATAAAAGACATTGATAAGACCCACGTTGTTAACATATATCGTGAACTCACTGTACATCAAAATCTTATTTTATTGTTTTATTGTTTACACTGGTAAACATGATTTTTAGCATCCCGCGAAGCATCCGATGTTCCCGGATCTACCGTTAAAGTGAAGTTACTTAGGCGGTATCGACTACTCTGCAGAAGCAATGCAGTGATTTCTCTATATATGTCGCCGAGATCTGGACGGTAAACGTCGTGGAATTATCCCCGTATACCGTCGAAGAGTGTAAACCTAACACGCCCCGGGTATGTCTCGTAGACGAGACAAGGCGCAGGCAAGACCCGCGTTGTTGACATATATCGTGAATCACTGTACGTCAAAATCGTTCCACGAACCTCTTCGTCCCGTCCTGTTCTATCGTGGTTTTATTGTTTACACTGGAAAACGTGATTTTTATCATCCCGCGAGGCATCCGATGTTCCCGGATCTACCGATAAAGCGCGAGCTAATGCGTTTACGAGAATGCATTTATGCCGGACGCATTAACGAGTTTGAACAAGTTTATCGGTTCCTCGAATCTTGAGACGCGTGGAACTTTTTCGACGAGGTGGTCCGTTATGTGCCGGGCAAAGAGTTCTTATCTCATTTACACAGCTGTCACAGCCGAGCTCTGTCGTTCTTAATTATTCTGTCACTTATATTATTATTCGATCGTCTTCGATTAATTTTGACTACTCAAAGGCGATTATCACAGTGTTACGCTATTCTTGTGTTGCGCAGAATAGAGCGAGCAGTTCCAAAAAATCTTTGCGGAATCGAAAACGACGATGTTCAAAAATCGTTCACGGTGAGTTCTCGCTTCGCGAGCGAAACAGGCGAAGCGTCGCGGCACCGAAGCCCCGGTGTTTTCCTCATTCGACGAGCGGCGACGATATTTAATATCAGCCGGTCGATCGAAAGTCGAGACTTTCTCACGGGACAGAAGACACGAGGTCCGAGGAACGGGCCGTTATCAAACGGTGATAACGAAACCGCTGGGTTGGCCGCGTCGCGCCGCGCAGCCCCGCGTTATCCAGTGTCGTAGCTGCGAGAGGGAAAAGGGAGAAAGAGGGAGCGGGTGCACTCACGTGGCAGCATCGATAAGTACAAGGCAGCGCGTACTGATTTATAGTCGCTCGAACTTCGCTAAGTAGGTCGTCGTCCACGTTAATGCACTCGGCTCCGGCGCGCATCGCGCCCGCAGGAATGTCTGCGCGCTTCCGCGGAACTTGCCGAAGATGGTTCGGGGGTTTAAATCGCTCGCCCGAGCCCCCATATCCCCCATACCCTCCTCCCCCCGAACCGTCGAGCTCTCCAGCCCCCGAGCGAAGCACCGCGAGCCCGAAATACGAGGTTGTTGGCCGCTGTTAACAATGATATCTCGAGATCCGGGCAAACACCATTATTTCAAGCTGTATCTCCGCCGAGATAGAGAACGCCGCGCTCGCTCGCGCAACTCCGGTAACTCGCCTTTAACGAATTTTTGCCGGAATTCGTTCCGCGGCCCTGGCTATCGGACTATTTACGGGATCGTAGATTCCCGGACGAACGGGCCGCACGATTTTTCCCGGAATCTATCCACCACGACGAAAATATGAAACTGCAGTCCGATCGTTGTCTCCGAAGAAATTCTTCCGCTTCAGATTTTTCAGGTACGATCTCGTAACTTTCGCGATGTTCGGGAACTTTTGAAAATGAAGCTAATTGGCGCGTCAATTTCAAATTTTCCGAGTATGTTAAATATATTCTCATATACAGCGAAATCTCGATATATGTCAACAACGCGAGTCTTGACATGTATCGTCCAGGAGACATATCCGAGCCGTGTTATGTTTACACTCCTCGGCGTCCGAGGTCTCTCGAGCTTCGACGTGTACCCCGCGGTAGTGGGGATAATTTTCCGACGTTTATCATCCAGGCCTCGACGACATATATAGAGAAATCATTGTATACCGACTCGGTCAAGTCGATTAGATCGTTTCATTGAATGTCGCGATATAATAGGAATGTGGCGCAATTGTTGATGTAGAGTTATTCTTAAATTGAATTGCTTTTTAAATTGAGTTATTTTAAATTGAAAGTTATTAAAATATTGCGCTCACGTCGCGCATATTTCTTCTGTCAATATTTCTCTTTCCCTTACCCTGTAAAATTCTTGCAATTCTCACAGAGTGTATAAAAAATTTGATGTATGCAAAAATAATGATTTTGTTTGAGGTTATGATGGTTCAGTTATAGAATTTTCTAGAAGAATGAATGAAAGGAAAAGAAAGAAAGAGAATAAAGAGAATTAATAAGAGAATATAAGAGAATATCAAGAGAATAAATTAAGAGAATAAAAGTTTGTCTGGCTATTGAGAAATTTCATTTGTAATTATTATTTCGCCTGACAGTTTGCTTAAAATATTTGTTTACGAGCGCGGTCGTAAAATTTCGTGTTCTCACCGGGTGGCCATTTTTGCGATATCCGATCGACGCGGCGCAGGCAATTAATTAAACGGCAGCACGCTAATAAACCTGGTAATTGGTGGCAAGTTGGAAACATTTTCTGATTGACTGAGCGCGCAGTTTGTAGACCGTTTCCGGCGTCACGGGTTGGATAATAAATTTGCGGCTGCTTTGTCCCGCGGCCAAGGGTCTGGCATCAGCTGTTCGACGTTAAGACGTAACCCTTTCAACCCTTGCGTAACGAACCGACGGGATGGCCCTTAATTAATTAAGTCCTCCTCAAAGACTCAGGTGTGCGACGAAATCTGGCGGTTTCCCGAGGGCCCAACAGAAGGTACGATAATGGCGACATTATCATACACACGACCTATTTAGGCCCCTGGCCACCGTAACGGGATTCCTAAATTCGGACCTGCGATAGTCTCAGGTGTTCATTGATACTGATGAGGTCGACCCAAGGAACTATAGCGTCGAATACAATAGTTTCCCCCGGGGGAAGGACAAATTCGAAGGTGGAAGATTCTTTCTTTGAGAAATCATACAATTATTCCCAAAATCAGTTTCCTTCACACACACACATATACGTTTATTTGTTGACGATTAAAATATTTTAATAAACGACGGTGCAATACAGAACAAAAAAGAAAAGAAAATTATGGAAACATATCTGTATGTGAACATGTTAAAATAAATAGTATATGTAATGTCATATTAATAATAGTGTCGGTATTTTTTAAGAAGTTAGTTACAGAGACTTCTCTGTGTATGTCGCCAAGGCCTGGATGATAAACGTCGCGGAATTATCCCCACTACCGCGGGGTTCATACATGCTTTACGTCTTATGCCTCTCACTACCTAGCGAGTAAAAACAAAACCGTTTATTTCATGCAAATGTCATAATGAAACATCTTCATTCGAAAGTTGCTATCAGCGTTTCATGTGTGGCGCTTACTATGTTACTCAACTGGAATATGGTAAGTACGTTAAGGTAATGTCGTAAATAAATTAAGTAACTATTGCATTTATGAGATATCAAGGTAAATACACTTTTACCTGAGATTTGATACTCTAGCGATACAAAAGGTAGATCATTCCGCTTAAAACAATCGAGGTGACCTTGAAATTTCCGTAACGCCTTGACCCAAAAAAAAAAACACGTGCCGTGTAAAAGGTGCCCTTCAACGCAATTCAAATTCTATATTTCACAATTTCCGTAAAGTTTGTGGTTCAGTAGTTGTTCTGGGTAATCAAGCTGGCTTAAACGTTTTCAGCTAAAATATAGTAAATAATATAGTTTCGCGAAGCTAGGCCATTTGTTACGGAGCACAGTGAATTGATGGCAGCATACTGAGTCAGGACTCGAGCGGTTAAGTAAATTACCCTGCTGCTCTTGTACTTCCCTCCTTTGTGAAGTATATCCTTTCACTTTGTATAAATAAACGTGGCGGTATGTCTCTCCGCCTAACAATTACACCCTGCAATTGATACCCATAATACCCACTTCAGGGTATTGTATTTATAATATACAGAGGGGTTTGTAATAATATATTCCCCGTTATAACAACTATACACCGTTATGCGAATAGAATTCATTTTTTCCTAACAATAGTTCCCGAAATATTTTATTCTTTTCGGGGAGCCTTGAACGCTACAAACACATAAAGAATCATAGTGGTGCTAATAACACTGATTTTCAACTTAAATCCAAAAGAACCATTTCAAAATGAAGCAAATTCCAAAATCCTTGGATAAACGTATCTTTTCACAACTAGGTATCCTACTCGCTAAACATGCGACGACGAGACCGGAGCATCGGACCGTTACATCGTAACGTAGGATTATGCACAACTTAATTAATGCGCGTTCTGTCATTCCGCTATGGGAACGCGGGATGCATTAATCGGAACACGCGATACACTGATTTACGGTCTTATAAAAGTAACTGGAAATGTTACAATATTAATTGATACACTGTTATCTGGCGCGCGCGTACGCTCACGGCTACCATAATTCATGTAATTAGCGTGGAAAATTAGCGTGCCCACTTAAAGCTGCTTCGCGTTTAAGCCTCCTCGTAATCACGTTTAGTACATCTGCTTCCACGCGACAGGATTACACGTAATTAGACGATATAGACCTCAAGTAATTAGACGATATTCGCGATGACTGCTACCTGATCTTTCGAATTCGATCGTTTCAGATGTTTGTGAAACAACGGAGGTCCTGGGACGTAATGAAACTAACAAAATGTTTGAATATTGATAACAACAAAAATGTAGAATTAACCTTACATTGGGGCATCCAGTTTATTTACTCGTTTCATTGTTCTGAGTAAACTATTAATTTTCCCTTTTAGGGTTCTGTGAAGGTTTTCTGTATACAGTGATTTCTGTGTATATGTCGCCAAGGCCTGGATGGTAAGCGTCGCAGAATTATCCCCACTACCACAAAGCTTGAGAGGCCCCGGACGTCGAGGAGAGTAAACATAACACGGCTAGGGTATGACCCGCGTTGTTGACATATATCGAGAACTCATTGTATGTATTTGATTTCATTGAAACGATCAAATTTTTTAGACTGTATGAATTGATTGTTTCAAATCGGGCACATTTTTGAGAAAAAATATTTCGCAAAAATATTTGTACCCTTGAATCATCAGGACCAAACAGACCCTTAGACTTTGTCTCTTCCACGTCATCCTTTCCACAACAACCCTTTTCTACTCCCTTCCATACTTTCCTCTAAAAAACCACACATATATATAGCAACCCGTCGAAACAGAACCAGAGAGCTCTTTCTTGTATATTTCAGTGCAGAAGGTCCATCGTTGTACTTTAAACTCGCCACCGTGTATACACTTAAATAAAACTCTTCTCGATTTTATTACAAACTGTTGTACTCGATTTCCAAACGCGGAATCCAACATTGCACATAAGTGTTGTAGTATTGATCATAAAGAAAGACAGGAATAATTTTAGTCTAAACGTGTAGATTAATTTAAAGTGGATTCTCCCTCCTGTGTACAGCAATAAAATCGTAAATGAGTCAAATTGACTCGCTCCAGAGATCTATTGTTAATCTTTCTTTTGTCCCCCACTGAGTATCGCGGTTAGAAGAAATTGTGTCGCTAAACAGTGAATGGGCAAGTCGGCCACGAAGAATGCAACCGCTCGAGCCCGAGACTGGTCGAAACCGAGCGCAATAACACCGCCATGAATCAAATATTGGTACGCGTGGGCCATTCGAAATGTTACGCAAGCGGAGCCACCGTACCGCGAACCTTATGGACGCAGTGGCGACACGGTGCATGCATGACTCCACATCTTTTATTGGCGTTGGCGACACGCGAGGAACGCGTACACAGGACAAGATACACGGAAGTCGCCATCGGCACGGTTAACGTGCCTCTAAAAACCACGGGCAACGGTCCCCCTCCCCTCCCCGCGTCGTTCGCCTCGGGAACGATACCGAGAACTCATAACTATATCCTGGAGCCTCGAGAATTTCGTCGACGACGCCCGGCAACTGGGTCAACCACCTAACAAGTGTTGCTGTCTCGAAAGGAATATCTCCATGTTTCGATTCTATTCCGAAGACGCAATATTCTTTCCAAACGAAACGAAACGTACACAGTTTGTCTCAATAAAATGTACACGCACTTTGATCCTTCAGTGCACGGGTGAAAACTATTCAATTCTTTTGTTTGCATTTCGTCTGGAAACTATTACGAGATTGTCGTTAACTATTAGGTCTACCGGAAAGTTCTGTCCGTTTTTTAATTGGAAGAACACAATTTTCATACATTTAATAGAGATAGATAGAGAAATAGTCATATATTTCTCAAATCAACATGTGCATATGGATTGAAACTTGAAGTGACACTATCGGACAGAACTTTCCGGTATACCTAATATTATTGCTATCTTACAGAAAGCTAGTAAACATTCGTGGAAGAGTTCCAAGATAATTTGAATTTGGATTTCCCGGACCTGATAAGTATGAAGACCCAATCGGTTTGAAATGATAAGTGGAGCTAGAGTAATTGTAAGCTCTGAACAATTGCGGTCCGATGTATTTTTATTCTTTTATTTCAGAACGCTTTTAATTATATTCTTATACAGGATGTTTCACCTAACTCGAGCATTTAAAATACCTTGCTTGCTTTTTATGATGGGAAAAAATTTTAAAGGGAAACATTAGTTGCTTCAGAGGGCAAATACTATGATAGGCAAAACACTTTTGTTCAAGGTTATATTTTTTGAGATTTCAAGGTCATCGAAGTTTGTTTTAATGGAATGATATATTTTTACTATCGCTATATGATAGCCAAGGTCAAGACGAATCCACCGACCTGTAATACCATGACCTTCACGTGATCTTGTATGACTCTACTAACCTATTTAGAACAAGTGAGAAATACTCGCAACTGTTGTTAACTCTTTGAGGCACACGCTTTTAGAGAAAATAAAAACCTTAGTTGCACAGAATTTTGCGAATTCACTGCGTCAACCTTAATCACAGCAACACGCACAACCTACTGATGCGTTTTGATTTGCATACATTTTTTTCACTTATTTACGCGCTTACCATTGGTACATAGCATTACCAACAGAATGAAAAACTTTAAATAAAATATTAGACTGTATGACTACGAGTAACTTCAACTTTTCGAGGTGGGTTAAAATATATCCCACCGTGCATGAAAATCTAAGCAAAAGGTGGGACAGTTTTTAACCCACCTAGCCCGAAAGAGTTAAATAGCATGTAACTGTAGCACTATTCACGAGTAAAATATAAATCAGTAAAATAATCGACTAGTATTGCAAACGTTAATGTCGAGTCCCAAATCGGTTTGACAATTGAACTCGTAAAATCGTTTGACAGATCAATTCTCCGATTTTACTGTGAAAACCGGAACACCCGTCCACAGTCTCTCCGTCTCGCTAAGGGGATCGAGCTGTGGTCGGAGAGGAGATCGATTCTGTCACCGCTGGAAATCAGGAATCGATTTTCCCGCGAAGCGATCGTAATCTCGCGTCGAACCGCGAGTAACAGGCTCGCGGTGACCCGCGCATCATGCGGCTGACCTCGATATTTACAACGTCGGATGACGTGTGCCGACACGAGTTTGCATCGTCTCTTGAGAGTTTTCCCACAGGTGAGGGAGGCTCGGGGAGGTACACCGGGGTGCGACGTGACTGAAAGTATCGACGGCCTCCGGACGTCGCAGCGTCTCGTCGCGTCCCGTCGCGTCGCGTCGCGTCCTGGCCGTCGATGATGCAGAGCCGCTCGCTTGTACAGCAACGTTGTCCACGACGGCTTATCACGTTGTAAGACACGTAACACGACAACGGAGATAATGCGTCGATCGGTGCTCTCCGCCTGGCCACCTCGCTTCCCAGTGTTGCGGAGGATCGTGTACCGAATTACGTGGCTCGGCCACGTGAACAGAATTGTACCGTTACTAGCGTTTCAGTCAGCCATGGCCAAGGACACGGCCGAACTTTCGAATTCCGTGCGCGATCCTCGCGGGGGAGGTACACCGGGCCCGCTTAAGGGGGCCGGCATGATTTGAAATCAATATACGTATGCAAGGGTCGAAATCTAGACAAACTGCCGCTTCAATATTGCAATGAGCAGTGAAATCTCGATATATGTCATCAAAGGTGTCTCATTATCTTGAGCAGTGCAAGTTCTCCTGGGTTTCGCCAAGCATCGTGTCACACGCGGCGAGAAAAAGAAACCCTAAATTTACCACCTCAAATTCTTACTATAAATTGACTTAACGTTGATGAAGCAATAGTCTTTTCAAAATTATATTCACAATTTTCTATCATCCCAGCTAGAAATATTGTTACTCTAGAAATGGTAATATCACCTTTTACTAAAAATGAAAGAATCATAACGAATTAATAAATACAGTGAATTCTCGATATATGTCAACTAAACGGCTCTGGCCAGTGTCTAGTATCGTCCAGGAGACATACCCGAGCCGTGTTATGTTTCGAGTTTCGGGGTTTCCCGCTTCGGGGTCTTAGTGCTTCGTGATATCCCACTGTCCGATTAATAGACTGCGGATCTTTATGCAAAATAAAAATTGTCTGCATCGATTACAAGAAATAGAAACTGAATAGAATGTTATTTCTTCGCTTGTCAATTTTAATAGATGAGAAACAGCATATTCACGTTTGAAATGTTCCTACAATTTCAAATTTTGTCTTCTCAATTCTGTTATAAATGCATAAAAATCCGCAGTCTTCTCATTGAATAAAAATAAAAAAAGAATTATTGACTAAAAAGTCAAGATCAAGTCAAGAAGGTGGTAACTATTTTCCACCGAAGCTGCACGCTTTTGATTTCGCAGTGCTGCAGCGCTGAGGTCACGAAGAATTCAATGACCCACTGCACTGTGACCTTGAAACGACGTTAAAATAGTTTTGGCCAGAATTTCAGACAAAAGTGCCACGGTGCGAACCGTTCCAACAATCGGTTAATCTCGGGACCATTTTGTCGGTGGGAGTTCTCGCGGTTGACTCGGTTTTACGAGCGATTTATCTCGCTGACGATGGACCTCTGTTGATCATGAACCCGGCCGTGTTTGCATAGTATCTTCCGAACGTGAATAGATTTATCGACGAAACGAGTCTGTCCACGGTGGCGGGAGCTCGGTCGATCCTCAGTTTTGATTCGAGCTCGGAGACTTCATTTCCGGGATTGACGGCAATTTCCCAAATGGCAGTTTGAAAATCAACCGTGCAGCACAAAGGGATTTATCGGAGCGGGCTGGCGCGGCGGATCGCTCCCATCGCCCTGGGCGTTAACATCGCGTATCTCTGACGCGTATAACATAATAACTGTGTCATCCTTCTTGCTCTCTCTCTCTCACTCTCTCTCTCTTTCTCTCTCCTCCTCTATCTCTCCGTTTCGGTCTCCATCGGCCGTTTTCGTCTCTCCTTTCCCGACGAGCGCGGTCGGTTCTCGTCTGCTGCAGTTCTCCGCCACGATTCTCATTCTCTTCGCCTATCCCTCTCTGTGTCTGTCTGTTACATTGCCACCGAGTTGATTGGATCCACTTAACGGGGTATACGGCATGCGACATTACTGCTCTATGGTGTATGGCGAAGCGTGTTGTTGCGTTGCGCCACCATAACCTGACGTTAGCGACGGGGCGAAACGGCTCTCGAGGCCGCCATTGTTTGCATCTTGTTACCGGTATATTGGCTATTAGGACTGGTGCCACGGTAATTTTCCGTAACGTCTTCGCCGCTACGCTGATATAGGGATCAACGCTTCGAATTTCGAAGGAGACACTCGAGTCGCGAGTTTATTGCTCGTGTATAGACCGGGGGTGGGGAGAGGGGTGGAACGGGGCTTGCTCGGCAATGATTCCCGTTGTTATGGCTGAGAATAGGTATCGCTCGGTTGGCCCTAATAACCGCACGAATCATCGAGGGACGTCGCGTTTCGAGGTCGTCTCTTTAATTATGTCTTCCTCGGGGTCATTCTTTGCTCCTCCATTCGACATAAAAATCTTAAGCTGTGATATTTCACATGTTTCATGAAAAATGGAAATGTAGGAAGATTAAACTAAAATGGACAGACGCGAAGGATGTCAGGGATTTTGAGTGGTGTCCGTTCGGGTTGAAAACAATGGCCTCTTGTTCTTTCGTGTATCGGTCGTAGACATCGCTCGAATCGTCAGCCAGGAGAGACACGGTGCTCCGTCGGGGCTAAGTGGACTTCGCTAAGTAACAAGGACCGGCCTAATGACTCGAAAGGCCCAGATTATTTTATTATCACATCGCCAGTGATTTCGGCGACGGGATCGTAAAACGCCCCCCCTCCCTCCCGCCCCCACTCCACCCTCTATCGGCAGCAGTTGCTCGAGTATGAGACGATAGATAAAGGCGACTATAAAACCGACCTACGGGTAATTGAACGGACAAGATAAACAAGATTTGCTTAAAATAGGACCCCCTGCAAATTTAATTAAAACCTGCTGCTCTTTCTATGGATCGACAACGACCGCTGCCCCCGTTATCCGTTGGCGTTTAAAGTGTCCGTTATTCGGCCATCAAATATTTATTGCACATTTATTCCTAAGACCTAAAAAGTATACGCTCATTTCCTTAAAAGAAACCAACAATTTCTGTCGCTAGCAATACCTCCACTTTCAAGAAATTGATCTTCTTCTTTTTGCATCCGGTTTATTTTTTTTTTTAGCATATTTGGACTCAATAAATCTCTGTTTCGGAATGTTTTGTCCCATATTTTTCTGCGAACCATGCCTCTCGAATTAGTTGTCCTAATTACAGTGAATTCCGGATATATGTCAACGACTTCTCGGCGTCCGAGGCCTCTCGAGCTTCGTGGCCTCTCATGGGGCATACCCCGCGGTAGTGGGGATAATTCCGCGACGTTTATCATCCAGGCCTAGGCGACATGTACGGAGAAATCACTGTACGTGCCTGGAAATGCAGAATACTTTTGAGCGGTAGCATACGTTCGATAGATGGTTCGATAGTGTTTGACACGGAGCAGTTCAGAGCGGCTAATACAAACGTTACGTTTAACTGTGCGGCGGCGGAGGGGGGAAGAGTGTCTGGCGTGCGCGCAAGCCGAACGGCAGTGTTATTCTGGAATTCTTGAAACACAAATCATAACGTTCAGATCGCGGGGTTGAATGACATCCCGTGACGGGTACTATTTTTATCTTCTGAAGAGAAAACGCGGCTGCCATTAGGATTAGTGGGTTGCAGTTCGTTCACCGGTCGAGTAGCAGAAACAATGGTGGCCCGTGTGCGTTCGTGCTCGGTGGCAACGCACTCGTGGACGAAAGTCCATTTGGAAATGGGTTAAGTGCGCTTAAGATAATTCCGAGTCCTTAAAAGCTATTAGTTTGCTCGCGGCTGCTCCGCGGCCGAGTTCAGGGTTCGCTCGAGGGCCGCGAGAAACTTCCAAAACTGAAGACCCTTTGACCAGAAAACTCATCTTTCGGGGTCGTCCCTTTAAATAGCTCTCGGAGACCCGATTTCAACGAATTAACGGGGTTCTCCCACTCGAAGCCGTCGTGTCTCGACGATTCATCAGTTACACGATGCTTCAGGTCATGTTTCTTCATGTCTCAAGTCGATCGTGTGGCTCATTTTCAACGACCGTCACGATTTTGGATCCAAGATTTTTGTTCTGTGTACGTCTGAATGAAATCGAAAGTGTTGTACTAGAATGAAACAAAATAAAACGCCAGGTAACTTCTACAGTAAAAAGAATTACCGTCGATACTAAAGGGCCGTTACTTTGCATGCGTGCAAAATTTGAGGAAGATTAAGTACAGTGAATTCTTTATATATGTCGCCAAGGCCAAGATGATAAACGTCGCGGAGCTGTCCCACCTACCGCGGGGTGTACCCCGTAAGGGCCCACGAAGCTCGAGAGGTCACGCTGTCCTGGAGGATACACGACGCTGACAAGACCCGTGTTGTTGACATATATCGAGAATTCATTGCATTCGCTTTCTTAACTCTGCATATTCTATACCGGAGTCATTCGTGACCCGTCGCGGTGGGGATCACTTCGATAAAACGATGCTTTTTATTTCGAAATTAGAAAATTCTTGGCAGAATATAGGTAGAATGGTCAGAGTAGGGATGAGTGAGTCAGAGAGAGAAAGGGAGAGGGAGGAGAGAGAGAGAGAGAGAATGCGTAGATAAGATTTTATTTTGTTGTAATTATAGGATATTGTAAACCGAACCCAATTCTTGGCTGTAAGGCTGAATAAAGCAATATTATACTAATAAGAAAATTCTTCTCTCTCATCCGAAATACGACGGAAACGGGTCCCGGCGCCTTGTATCGAATGGAAACCGTAATGAAATATCTCCGTGTGTCAAAAATGGCTCGCAGGAGTCCGAGGGTTAAGAAGTCGAGTGACCTGTTCAGCGAATAAACATAATCTTCGTACTAAACGAAGAGACATTTACGATGTCCTCCTCGTGTCGAGATTTACGCGGTAATTGTATTTTAAGCTCACAGATGCTGAAGAGATTCAATATTCTTTTGCAACCTGTTCGCCGCTGTTGGAATTCGAATAAAATGAAATTGCACGGTTGTCTCGGCAGCAGCTTTTCACCTCGCAACGCTGCCACGCGCGAAACTAGTCAGAACTCGTTTATCTGCTTCGTAGTTCATAAAGAACAATTGCGCCAGACGCGGAATAAATCACGGAGTTGTTCGCAACCTTGTCCGGCGTCGAAACTTCCGAGCGTAACCGGCGGCGCGTTCGAAGTTTTAAAGGAATTTGCGAAATTCCTCGGAAGCCGGGAACAGTTGGTTGAATTGGGCATTTTGCAAAAACAGATCGGGGCCGTGGACGACGATTGCCGGTTAAGAGAGAAAACGTCGAAGGGGCTTTTAATCAGGATTGAATCGGCTTGATCTGCCGGCTGGTTTCTCGAGGGGTAATCAGGGTTAGAGTCCGGGATTATAGGCTGATTGAATTAACCCCGTGTTGGCCGCCCTCGTAAACTCTTACTAAAGTCAAGCCCCGGCTCCTCCCGTCTCGTGTATTCGCATTACGACCGAAAGTCTCTGCCCAAGTAACGGCTCGTTACGGTCCTTTCGGAAGTACACTATCGAATTTCCGGTTTCTTCCATTATTCCGCACGGTTTATGTAACGTCTCGGCCGATGACTATACCGTGCCCGCCGCCGCAATTCCCGAGCTTTTACCGGAAAGTGCCGCGTTCCACGCGGATTGCAAGATGTACATGGTCGTTCACCGAGCATACATTAGATTTACATTACCAATCAAACGTGCCGTTTCAAAAGCAGATCGTTTACTTCATCGATTTCTTGTGATCCCAATTTACATATGTTCATAAAGATAGCGTTCTCTAAACTTTACCGACAGCGAGCAATTTAAACCCATCATCGCGGTATTTTATTTCTCTTTTTCATTTTTATAATGGCTCTTAGTTCTTGCACCGTATGTATTATTCTCTGTGTTAATTTTATGAAATTAACAATTTTTCGGACCGGGCAATTCGTAATAATGACAGCCATAACGGCAGGGTGTGCAAAATGGAGAAAGAAAGAACACCACAGCACGTTTGATGATTCAAATAGCAAATTATTTGAAATATTTTATTTATTTCTTGTCTTGAAGGCTAATATGAAGAAGTTGTTCTGAATTAATGAAAAAGTTATCTGCCTGAAAAAGTTCTGAGATTAACTATGCTTAAAACTTTAAGTATACTAAACTTGATATAAAAAGCAGAATACAGGGTTTGAAGATTATTTATCAGAAGTAAGAGGTATATATATATTCTTCAACGATAATGCATGTTATAAATGCATAACAGAATGCTTCAGTTGTAAGCGAACGAGTTTATTGTTTGTGTAAAAAATTCTGAAAGTAATGTTTGACTTTTATAATATTGTTTATTCATTCAATCTACTCGTGGGTTGCTGCTTGAATAAAATGAGCAAGTTGTTCGCAAGATTATGATTTAAATACGCGAACCACGACACAGTAATAATTCTCGAGAAATGGTGTAATCGTCAATTAACAATCTCGCTCGCAGCAATATGAAGTATTTGAATGTTAAAGTTGAACCCGGACAATGCCAACGTGATGAAACCAGTGTAGAAGAGTTGAGCGATGGTTATCCGTGGCACTTTGATCTTCACACCTACTGCTCATTGTTTCATTTTCCTCTTAAAGTGTATTACTGTTGAACAATATGAATAATACTTCTCTTATCTCTGATTAATGACCAGGAAATAATTCTTGTAATTTACGAGCACCTCTACGTAATAACAAGGTACCGGTGTACATCTTGATTGATAGGACAATACTCGAAGAAAACTCCTGGTATGAAGTTTCATGACATTCAAATCCATAAAAAAAAATCAGTTTCACATTAAACCCAATTCCCTCCCTTCCAAGCTAATTCCTTAATTCTTCTCTTACCAAAGTTCTGTTTCACAAATTTTTATGCAAAATATAAATTTTCTGCGTTAGTAGCGAGATACAGGCTTTGTTTCTTTCTTCTAAATAATTCGAATTTGTTGACGACAATTCAGTATTTCTGAAATAATTTTACACTATAAAATTGTTAAAATTACTACAGTGTTTCTGAATTAATTCTACAGTATTTCTGAATTGATTCCACAGTATTTCCGAATTCTTGAAAAAATTTTGCTGTCCTGCATCCACCCGTTTTCGTCCGAAACGCATAAAATCCGCGATCTAATAATCGCGTTGCTCGGTTGGTCGAAGGTCGAACACAATCGCGAATAATCCTATTCGTTTAATCCTCCGATAAACCCGGGTACGATATGACTGAAACGAGCGCCGGCGAGTCAATCGGCTGCCTTAACATGTCGGGGAGAAAAGAATCCTGGGTCCTGAAACGGCATGGCGGACCGCAGAAAACAAGTTAAGACGTCTTCCTCGATTAGCGGATAAATTCCTTACCAGAAAGACCAGTTTCGCAACCGCGCCAATGTGTTACGACTGCTTTTCACAAGTCTATTCCTTAAGGGGGCCGGCATGGTTTGAAATCCATATACGCATGCAAGGGTCAAAATCTAGACAATCTGCCGATTCAATATGGCAATGATCAGTTTAGAAGTGGTCGACTGTGTTTCCTAAAAGTCCAATCTACGTCTGTATGGAGCCCAAATTGCTAATTTATACCTCATCGTGGAGTGATTTGTAGTATTCGACAGAACATTCGAATTCTGAAGCAAGTACGACGTCACAAGATGACTGCCGCTTCAATATTGCAATGAGCAGTTTAGAAGTGGTCAATTGTGTTTCCTAAAAGTCCAATCTACGTCTGTATGGAGCCCAAATTTCCAATTTCTACCTTATCGTGGAGTAATTCGTAATATTCGGCAGAAAATTCGAATTCTGAAGCAAGTACGACGTCACAAGATGGCTGCCGCTTCAATATCGCAATGAGCAGTTTAGAAGTGGTCGATTGTGTTTCCTAAAAGCCCAATCTACGTCTGTATGGAGCCCAAATTTCCAATTTCTACCTTATCGTGGAGTAATTCGTAATATTCGGCAGAACATTCGAATTCTGAAGCACGTACGACGTCACAAGATGGCTGCCGCTGCGATATTGCAATGAGCAGTTTAGAAGTGGTCGATTGTGTTTCCTAAAAGTCCAATCTACGTCTGTATGGAGCCCAAATTTCCAATTTCTACCTTATCGTGGAGTAATTCGTAATATTCGGCAGAAAATTCGAATTCTGAAGCAAGTACGACGTCACAAGATGGCTGCCGCTTCAATATCGCAATGAGTAGTTTAGAAGTGGTCGATTGTGTTTCCTAAAAGTCCAATCTACGTCTGTATGGAGCCCAAATTTCCAATTTCTACCTTATCGTGGAGTAATTCGTAATATTCGGCAGAACATTCGAATTCTGAAGCAAGTACGACGTTACAAGATGGCTGCCGCAGAGAGATTCTCTTAATTTCGAGAGATTCAGTGTTCGTATCGAAAAGAAGGCTCTGGACAGACGTGGTATGCATTTTAAATTGATTACTGACTTATTTAAGACGTAAAATGTCTAGAAAAAGAAGGTGCAGCGTAACATAGCGTGACAGTCAAGGCCAAATGCCTGGCGGCCCCCTTAGGCAGTCCCTCGTCGAGTTCCCGAACGGAAGATTTCGACTCGCGGTCGTTTCCTTTAGTCTATCCAGCCGGGGGCAGACGACCGCGCGGATCGCGATCGAATTAGCATGAATTAATGCGGACTCGGCGAACCGTGTAATCGCGACTTTATTTTTTCCCCTCTCCCGGTGGATTCAGCGTCGTATCGGGCTGCTGGCGATTCGCGTATAAACGCAAGATAACAAAGTGCAATCCACTCCCGGGGGATAATTGCGCCGGTGGATAATGGTATGCGCGCGTGTCCGGCGCATTAATTGCGGCCCCCGTCGAACCGCACGCGGCCGAGTTGAATCGAGCCGAGCCGAGCCGAGTCGAGCGGAGCCGACGATTTTGTATTTATCCGGACACCGTGTATGCCGGTGTTCGGCGTTAAGATACGTTTCTTACGAGGCTGTCCGAGCCGGTGTATACATATGTAAGACTTATGCGTAGGTCAGTGCGGGCCGCATAACGCAACGAATGCGGAGTGCAGGTATGACGAGATCGTCGGGTATGGAAAAACAGCTTTCTCTCTCGACAGGTTCAGCCGGCGCACGTAGGAATTAAGTAGATAAACATACGTGGAGTAATACGCGCGCGTAACGCTGCGACTGTAATATACCTAGCCGTGGCCGGAGTAACGCGAGATATTCGTTATGCGAAATAAAACACGGTGAATGTGCTACATTCATGATGCCGACCGGCGTAACAGACCTTACTCGGCTCGTTGCATGTTAATTCACACTTTCGTTGCCCAATTTCACAGACCAGCTGAGGTAGATGGCTTCTTGATGAGCTGTTCAATGGAACCCGTTCCTTTTTTTCTTCTTTCGCTTGAATTTTGACGGTCTGCTAATCGTACAGTAAGTATACTCGATTAACACTAGAACTACCGAACCAGTGAAAATGACTGGCGCATGATTTCTTCTTTCAACGATTACTGAAACTATGAAAACGCTTTCACGAGAAATTTTTTAATACGTCACTTCTTTGAAGTACATGTTACCATAAAAATCGTATGAAACCTGAGGAAATTCAGTATTGCTGTTATTATAAACGGATAAGACCTAAGTCACGTTTACGGCTCGGTAGTTCTAGTGTTAAATAACGAGTTCGTCGGTGTTTCGTTATTTCACCGTTAATATCTGAATAAACGTCCAACAGAAACATTTCGATGGAAGACGGATGCTCATTTTTAATATTTATTACACCGACTTCCTACAATTCAAATTATTCACGATTCCCTGATATTTAAAAACTGGAAATCTCTTTGTTGTGTAGTTTAATGTTTAAACATGGGTGAACGCGCAACGGGACGAAGTATAAACATAACCATATGTGTGTCGAGTTATTAAAGTAAGAAATACAAATGTTGCGTTTGCATATATTCTAGAAATTCTTCTGTAGCCGCTAACCAGTAGAAATGAAAATTCGAGGGAAATATTCTTTTTTAGTATTATCTTTACTCGCACAAAAATCTCAAATCTACTTCCAATTAAATTGCACATGCTTACATTATTATTTGTATATCTATTACGGATTTTAATAAATCTTGGGCGGGTTGGATTAAGCGAACGACCTTATTACAACCAGAAGGAACAATTTTTCTGAATGAAAATGCAGGTGAAACATTTTCTATCTAGTCGTATGAGTTCTATTGACATAAGCGCACTGGAAGGTCAATCTACTGAACCTGTCAGCGTAAACAATACTTTCTTTTGTGCGAGCTTAGTTACTCCGAATTCTCTTGTGGAAATGTAAAATAGAGGAAAATGTGTTCTAATAAGCGGGGGTTTCTAATGACTGTAATTGAATGTTTACGCGACTCCACCCACGATTTTCCTAACAGCTGCGTGTTATTGTCGCGTGATGGTCTCCTCGCGAATAATAGGCACGCGTTTCGCCGAGCACACGGATATTAATAAACGGGATTCATTTTCTGCGGTATTCGTATTCGCGTATCTAATTACACACTTATCGCAACGACGCGTTACTCACGTCGATAATACGCCAGTGATCGTTACACGCACGCATCGTCGTTTCATACTTCGCCGTGCGTTTCCAACGTTGTGAATGCAATGTGATAAACAAAAGAGTACCGTTTGAACCCGTACCGACGAATCGACGGTCTAATTAACCTTTCGCGCCCTCGTCCCACCGACGACATTTCCCCCTGGACTCATCACGCGCTGTCGCGTCGTCGTCGTCTCGACGAACTGGCTTTAATGACAATATGTTTATTGATATTTTGTATAATTTTTATCGTAAGTAAACCTATTTTAATCATTTCTCACGGAAGCGCCCGTAGAACGAATTGTAAGAAAGTAAAAATGTTGCTAATTCTCGTCCATGCGATGTTAACCCCTTGCTTTACAATTCAACACGTTCGCAGACGTGAATGCTATAGCATTCATTTTCATAGTGACGCAAAATGACACGAATGCAATAGCATTCAAATTTTAAAGCTAATTTGTATTTATTTAATTTTATACAATCTTAAGTTTTTGTAATTAATATACATTTCAAAGTAATGACCAACTGTCGTTACCAATGACAGTTCACTTATTATTATTGTTTATGTCTAATCATATTTCGGATAGTACAACTAGTTTCAAGAAAAGTTGCCTACCTATTTTTGCAGCTCACTGAAATTTTTATTGTCCGTGAATGTGTTAATTCGAAGGTCTCCGATTGAAACCGTCAAAATAAAACAGTATGTTAACCTTTTGCACTCGAAGCTATTTTAAGTCCAAAACGAAATATTTCCTCCGACCTAGAATATGTCCCTTCTATATATATTTTTTTATGTTACGCATACGAAAGTGGTGCAATTTACTCGTACAATACTGAAATGTTTAGTAATTTATTAAATACACACAAATTTAATAATGTAAAAAATATTCTGAATAATGATACAGAAAGTTTTAATGGCTCTCTACAGTCGCCATTCGAATACTAAGAGTTCTAGTTCAAAACATATTATTATTGTTATTGTTATTATTATTGTGGGTTAATATCCCAAATACTTAATCTACCTAATCCTAAATCCTAACCTACTTAATCCTAACTATCCTACGCTACTTAATATCCCAAGTACTTCTTACTACACATGTTATTTATAAATTACATATGTAACTCCGACTGCGAATCGAGGAAAGCAGTTCCGTCGATGCACCTGGTGTCGCGTAAAGAGAAATCGCTGTACAGGATACGTATCGTCGTATGAGCGTCGATAATGGAGTAGCGCGAAAGGTTAATGATAGTCGATTTTTAATGATCTTGCGGTCAAGATGTGGCGGCGATATACCGGCGGATAAATAGAAACATTGGTCGTCGATGTCGACAATGACTGCCGGCCCACGAGCGGTTACGCGCGTCCGTATTTATACGTGCACGTATAAGTCCAAGGTAATCGCGTATGTCACAATGGCGGCGGTGCACGTGTGCGTTGCGGGCGAACCGGTCCGTGTGTACATTGTACACGCGGCCGATTACTCGCGGCGGCTGGCGCACACGCGCGATCCGCGAGCGAGAGGCTGTGCAACCTCGGAGTCATTGATCAACGTAGAAAACGCGGGAAACCTCGGCCGGCCAGTTTTCAAGTAGGAGAAACCGTTGCGGCGATTGCGGCGAGGGGGCGGACAAACCAGACGCGCGCACACCTATGGAGCCGGCGAGGCTGTCAACGAGGATCGGCGACGCGACGCGACGCGACGCGCCGCGACGCTTATAAGGCGAAACCGTGTTTTTGCTCGTCACCGGAATCGATGAATGGCGAGCCGGCCCAGCCCAGCAGATGAAACTAGCCGCGATCCGTGGGATGTCGTCCCACTGAGACACATCGTTCGTTTCGTTTCCGTCAAACCGGCCACGCGTTTCCTCGTGCCTTTCGCGATCCTCGCGGAAATTCCGCCGCACGGTTCCCACGAGCTTCGCCTTTTTCGATGACACCAACCGTCGACCGGGAGTCGCGTCCAACGCGACGCCTCGCGACGCGTGGGCTACTCCGTTGACCGCTCGAACCTGTACACCTGGTCGTGACTCGCGGGAGAACGCAGACGTCGGTGTCGTTGGCGTCGTCGTCGACGTCGACGTCGCTCTGACCTTGGACCGATCTTCCGCGTGAACGTAACTCCGCATTCGAAGCGACGCGACGACGCATTCGTATACCAATCACTGTCACTTTCGATTCGCTGTAATGTCTCCGATTCAGTAGATAACCATTGTTTGTTTCTTACCTGTTTTCTATTCAGCTCTTACGGCCGCTTGACAGGTTTGCCAGCGACGACGCTGCGCTATGCGATTTTCTTGCGACCCAGGCGGATAAAATGATTTCTAATGATCAGACCGTGGATTTTATGCATTCATGATAAGATGCGGTGGGCGTGTTTCAGAACGGTGTAAAACATTGGAAAAATTTTAAAATACTGTCACATTATTTTCAACCTATTAAACATGCTAAGAGAGAAAATCATTTTATATCTCGCTCCAGTCTGTTGCAATTCAGGTAGAAAATTTTTATTTTGCATGTTCGTTGAGTGTTCATTGAGTCACTGACTTGACATTATTAGTATCATATTTTGAAAAGGTATGTAACATTATGATTAGGTTATATTAGTACGTGTCATATTTTTTGGTTCGCGTTATGTTTTATTAATTATTTTATAAAAGAAATGAGGTCGGTGAAAAGATATGTAACAGTATGATTAGGTTATTAATACGTGTTAGGTCTTCAGGTTTGCGTTATGTTTTATTACTTATTTTATAAAAAAAAACATGAGAAATATAATATTTACATTTTTTTTTAACTGTAAAAGATAATGTTTTACATGGTAAATATTGTCTGAAACAAATTCTATTCGAGATCTTTATTTCGCTACATTGCAGAGCCAAGGGTTGATCTACATATTTACAGCGAATGTTTTGGTATTTTATTGTCTAAACGACGGAGGACAGTCTGTTTGTATTCTAAGGGCGCAAAGGTCGTCGTTATCCATCGAATCTCCGAGTTCTCCCTCGGAAACAAGACGTACCGAATCGGTCCGACCGAAAATAAGTCGCCGCGCCGCGCCTTCGTCGCGTCGCGTCGGTGCCTTTTCGAGATTTTCACCGACGTTAAAGCGGTCGTCGTTCGTCAATTAGCTACGACCCGTTTTCAGTCGGAGTGAATCGCAGTGATCTACAATCGATCGTGGGTGGTCGGAAGATGTAAACTGTGCCCGCGGGTTTCGCCACGGGGTTCTTGTTGGCCGACCGGTGCCCATCAAGGCGGATAATCCACGCCGAGCCCCCCATAGAATCTTTCCGGAATACTTTCCGGTGCGCCGCCCGGCGAAAAGAACTTTGGGCAACTTTGTGCAACTTGGCGGCTTAAGGCGCGGTCAACGGCCATTATGGAAGCGCTAAGGCGGCCATAAAAGCGTTAGCGGCCGTGACGGACCTTTGTAGCCAAAATACTGTTTCTCGGCTGTCGCCGGACTCCGGGAGATGTGAGATCTTTCTCGAGGCAATAATAACGACCGAAGGGGATGCCGGACGTCACGGTTCTAAAAGTCGAAACGTCCAGGCGGACATTGTGCAAGTTTACGCTAGCTACAAAGTAAGAAAAAAAAAATAAAAGAAGAGGTGTACGGGGACCGCGACGAATATCTTTCGCATGTTCCACGAATCACCGATAGGCCCCGCGGTCGGACATAAAAAATGCCTGGGTGATATCCAGCTGTGCCCGTCCGCGTCTTTACTTTCCGACCTGGGGGGCGTTGTTATCGTCGATAAACGTCAATCAGCCCGGGAACCCTGATGGAAAACCGGAATAATGGGAAAAGAGAGAAATCTTTCAGAGCGATTAAGTTAACACCGTCGGATTCGAATAAGTCATCGTGGATGGTAAGCATGTTTCGTATTCACAATTCCATATTGTATATACAGTGCGTCCCACGAGCTCTGTCCACTTGATTATCTCAAACAATACGAGAAAATCTTACTTACAGAAGTTGTAGGGTCTAAGAATCTACAGAACATGGTTTATTGCTGAATATAATGATATTCTTGCAAGTTGAGGCGTTCCATTAAATGGAATGTCCAATTTTTCATGCTTGATTTCGATAGATTGGCGTATTCTGAGCATAAAACTACTAAAGTGTATTTGTCCTAAAACTTACCGTCGCTGAGATATTTGACTGTTTTCGTTGTATTACTTTCATTATGGAACGTATTCAAGATTATGCTCACTACGTAAAATGTAAACATCGGTAGGTTTTCGACGTCCCTCAGTGTCAGTCAGTTTCTCAGTTAGTGAACAGAAGACAGTCAATATGAAATTTTCATTCGAAGAACAATTAGAGATGCTTCGAATTTATAGAGAAAATAAGAGAAACGCAATTGTGCCACGAAATTTGTACGGCCAGCGGAACCTAATATTAAGGCTTGCAGTTATATTCAGTTGAATTTTAGAGATTGTAAATTATCTATTTAAATCATACTTACATCTTACAATATTGTAATACCAACCTGTTAAATTGTAATACCACATTGTAGAGTGAAATGGATCCATTTAAGGGTGTAAAGAGCTTCAATAAAAAAAAATTTGTACGGCGAAAGACCGCATATGCCCTCCGCACAAGATTTTCGAAAGATTGTCGTGAAAAGCCTGTAGTGATGATGATAATGAATGTTGTTGCAGTGGTACCTCATAATAAAATTCGTGTTGGATGGGTTCAAGAGTAGCTACAAATCAATCCACTTATTCCTCTTTAATATTATTTACCGATGAGGATACCTTTACCTGGTCGTGTTAATTTACATAACACGCATTATTGGTTAGTACAAAATCCTCACTGGCTACGAGAAATTGATCATCAAAGACGCTGGGCCATTAATGTGCGGTGTGGGATCACAGGGCAACAAATAATTGGGCCTTATTTCATTGACGGTCAAAAATATGATACCTTCTTAAGAAATATATTGCCAAATTTATTAGAAAACGTGCCATTAAACATTTGTCAGACATTGTGGTATCAGCACGATGTTTGTCCAACACATTACGCTCGAAGGGTGAGAAGTACACTTAATGAAGTATTCCTAAATCGATGGATAGGACGCGATGACACTATTTGCTGGCCAGCACGAAGTCCAGATTCAACACCCCTAGATTTTTTCTTGTAGGGAACATTGAAAAATATTGTGCATCGAGACGTACCAACAACTCCGGAAGACACGAAGCAACGAATGCAACAATAAGACGTGTAAGAGAAGCAACAGTTCAAAGACCACAACGTTGCATCGCAGCAGATGACCGACATCTCGAACACTCTTCGTGAAAAGGTTGTTGATAATTGTCGAAGAATGTGAGAAAAAAGTGAAAGATGGGAAAGAACGAGAACTGAGAGGGCACAGGAGTTGCGACGCCGATGCGTCAGCCTGGTCCTAATATCCAGCGGTGTGCCGCTAATTTCTCACGTCGCCGATATGACGGATGTGCCTTGACTAAAGATCGGATTCCCGGTCTCGATCCTGGCGGCCGTTTAAAAGAATTACATCGCGTTAACGGCGTGGCGGAATGCAGCGTAAAAAGCGTCACTAAAAAGCATGCCAGCGCCCGGCGACGGGCATTGTCATGCATATGAGCGTGTTCGGTACACGAGTTACCGATACAATGAACCCTAACTAGCTATTATGCCCCGCACGCCGGTTGCAGGAATTTTCTTCCTCGTAGAAGAGATTTTTTCTCGTGCACAAGGCGGCTCGCCCGTGCTCGTCGACGATCGCGCACGCGAGTTCGAGTTCCTCGAATCACCGGGAACTCCGCGGGGCTCGGCTCGGCGAACAGCTACTCGACCGTGGAAAATGAAACAGTTTTTACGATGAACATATTTATTTGTTATCGTCCCGGGCAACTTTAAAAATATTTATTGCCGATAAAACGCGGGACGAAGAAGAGTTTCCTCGGTTTTATGGACCCGCCGTGTCCCACACCCCTTTCGCGTCGGTTTTATTCTTACAAGTTGGCGACCTCGGCCGGGCTCCGCTGCAACCGCGCATCATCGGGAGACAACGAAACGTTCGAAACTATTCAAACGAGTTATCCACCGTGAAGCCGTTTCCAGTAGCGGAACAGGTGTAAATTTATTCATTTTCTCGGAGGTTTTGCACGGTAGAGGTGACGCGAAAAGACTCCGCCGGGACAGGGAGTTCGTCGATCACGCGATCGCTCGTCTTCGGGGTTGGTTTCTAACCCTGCGAAATATCGCATTTTCTCACGGTTCAAGTGGCCAGTGTCCTCCGGTCTGCGGCGGAAATCAAGAGCCCATTAAGGGAAGCGGCTGTAATGACAGGTTAGGAATCTAAACTGTGCGATTTACCCCGTTCTCCTATCCCCCTTTCGTTTCCCGATAGCGCCGGAAAACAATGGCGAAAACGGCGCGGCGGGGCCCCTTCCGTGGTACGCGCAAACGCGCTCCTCTTCACAATTGCTTTCCCACCGGCAACGCGACGCGACACATGGCGTCTTCTTTCATCCGGGTAGCCGATGAAAGAAGGTCGCCGGGAGGCGGCGTAGGACGAAGAAGCGACACGCGGTTCGCGTAGCCTACAATTATTACAATTACCGGTAACTACCTGCCATTTGTTCGTTAATCGTTACGTGACGCACGGATGGCCAGGCCGCGTACGCAACCCTTTGACGGCTTGGCTATTCTACCAACGAGTCGAATATTTTGCGGTTTACCAGGTAAGACCCGACGCAAGAACGTTCGTGATTACGATGAATCGAACGTACCCGGCGACAGCTGTCTTTTTTTTTCCTCTCTTTCCTTCTTTTTTCTTTTTGTCTCGTCGATCCGATGAAAAAGAAAAAGAAAGGTCGGACCAATGATGCAGGCGATACGTAGGGAGGTAACCGCTGTGAAATTACTGTATTTCGAGCAGGTGCGTGATGCTGGCATATTAAATTCCTAAGCCATGCCCGGACATTTCCGAGGCTGCCTCGCGGATCTTGCCTCGCGATGTCTGGCACAAGGGGCGAGGCGAGGCGAGGCGAGTCGAAAAGGGTTGCCGATTTCTCGACGATGTCGAAGGTGCCTTGCACAGCCTGTTGTTCGCTATATTTGGACGGCTATCCTGTATATGGTGGCCTAAGTTAACAGATCTAATACCGCGCTTGCCTCACAATGATTGATGGCTCATTCTGTCTCGCGCATAGTAAGAAAATACTTGAGTAGAGCTGTCAATCGAAGTTTGCTTTGCGAGCATGCCTCACAATATTTTCAACGTAACATACGGAGTTCTATGTTTAGCATTATCGGCTGAAATATCTGCGTTGATTTTAATGATACCGCGGCGGCCGTATACTTACACTTCATATTTCAACTTTAACCAGTTAACTGTGATTGACGAGTATACTCGCCAATCGGAAACTCTATTGCGGTGCAGTTAACGTTAATGAATTGTTAAATGAATAAAAAAGTAATTCCTTCTCATTTAGCTTTACGAGGGCTTTGGCTCTTATAATAGCCGCATTTGGCCTGCGTTCGACGTGTGTATTCGTTATTGTTTGATTTTAGTTCCGCGCAGTGAGGGATTTTTTAAATTAAATTCCACAGTTGACTGATTAAACCTGATTTATTTCTACGGAACTCAGATAGTAGTATCAACAATGTATTTCGGAGTGTGCCAGACCCTGATGTACATACCTGCAGTAGAAATTTGACTTATTTCGAGAATATAAGAAATTTGTAAATATTTTGTTCCGATCTGTTGGTTTTGTAGCGGACAACTACTTACGTACGCTGCTGTATCTCACAGCTAAGTCAAATGTAAACAATACTTACTAGTATCTGCTGAGCAGTGTTTACGGTTAGACTTATTACAACAGTGCTGCGATGAGTATAGGAAGAAATATTACGCTAGAACAGCGGCTATTAGTGCAACAGCTTCGGAAGGATGGAACGTCCTACCGAAAGTTATCCTCAAAATTAGAAATATATCCGTTATGGCTTGCCATCAAGCTATACAACATATTATACTTCATGGAACGCCGGACAACATTGCTCGTAAAGCGAGACCTTGAAGAACTGATGAAAGAACTGACCGCAGAACTGCAGTTGCCATCCACAATGAAATATTAATAGATCTCCATGAAAAAATAAGTGTCATAACTGTCCAGCGAAGACTTAATGAGTTTCAATTATACGGACGCTTTGCCAGAAAGAAACCTTTCATTTTAGAAAAAAATCGTCGAGATTGCTTGAACATTTAAACTGGACGCCGCAGCAATGGTCCAGAGTCATTTTTACAGACGAATCGAAATTTAATCGATTTCGATCTGATGTTAAAGTATACGTGAGACGTCGCAAAGGAGAATAATTTCGTAAAAATTGTATTAAACCGATTGTAAAAGGTGGTGGCGGCTCGGTACTCGTTCGGGGTGCTGTGACAGTGAAAGGTACGTATAACTGGATATTGTAAAAACTGTATTGCCACCATTCGCCGAAGAATACATGCCAGTAAAATGGATCTATCAAGCGGATAATGATCCGGAACATTCCGCAAAAGTCGTCAAGACATTCTTGAGTGACAACAATATTCACGTAATAAAGTGGCCGGCATAATCTCCGGATCTAAATCCAATCGGGATGCTGTGGATTGATGTCGACAAACATATAAAAAAACAAAAACCGAAAAATATTTATAAATTGTACACTAGCGTACAGGAAACAGGATGTCTGCTAGCAGGTGTGCTAGACTTATCGAATATGTGCCGCGAAGGTGTGTTGCAGTTAGCAAAAATAAGGGTCTACATAAGAAATATTAATGTATTATGCGTTAAAGAAACATGTGAAAATATAGGTGTTTCGATGTGTACTTAACTTTGTGTCGGCCGTATTTTGGCCGTTGTATTTGTACCACCGGTGGTACATTCCGTCTTCAACGTGTTAAAATTGACATCATCTTGATGTCTACTAACTGATGTGTAAAACAATTGTTGACCCTGAAAACCTGCTTAAAAAGAACAGAAAAAATAAAATTTCATCACCTCGACGATCCTTCGAGATCGGATCGTCTGTGACAAACAAAATCTTGGTTGATCCTCTAACAATCCTTACATTCTTTTTCTTTTAAAAATATACGTCGTACAACAAAAACTGTACTTGTATTAAACACTGAACCTACCGAGTCTTAAAAGTAACTCCTACACGTTGTCTTATGAAAATGACTAGATTGAATTTATTTGGATTTTCTGCAGTTCGAATTATAATACATGCTCCACTAAATATATTCATTCAACCATTTCCCAGGTATTCGTCTTCACAATTTCAATAATTGTAAAGTAGAAAATCCGGAACCGGTCATTTTCACCGGGGGTGGTGGGTTCAGTGTTAGAAAGGAAGAAGATCAGTTCGAGACCCAAATGGAGGTATTTTGCAAAACGTGCCCCGTCGCGGAGCGGTCACAGAAAACGGAAGAACGCGTGACAAAACGTCAATTCCGGGCGGCGTGTTTGATCCCAGTTGTGAAAGTAGCAATTAAGCATGCTCCTTTTTTTTCAAGGAACACTCGTGGGACTGTCGTGTTTCGCGATTGTGGATAATAGAGACGCCGCCGCCGCCGCCGTCGTCGTCGCCGGCATACGGCAGGGTTGAAGGAACACACCTGAAAGTAGGGCAAACGGTTCCGGTGTCGGTTCGCCGTAACAAAGGGCGAGACCATACGTCTTGCTTAGACTGTGAAAAGCGTTCGCCTCGGTAGAAAATATTGAGACACGCGCCCCGGCCGTTCGGTCCCGGGGCTGGAATGTTTCCAAAACTTCGGCCGGTCCCGTGACGAATCCGCCGGTGGATCCTTCGTCGAATTGTCCGTCGAGATCGGTCACGGGATCTTCTCCGTTTCTTTGTCAGCCGTGAGACAAAGTTTCAGCTGGTCTTTCGGCGGGCTGACTTATGTCGTTCATACGTCAGGGCCCATTGTGACGGTCGCCTCGAGCCTTCTTATGCGCTTCCCTGATCGCTTAACTGGCGAAGTCGAGGCGACGACCCTTTGAAAACGAGCGCGCGCGCGAACCGCGAGCGACCCTGCGGGCGTCTGTGACGAGATCGAAAGAAATGAAGAAAGAGAAAATAAAGGAGAGCCGCTTTATCATAAGCGAACCGTTCTGACGTCGCCGGAATTAGCGGTGGAAACGGATAGCTTCGATAAATAGCGGGGACAATCGCCGGTGACGGATCCCGCTCGAAATCATAATAAAGTCAAACCGTGTAGCCTCGGTGCCTTACACCGTCGCGAAGGAGAAAACCGACGGGGATGAAATATCTCTGTTGACCTCGGGGGCGGGACTTATTTATTTAGGACAATCACGGGACATCGCGGCGGACCGCCGCGAACGGTTTTCGTGCCCGAAAATACAGCGACGTCCGGGAAATAAATTGGTGCGGACATCAGTCACTAGCCGAGCAGCGAGCCGGACGCGGACTCGAACTCCTATTGTGCCTTGATAAAAATGCCTTGGCTCCTATTATTCAATCCCATTGCATACGAAACGATATCGGGCCGGCATGACGGTATCTCTCGGAAAAGGGTCATCGGTCTTCGGCCGCGTATCGCGTCACAGAACCAGAGCCAGAGGTCTAGACACAGGGACTCCCACCTTTATTGTTACAAATGATACGGCAGTCGATTCGCCTTTGACCCCGACGCGGGTGGGATCGGGCAAACAAGAAACGACTTGGACCCTTCTCTGCTCCTCCTTCTCCCCTTTTTCTCCGGCCCCCTCGTCCCGCAGGACTCTCTCTCTCCCTCTCTCCGTTGGCCCCGGTCGCATCGGTTCGAGAAACGACAAATAGTTCGACGGTGAGCCGTCGCCGGTGAAATTCGTCGGTGTCTCCAGTTAGGAGCCGCATCAGCGAGATTCCGCCCGGATTAACCGGCCCGCTCGTTGCGCGCCGCGAGCTCCTGAAAAATTGGATGAGACTCGGTCGTTGACAAAGTCCTACGACCGACTGCGAGCCGGCGAACGAAGACGAATTTTCTGTTCAAGGCGGGGGAGGACGGGCTGCGCAGTTTCGCCGGAAAGAAAAACACTGGAAACGAGAGGAAACAGAGACCAGACGAAACAGTTTCGACCCCCTACGAACGCCGCGAGATACTCTTTATCTGCGTCCAGCATGGTGGCGCACAGTGGTCCGGATCGCAGAATTTGGGGACATTCGACCAAAAAAGTCGACTGTTCGAAATTGAAAACTAATCAATTTGTATTGCTTCGTAAACGTCCACAGACCTCGAAAATGAAGAAATTAATGAAATTGAATGCATATTTTAGCTTCTATGATCATTTAAAGTTGAACGTTTTGAAAGTAGCATATTTCACCAGGAAAAATGGCTTAAGTTCTTTGCGATGTCCTCATCGTCTCGTCCCATATTGTCTCTTAATTTTTTTTTTCTTGCATGATATAGAGCATTCCTTTCCAATAAGAAACCATATATTTTTTTTTAGTAATAACTAATAATAATATATTTCAAAATAATGCTGAATGATATATGACAGATTTAAAAAATTTTATATGTTTGTTAGAGGAGATCTTTTTTGTCCCAAAAGATCCCAGGCTCTAACAAACAGGAATATGTTCGGTACAACTTCCTTTAAATAACCGTACAAACATCTCGTCCTACCTCGTCCTACTTTAGAAGTTATAGTTGTTTGAAGCTGACAATGTCGTGGCGACCGTTCGTTGGTCGTTGTGAAGCGCGAGGTAACCCGAAAATTCTTAGCACAGAAATTCGAATTCTAAACATCCGAAATGCTTATGTTTATATTATGCCTTTTCCCAATGCCTAACTGCATCAGTCGGATCAGAACGATACAAGAGAACACAGTGAGAGATTCGAAGCATTTTCTTGAAAACTGTATGCTGTTAGCTACTTTCTTCGTTGTACTTTGTTCATAGTTTGTGTTTGCATTTGTATAGTTTATGTGTGTTTAGTTATAGTATATTTGTTAGTGTACTGTACTGTGTTTGTTAATGTATTTGTTGTTGTGTATTCGCGTGTTTCATTAAGTTTATTACATATATAAAATTCAGTCCTGAGGCTAAAGTATTATTTTAAAAATGTAGGAAACAAAAGTCACCTGCTTCTTCAACAACAAAATGGTGAGATTAATTAGTATACTTCTTATTTTATCAATTAATAAAATATTAATATTACTTTTGCTCGCAATATATACTTGTAACGTTAGACACCGTACTTAATAATTTGTATGTCTATACATTTTATCAAAAATTTTAATAACATAATTACACTATATATAAAAAGTTATAAGATTTGAATTTCGAGTTATTATACAATGGTTTTAATAAGGAAAGCAACCGATTCATCCACTAAATAAAAGTTTATACAAATAATTAATTAACAAATTAAACAAAAAATATTTTCTAACATGTATGATTAGAAAGAGATTATTTTACAATATTTTTTAGTTCAAACCCCACTTCAATATCTCAAACGGTTCAAAAGTTGTACACAAATGTCCCTAAATTCTGCGATCCGGACCACTGGGTGGCGGCGAGACGCCGCGCCGCGCGTATCGAGACGCGGGCGTTCCATTCGATTTTCTGCTCGAAGACTTGCAGACAGGTCCCTATTGATCCCGTATCGATGCATCGTCTTTCCCGGAGTCCGCATGAATTAGCACTTGGAACACGGTTGGCGACGGATCGCGTTACCCGCGGCCGAACCGTGAATTGCATCTGTTGTCTTCGGGTGTTCTGGGCGTTGCTCCTGGCGCGGCCGGCCGATGAGGATCCGGGCCCCGCGGGAGAAATCGATACTACCGATCGGCACTTCGAACTACACGCGTGTTTTCAATCAAGCCGAGAAGTGCCTGCGATCGTACGGCCAACTTCTCCCACCAATTAAGGGGGCCGGCATGGTTTGAAATCCATATACGTATGCAAGGGTCAAAATCTAGACAAACTGCCGCTCCAATATTGCAACGAGCATTTTAGAAGTGGTCAATTGTGTTTCCTAAAAGTCCAATCTACGTCTGTATGGAGCCCAAATTGCGAATTTCTACTTTATCGTGGAGTGATTTGTAATATTTGGCAGAAAATTCCAAGAGAGATTTAGTGTTCGTATCGGAAAAAGGCTCTATACAGACATAGCAAAGATATGTACTTACTATATTTAAGACGTAAAATGTCTAGAAAAACCCCTAACATCTAGAGGCCCCCTTGACAGCCGAGACTCCGTAGATTCGCGATAATGTAGAGTGACCACGTTACCGACAAAAATAGGCGAAAAATGGTTTCACGTGCCCCAACTTTTCGTCCTTAGGGTAAAACTATACAATACGCCCCGGTTTTTTTTATTATAGGCATTTCAGATCTGAGTCGAGATCTATTTCTGCCGCACCGAGGTAGTTTACAGTACATACATATACACATTCATACATATACAGTGCAAACTAAATTAAGTCAAATTCGCATCTTACATTTTTTCAAGAACTTAAAAATAAGAAGACAAGCCCCAATATTGCAACGGAAGAATACGCCCCGATTGACAAAACGCCTCATCAATGTATTACGCATATAAGTAAGGATATGCCGTTGCAAACGACACGTTCGAACCTACCTCATTCGTCCACAGACGCTGCTAAGGTATATGCGTAATTATTACATTTCATCGGAATTTCGGCTTCCGGACAATTTGCGAAGAGTACTAAACAAATTCAGCTTTCTAAGTCACTATTTATTGTATGATAAATTTGGTGTTACCCACGCCTCTTGTCAATGCTTTATTGTCAAATTTACGCCGAGGCGTTTTGTATCCAAGAATTTACAAAACGCCCCAATCGTTATTGGATAATACGCCCCACCTTCAAAATCATATTGTTTATGTATTATTACGCATTTTTTTCTTAATTGATAATAGAAATGCCGCGTAAATATGTACGGACTACATTAAGGGCATCGTGGTCTGAGAAAGATCTGAATGAGGCAATGGAGATGGTAAAAACTAAACAAATGGGAGTTAACGAAGCTTCTAGAGTGTTCAGTATATCTTGAAAGACTCTACTTTAGAACATACTAAAGATTTAGCCAAGAATAAACATCCTGAAAAGAAACCAAAGACAAAAAAAAAGGTATAGAAATACTAAACCAAAGACAAAAAGAAGTAAGAATAGAACGTCTTCTTCTGAAAGTAGCAATGAAATAAAAATGAAATAAAAGTGTACTGAATACTATTATTGTACTAAATCAACAGAAGACTGGATACAATGTACATCATATTTAGCTTGGTTACATGAGTTCTGTACAATGTACAATCCTTTTTGCAATCGTTGTGGTCGAAAAGCCAAAAGAGCAGCCCTTAATAAGAAATAATATAATTTCATTAGATATCACTATATTTTTGTTCGTAACTATAGTATTTGTTGCTTTTGTTTCAACTTTTATAATACTTCATTCAGCATAATACACCTAAAGTAGTGAATAATTTATGTAGAGGCGCATCAACAGACCATCTTATTTCACTTTCTCAAGTAGCAAAAACATTTCGATAAAAAGCATAAAATGGAAATCATAAATCATCTCATAACACGAAGAGAAAATGGCTCTTAAGCCACATTGTCATTAATGTATATGACAATACTTAAAATCCGCAGTCTAGTGATAACTGACATGACTGACATAACTGACATAACTGACATACTTGCGATTTAAAAGAAAAGGTCAAATCAATTCGAGGTTCAAATAACGAACCTACAATAAATAGTTTTTGCAACTCAAGCTCTCCTTCTCTACCGAAACAAATTTCGAACATAGCTCCTCCGAGATCGTTGAGATGATCTAACCTTTCGAGTACGACGCGCGTAATCGGTAACGGATCGAGTGGGACAGGTGCCGTGCGAGGATGCATCAGGTGTAGAGACTATAACCGTTGCGTGCAAACATCGGTGAACCTTTCCGAGTTTAGAACGGCTTATGTTGCCCATCATAAGGCAGTTCCCTGGAGGTGTAAAGTTCAGGCGAAATAATAAAAGGCGGCTTGTTATCCGGGAAAAGAATCTGGCCGATAGGTTCCACCTCGGTTCGATAACAATTTTACACCTTCAATCTCGTGAAGGATCTCCCTCGGATCGGTGTGACTCACGAACCGAAAGAGGGGGTAGGGGGGGTGGAAGATAAACGCGTCTCCGTGGGGGCGGATCCGGAGACGCAGGCTTTTCGAGCGGCTTCGGTTGATCTAAACGACGAGGTTTACGCGGCGGGCGCGAGATCGAAGCTTCGAATCGTCGCGTCGGCCGTAGAGAACCGAAAGCGACGCCGAGCAACCGGGAAGAGGAGCCGGGAGGCTGGGAGGGCGGAGGTGTATCGGGAGTAAAAGTCGAATCGGTTCGCCGCTTCCGCTCACCCTCCGCCCGTATTCATTTTTATTAACCGACATTTCTCCCGTAATAAAATCCCGGGCAATCTTCATAGAATCTTTGTGAAACACGCGGTATCCAGTATCGTTTGACTGTCCCCTCGCCTCGCCCCCTCGGCGGCCCACCCTCGAAACCCCACCCTCGGTTTGCGTGGATATAAAACCTGATGGCCGATAACAACCACTAGCTATCCCCCTACCCCCGGGTCCTCCCAGAACCCAGTGCCTCCCACCCCAACGCTAACGCCGCCACTGTATCCGACACAAAAGCTGTGAGTGGTTCCCGTTTTATTGGAACCATACACGGATACAGATAGGGGCGATATACCCACCCTCTCCACCCCCCTCCCCCCTCCGGCCCGGCAATGTTTCGAGCCGAAGAGGCTGCTGGTCATAGGGAGGTGGTGCGGAAGGGAGACAGGCGAAGACGAGGGGCGCTGATGGTCTGACAATATGCGATCTCCCTCTCGACTCAGTGAATTTCTTATACTCGATATACGCGCACGATGGGAATGGTTAAAGGGCGGCCCCCTCTCCTCTCCTCTCCTCTCGTTTTCCTTCGAAGAAATCGGTCTCTCGTAACAATCGCAGCGCGTTAAGGGTTGTCGATGGGTTAAGCAACGATTCCGAGCCTCCTGTCAGAATTTCCAGGCAAGTAGGGTCCTTCAATCGTCGATTAGGGTGATCAAAGCTTCGAGGCTCTGCGGTGGTACGTTTAAATCTGTTTTTTTTTTCGAGGAAAAGAAAATCTTCCGGGTACAGTGATTTCTCTGTATGAGTCGCCAAGGCGTGGATGATGAACGTCGCGGAGCTATCCCCACTACCGCCCGGGTATGGGGGACCTCTGACGCCGAGGAGTGTAAACATAACACGATTGGGGTGTACAGTACCGCTCAAGAGTATCCGGAAAAGTATGTCGGTGGATACTGCGATGATTCTCGTACTTAATTTTTGGTGTAGTATTGGTAAGCTCCACATGTGGAAGTTTTAATTTAAAACGTTAGATATTTTATAAGAGACTAATAAAAACTGTTCTAGGCACTGGAATAACTTTTATGCAATGCTGATACATATATTGCAAGTGTCCGGGCACTTTTGAGCGGCAGTGTATCTCCTGGACGATACAAGACCCGTGTTGTTGACATGTATCGAGAAGTCACGGTAATGCTGCAATGGCCGACTCTGCCTTGAACTCCTCGCAATGTATTATTACCGGAGATTTCACTGCAAAGTCAAAAATCGAATATTTTTATATTTTCGAGAAAGTGGATTTTGTTTATTTATATTTATGCTTGCACACACGGTAGGGACATTTTTACATTTTTATGTTTGTACAGCAATTTGGGGTTCAATGTTATAGCTGTTGGCACATCCAAAAATCTAAGCATAGAAGTCAGCTGGCTAGTAAACTGCTTGATCATTACAAAATCAAGAATTTGCAAGAAATCATTGGTCGTTGTTAACATTTTTGTGGTTATTAAGGAGACACACATTCCTCGTAATGTATTACTGGAGATTCCATTGTAAAGTGAACAATCGAATATATTTATGTTCTCGAGAAGGTAGATTTTGTTTATTTATGTTTTTACGTTTTTACAGCAATTTGAGGTTCAATGTTATAGCTGTTGGAGCATCCAAAACTCTAAGTATAGAAGGCAGCTGATCAATAAACTGCTTGATCATTACAAAATCGAGAATTTCCAAGAAATCGTTGTTAACATTTCTGTGGTTATTAAGAAGACACACATTTCTCGCAATGTATTATTACTGGAGATTCCACTGTAATGTGAAAAATCGAATATTTTTATATTCTCGAGAAGGTAGATTTTGTCTATTTATATTTATGCTTGCACAGACGATAGGGACATTCTATCGTTTTCACAACAATTTCAGGCCCAATGTTGCAGCTGTTGGAGCATCCAGAAATCTAATCATAGAAGTCAGCTGCTCAGTAAACTGCTTGATCATTACAAAATCGAGAATTTGCAAGAAATCGTTCGAGGCAATCGCGATTTCCTATGGCGGGCAATTTAACCGGAAGAAACGACAATCTTTCGTTCCACGCCAGACAGAAAACAGTAGTTTCGGTCTCCTCGTTCCGCCTTGGCGGATTGAATTTGGGCGCGAGCAGTGTCGCGATTCGTCGCGCAACCCTGTGGAATTGGCGGGTCTCCAATGCAGCGCCGGTTGTGTTTCGAATCGGCGACATTCCCGGGCGGTAGGTGTGCGCCGGGCGATATAGAATTGCTTCGAATAACGGTTCCGACGTTCTCCCCGCCACCGGTCGGGCAGTAAGCATCTCTGATAATACAGTAGGGATATCATGGAGAGCAGCTCTTGATATTTATGCGCCATAAAAGTCCTGTACACGGGGAGGGCAACGTTCGAATCAAGGGTGCTGACCGGACATCGGTTTCGGGGAAGGCCAAAACGGTCGGTTCTTCGTGGTCGTACCGTTCCACGGGGGTTTCGTCCTTGTCGCGCCGGTGTATTCCTGTCACCGCTGCGCGCGCGCGCGCGCTCGCGCCCTTCCATCGTTCTCTTCCTTTCATTTATGAGCGGCGAAGTGACCGATTTACTTACAATGGCTGTCGGACAAGGAGCCGACGGGGTAGCCGCTCTCTCTGGATTCCGCCCGGGGATGACGGCGCACCGTCGACGGGGAGATCAAACGAGTGATCTCGTTCGGGACGAATCGCCACTCGATCCTTTATACGCCATTACGCGGGCCCCGCGGTCTTCCCCGTGTTTAAAGTAAATATCACGGTATCGAGTGTCCCGATTTACGAGGCTCCCTCTCTATTCATATCGGACGGTGTTCGACACTTTGTATGGGCTGTGCCAGTTATTCAACGGGAATAACGACGGAATACCGCGGAACGTGAGAAACGAGACCGGGCTGCGCGCGAGCGCGCGCGCTGCCTCGCTGTGTTTTATATCGACAAATGCTGGACAGAATGGAACGCGAAAGAAAACATCGGGGAATGCCGTGGCCGGTTTCGTCAGAAACGACGTCGCATAAAATGCCGACGGTATTAAGGCCGACGTGCACAATTGTGTCGCAACGGTCTTCGCGAAGCGATCGTACCACTTTTTTTTTTCTTTTCGTTCATTAATCGGACGACAAACGAATTCACGGACAGTGGCGCTTAGCCTCCTTTCTGCGGCCGGAGCAACGAGTCTTCCATACCGTACTCATGAATTTTCTTTTCATTTACCTCTCCGACACGTTATTGCAAGCTCTCGTCGCGACGCCTAACTGCGGCCTGCGTACGCTCCCTTATTAGGACACCTGTTGTGTCCGGAGAAAATGTAACGTTTCACGAGAATCGCATGCCTGGCACCATTTTTCTTAACCTGCGGTTCAGTAAACGTGGTCTATCGACTGATTTCAGGTTTTCACGGCTCGCCGACTCACGGCATTATGCAGTTCTCAGCCCTGGGAATGCTTGGGGTAGGTTATACTTGGGCTGCGGATCTCCGTGCGAAATGAAATATGTTTCCATTCATTGCAAAACACAGGAAAATATTTGGTGTTTCTTTAATTGTCCTATTAAACTGGAACTAATACGCTGATGTTCTTGAGATCCAAGAGTCCGTAGATTTGGGATGAGGTAGAGTGACCACGTTACCGACAAACAGGCGAAAAATGGTTTCACGTGTCTCGACTTTCCGACCTTGTGTGAGAATATTTTTCGCTGGGAAAGGGCAAGTTCAAAAGAGGAAGGTTCAATCTATATTAACCCTTTGTACTCGAAACTATTTTACTTCCAAAAGGAAACATTTCTTCCAACCTAGAATATTTCCCTTTTATATATTTTTTTCATGTTATACATACATATGAAAATGATGCAATTTGCTCGTACAATACTGAAATGTTTAGTAATTTATTAAATACAAACAAATTTAATAATGCAAAACATATTTCGAATACAGCAATATTTAGTGGTGCCTTACAGTCACCATTCGAGTGCTAAGGGTTACAATTACTATGATAAGTAGTATTCATTGATAGCATGAAGAAATGAAGTGCAATCGAAACAAATGAGAATTCTTGATTTGTTTGGGATTCAATGATGACCGACTTCCACTTAAATAAAAATTAATTTTCACTCGACGATTTTGTTCCAAAAAATTGTTCAACTAACTGTTACTTTGAAGCTCTTGATAAATAAGAATTCTTGATTTTTTGGAGATTCAATGATGACCGATGTCCATTTAAATAAAAATTGCTCTCGATTACTTTTCCCCCAAAAAATTGTTGAATTAACTGTTACTTTGGAGCTCTGGATAAATAAGAATTCTTGATTTCTTTGAGATTCAATGATGACCGACTTCCATTTAAATAAAAATTTTACTCGACGACTTATTCCCTAAAAATTGTTGGACCAACCCTTACGTTGAAGGTCAGAATAAATAAGAATTCTTGATTTCTTTGGGATTCAATGATGACCGATGTCCATTTAAATAAAAATTTTACTCGACTACTTTTTCCCCAAAAATTGTTGGACCAACCGTTACGTTGGAGCTCCGAATAAAAAGGATTCTTGATAACTTTGAGATTCAATGATGACCGACTTCCATTTAACTAAAATTTTTACTCGACGCCTTTTTCCCGAAAAATTGCTGGACCAACCGTTACGTTGGAGCTGCGATTTTAGCAATTTGAATGTCTGAAGATTTCAGTTCGTGCTATTGAATCGAAGAAGAACAGAACGTACATGCGCGGCATTGTTCGGCAGCTTATCGTTGGATGTCGTCCCTCCGAGTGCTAAACAGCGCTGCGCCGTGTAACCGGCAACAAAGCGTCCCATCGAAAACCGTCGAAAAACTTTAAGCACACAATGCACGAAACGTCAGGTTTGAAAGGAACGAAGTGAATACCTCGTACCCGTGGATTTACTCTCTTGGAGGAGCGGTTGAATCGCGCTTAGGCGATTAATAACTCGAAACGGGCGAAACTTCGCTCTCTCGCGTTTCCCGCTAAAATACCTAGGGCCATCTTCTCCCCGCGACTCCCCTGGGCACTGACGGTTTACAATTTGCTGGAAACAGCCAGGCGGCGTTATTTTTCCGCGTGCAGAAGTCGCGGCGGTGGCGTTCCTTGTACGCGGAACGAACGAGACGGGTTCGCCGACGTTAGGCGAACAAGGACGAGCCGAGAAGAGGAGAAAGAACGGCGGAGAGCCCGGCCGAACGGTTGTGTACACGAGCCTTGTGCCTCAGCCTCGCGAATTTTTCCGGCGAATCCGTTATACGGTTGCATCCGAATCCCCATTTCCTGAGGGACTTCAGATACGGCAGACGGGCGGTCGCGGCCAATCTCGATAAAACGCGCGAGCAAGAAAAAGAGACGGAGAGAGAAAGAGAGAAAGAAAAAACGGAAAAAGGATCCGGCGCGACGAGCGGAAGTCGGGATACAGCAGGCGAAGAAGGAAACGTCTGCTCCTGGTGGCGTTTTAAGCCACGTTTGCCTCCGCGCCGTGCGATGCGAGAATGTTTGCAGATACTTCAAAGATATCGTCGGCACGAAAGTTTTTCCGGGCGAGATTGAATAAGCAGAATCGATGATAAGCATGAACCTACCTTGTTAGTCCCCTGCCACTATCCCGGATCAGTCGGTTTTTCGTTTCACCTTCCCTCGTATTTGTGAAGGTGCGCGTTCACCGGAAACTGTGGTTCGCGAAATGATTCTTACAATCGGCGTCACTCGATCCTAGTTTGGAAACACAAACTTTAAATTGAAATTATTCAAATTGAACATTTTTACACCCTCAAACTGTTGAGCTAATAAACTATGACAAACAAGAAATTCGCTGCGACTCAAAGACAAGGTTCAATAGTCGATATACAGTGAATTCACGATATATGTCAACGAAACGGTTCTTGCCAGCGTCATGTATCGTCCAGGTGACATACCCGAGTTGTGTTTACACTCCTCGGCGTCCGGGGCCTCTCCGTAGTGGGGATAACTCCGCGACATATATAGAGAAATCACTGACGACGTTTCCTCGAGAAGTTACGAGACCGGCCGTATAAAAAGCGGAGGTCGTTACGAGTTCAAGTGAATACGCGACTTGACGATGATCCTTTCGAACGGCCGGCCGTAGACGTATCGAAGGAATAAAGTCGGGGGAAAATCGGAGAAAAGAGGAGAAGACAAATGGACGGGCCCGGAGGGAGAAGGATATACACACAGGACGAAAGGTAAAGATTTAAATGGCTTCTCGCAAAAAGCATTTAGCTATTCCCCGTGGCAAACGACCATGGCGAAACGGCGAGAGAGAGAACATATTTTAAACAGATTTCCCTCTTCCGTGCACGATATATTTATGTGCCGTGGAACCGGCAACCAGGAACCAGCCGTACGCTAGTCTAGGGGTGTGTTGCCGCCACTGTTCAATGCTCTTCGAGGACTCGCCTCTTTTTCGGGGGTTTCGAATTTAAAAGGTTTAAAGCGATTTCCCAGGGGGTGGCGCGACGGATTCCCCGGCACTCGAATGTTGATCGACTGCCGACAACTTCCTCTTTCCTTTCGCCGAGGAACTTTCTTCCGTCTGCTTCTGTCTCTTTGAAGTCTAGATCCGCGATCATTCCTTTAATTTAATGTACCATGAACCACGGGACTATTGATTCAAATGTGATTTTCTGCCGAAATAGAGTTGAAGTCGAAACGGAGTTCCGAATTTTTGAGTTTTAATGTATTCCATCGGAACAAAAATTAATTCCTAACGTTTCCTGCGAAATAAAAATAGAAAAGTATTTAAAACAATTAATTCTTTCGAAAGATTATTTCTCACCATTTCCGAATATTAGGGGCGGCCATAAGTAATCAATTATTTCGGAACCTAAAACAAACTTTGCAGTAAATTCAAGTTTTTACTTCTTGCATCTCCATAAACATCGCTAATTTTCTTTTTTGTCACCGTTGCATTAAATCCCGCATGAAAATGAGAAGTATGCAGTGACGAATATGATTCTTGGAAGGTACGGAGTCGCCATTTTGTTACAGGGTTGTAAAGAAAAATTATACTTTCTTGAGTATTTGGAACACGGGCTGGTTTACCGAAAAAGGAATAGGTGTTTGCTAAAGGCAAAACGAATTCTTTACAAATAATTGATAGAGTCCACCACCAACCCTGATACAACCCATGACGCTGACCTGACAATTTTAATTCGACAGCAATAACGTCCCGGAGAGTGGACATAAATTTCGCGCACCGGTGTCGCATGTTCGCCGCTCGTAATCGCGGAGCGTACTGAAAAATTACAAGCCATAGATTGTTGTAACGTGCGAGGATCCGCGCGGCATGAGTCCCGTTGTTCCGTCGGGCGGGATAGTAACTTTTACGGAAGGCCGAGGTCGTGCAGCGCGGTTATTGCGAGCCGTTGCTGAATATTCCGCCATGGGATTAGGATTGTCCCGTCGTAAAACGCCGGCGCGTGATCCTCTCCGTTCGACGAGAAAACGCGCTGCGAAGCGTTCTCGCGCGTTCGCGGTTCCGGCGATCGTTCGCGAAATCAAAGCCGGCCGCGGCGGACAATAGATCTCTTTGAATCCAGCGGGAGGGTCGTAAAGCACGGGTGCGAGCGTCGATTTAAGGACGCGCGCACCGCGATTGTGCTAACGAATGCGAGCTCGTAAACGGATTCCATGCCTCGAGAAAGAAACATGGGAACGGGGTCGATAGACCGTCGAGGGGGCGGGGGACTCGACGAGCGAACTTGTCCTTCAAAAACGCGGCACAGAAGAGGAGGAGGAGGAGGAGGGGGAGACGAAGGCTACGAACGCCTTTTCTAATGGAATTAATGTGCTCCTTATAACCCGCCCGGAGCGCAAGATTTACCTTTCATCCCGGGGAATATGTGATCAGGGTATTAGTGCCTCTGTATTATTAAGAGATGAAAACTGAAAGTAAGAGGACGGAACGACAGGAGAAGGAGGGGAGGGTGGAGGAGAGGGTGGAGGATAGGTCGTACGTAGGTCGGGTGTAGTTGGACCGGGGGAGTTTGAAAGTCCTCTGGCAATGGAGACGTTTTCCTGATTTCAATGCGTAGGCTGATTTAAAATTCATCAGCCTCTTTAAGGGCTTATTTTTCTGCTCGCGCTCCAGGGTATTTATTTTTTTCTTGTCAGGACGAAGACGAGGAGGAAGACGGTAATCCTGTATTCCCGGTGCCGACCGAGTGGAGCATCTTCTTTTGTCGTGCGGCCCGGGAGGGTAGGATTTTTAATTTCACGTGGCCGTGCGTCTCTCGTGCTCCACTTCGTGCACCGTCGAGGGCAGCGGTTCGCGAACCACCCCGCACCCGCACCCGCACCCGCACCCGCAGCCGCTCCGTGCCACGTCGTCTGCGCTCTGTCGTAAAATAAATTGAAATTTCGAGTACTCGTTCCCTGAGAATCTTCCTGAATTACTTCTTATCGCGACTGCGTCTCGCGTGCTTCGTGGGTTATAGATTTTTAACGCGAATCCAGCCGGCCGATCTTATCGCCGCCGTTTATCTTAATTCAGGCAGAAACAATTCCCGCGGAGCGGATACGACAGTGGTGGTTGGGGGGCAGGGGGGCGGAGCAAAATACGAACTCACTCCGGAAAAACCTCTGGCAATTTTTCCAGCAGCAAATTGTATAGATTGCATTAAGCGATATCCCGGCGAAATTACAATACGCTACATTTGACCCGGAATTTATAATATCTTCGCCGGCACCGTAGCCAACCAACCGCCCAGGGACCTATACAGTATCGCGCGAGACGTCGCGCTAATGTGCCCGCGTACCCCAGTTTCGGGCTCAACCAATAACACGCCGGCGGACAGATTAGGGGGCGAGCTTTTAAAAATACTCGAACCGCCAGCCACCCTTGTTTCGCTCCTCCGCTTGGCTCGTGTGCCAGTCAATTGCGGATATTACGATTACGGTCCCTGGCGATCGGCCTACAACATCGGGAGAACACGTTCGCCATAAGCGAAATTTGCATTTCACCTTCGATCCCAGAACTGCAGGGTCTCTTGAGTCATTCTTTGTTTAGATTGAATCGAACCGCCAACAGGTTGATAACACGTTTGAAGCCTCAAGCCTTTTTATAGCTGTTTTACTTGTTTCTCTGCTGGCTGATCAAGCTTTAAACTGTACGGAAAACTTGGAATTTGTACTAAATATACAGGGTGTCCCGTTTAAAATTCCCAGGGCAAATATCCCGGAAAAACATGAACGATGTGAACAAATATTTTAGATAGTGTTTATTATTTATTCAATCTTGACATAAACCTGATAAGGTCTACGCCGAGAGTGTACAATATTTACCAACAACCTCTCAATGCCAACGATAATAATTAGACTGCGGATTTGATGCATTTATGACAAAAATTGGTAAGCACAATTAAAGCAGTGGACATTTTAAAAAGTTTTAAGGGCGCCAACGTATTGATTTTAGCTTACTAAAATAATTTGTATCTATCAAAATTTGTGGCCATATTTTTAATAATAGAAAGAAATCAATTTGTTAAATAATTCCTCATGGATGCATCTTTACAATCTCAATGTTCGTAAATGAAAAATATCAGAATTCGTCATTTTCACGGGTCCCGTAAATCTAGTGTTAAAAAAGAAAGAAATTTTTATTTCGTTTCTGTGTCTCGCAAATCTATATTTTATTTTGTATAAAGATCCGCAGTCCAATAATAATACATAATATAAAACATAGGGGCCAATTCAAAAATTTAAAGTTGATCTTTGTGGGCCTTTCCAAGGTAATCTCGAGGTCAAATAAATAACAACACAACGCATCAACTCGAAAACCATACTACTGAAACATTTTTTTCCTGGAAATGAAAAATTTATATTGTGTGTATATATTGTATATACTGTATATACTGTATATACTGTATATAGTGAATATATTGTATATTCGACCGAAGTATACCGCGGTTACTTCTACTTTGCTTATTATCGAAATTCGAACGTCCCTAATTTTAAGCCTACAGTTGGCTTGCTTGCACAGCGGAGGAAGGGAGAGTATTTTAAGTAGGTACATTCTTTAATTGCCAGATCTTACTGGCCGAAGTAACAGCCCGGCCCGGCCCGGCCCGTCGTTTCCCCTCGTTCGTCCGCTTAATCCAAGATCAACAACGACGCGACGAAATTACAGCGAATCCATGGTAGGGGGTTCGAATTGGGGTTCCGCAGGTACTCTCCCCTCCAGGCGCGTTCACTTTCTAATAGCCGGTAGCCGACGGACATGCATAGATAGTTCTACGCGTTTTCTCATTGTTACCGGCGGAACGGCGAGCATAATTGTGACAGCGCGTAATGGACAATGCCGAAATCCCTGCGTCCCCTTAGTCAGCAAAGCACCTCACCGCACCGCACCGCACCGCACCGCACCGCACCGCACCGCATCACACCGGAGAGATGTTCGAGCGTCGCCCGCCGCGATTAGCCACGGGCGCGGCCGAATCAATGTTATTTCGAAATATTAGCAGAGACTCGACGAGGCACCGGGTACAACGTACGCCCTATTACCGCGATTAGCATACGCTGACAGCCGGCCATGCCGCCTCTAAACAAGGGGGCACAAGGGGGCGGGGGCGGAGGGGCAACGACGTAACCCATCCCGTCGTATCGGGTGTGCAGCTCGGTGGAGACACGGGCCGCGGAGATACCGCTGCTAACCCGATTCGATACTGGCGCAGGGTGAGGTGGCTGACTGCTCGATGCCGTGTAACATATTGCGACAAGCTATGCAGAACATTAGGCCAGTGACGCCGACTGATGCTGTTCGGCCACTCCGCGCTAATGTATTCACGCATATTTGTGCCCTGTACCGGGGTTCGACGCCGCTCCGTTGTTCCGCGAAACGTCCAGCAACGATGAAACGAATTTTCCGCACGCCCGCGTCGACAACAAACCATCAACGCCTATCTCTAACCTGCGGTTATCGCTTGATAAACGATTTCATCGGAAAGGTTCGAACCCTTCTCTAATGGGCCTCTAATTGTTACATTTCTGTACGACTGTTTTCTGTATACTGATTTTCTGTATACGACTGTACGAATATTTGCATTCGAATTTAGATAAAATTGTCACCTAGAATTATTTTTGCACGAGAGAGCTTTCAAAATTGATTCCAGGTGACAATTTTATCTGTAATATCTTTTATGTAAATTGTCATTTTTGCACGAGCGAGGTTTCAAAATTGACAATTTAAATAAAAGATATTACAAGGCAGCAAGGACATATTACAATCGTTGAAAACGTGCAAATATTTGCCGTTTAGCAGAAGGTGCTCGACACTCTCATTAGCGAGGAACCAATTTTTCTGAACGAGTCCCGGGGACGCGAGGGCCGTGATTAGGGGCAGAACGCGAGCACGTTTCCCTCATCTATACAAATGCTACATTTCTATACGACTGTTTTCGACGGGCAGAATATTTGCATTCCAATTTAGATAAAATTGTCACCTAGATTTAATTTTGAAATCTTTCTCGAGGAGAAGTGAAAATTTAATTAAAAAAACATTCCAACGACAGCAACGACATATTACAATAGTCGAAAATGTGCAACTATTTGAACCGCATCGAAGCAATTTATTTACCGTTCGGCAGAAGGTGCTCGACTCTCCCATTAGCGAGGAACCAATTTTTCTGAACGAGTCCCGTGAACGCGAGATCCCTGATTAGGGGAAGAGGGGCAGAATGCGAGCAGGTTTCCCTCATCTATACAAATAGTATATTTATTCCCACACGCGGCGTGTATCTTCATCCTGGACAAACAGGGGCATGCCTTGAAAAGTAACGGTCGCGTCTCACCCTCCGCGCGGGCCCGGTTTGTTTATTCCATGAAAAAAAGATTCCCCCGGCCGGGCCGACAGGAAGGAACATTTCCGCGAAGAATCTGAAGCGGTGCCGGGTCGCGCTTGTTCCTCCCCCGGAGCTCGTTGCCCAGTCTCTCTCTCTTTCTCTCTCGCTCTCTCCCGTCAGGTTCTCGGTTCTCCTGAATTATTTCGCGCTTTGTAATTACGCGGGATCCAGCCGGACGCCGAGGAACGGGGACGTCGTTGGTCACAGTGATTGCGTGCAGTAGCCTGGCCCGGGGAGAAGATACTTGCAGTAACCCGATTCGATGGCGGGACGGGGGTTGGGACGCTGGTCGGATGGTGTGTAACATATTGCGACAAGCTATGCCAAACATTACGCCGGCGACGTCGACTGATGCCGGCTAACCAGCTCGCAGCGGTAATACGGGCCGGTCGCGTCGGTGTGCCGTGTGCCGGTGAGAGCGTGGGCGAAACTGTCGCGCGTTTGTACGAATGCACGCGGAACAATCCTCCCCGGCCCCCGATAGGAGCGCGCACGGCCGCGGGAATAATTATCACACGCGCCCGGTCGTGTCATCTCGTTTCGCACGTTGACGAGGCATTGTTGAAGCGGGCCGCGACGCGCGATCCTTACGACGACTGGATGACAGCTCGCTAATAACCGGCATTAATCGAGATCCCACCCGACCAACCGAGCAAGACGCCGAACCGAGCCCCGTTGCCCTGGACACCGACGCCGGCGTCGGCGTCGCTTTCACCGAATTCTCCTGAATAATAGCTGCATCGGTCGTGTCGCGTTCAATGGAAATGTTTCCCCGCGATAAGAACGCGATACGTGCAAGGTGGTAAACGATCTGTTTACCGTGCGAGCAGAAACAAGATTTTGTTAGACGAAATTTAGAATTGTTGAATAATTAACAGAGTTTGCCTCCAAAGCGAGAAAGAATATTTATTTAATAGGAAAACTGAGTATAAGAGTTTCTAGTCAGTGCTGTCAACTCAGCAACCGTTTCGTCCGCAGTGCTCGTACTGAACTGAGATACGCAGTTCTGTTCGGCAGAAGTCAGCAAGGAGGAATTTTACCTGCTAGCTCTTGGTGATTTTGTAAAATCATTTTTTATTGCACTGACCCTCGTAATTGTCGGAACCTCATCGGACGCACGTAACGATCAACAGGGTTTTTCCTGGATCGAATCAGACAAAGTTACAATGATGTAGAGAGCGTCTTCAATAAATTCAAAATATAACCTAACGTTTCATGCAAGAACCCAACAAGAATCCATACGAATGTCACTGTACCACAGTGAAATCTCGATATATGTCAACAATATGTCGTGTAACGTCCACGAGAATACCCGAGCCGTGTTATGTTTATTCTTCTCGGCGTCCGAGGTCCCTCGAGTTGCAAGACCATTCACGGTGTATACCCCGCGGTAGCGGGGATAGTTACGCGACGTTTATCATCCAGCCCTTGGCGACATATATAGAGAAATCATTAAAATCTTCCTCAAATTTTGCACGCATGCACCGTAACGGCCCTTTACCTTGCGAACGAGAATTATGTCAGTATCGACGGTAATTATTGTTATTGTAGAAGTTACAAATTTACTGCCGTTTCATTTTGTTCCATCCTAGTTTAACAGACAGCCACATTCCTCTAGATCAGGATCACTTTCGAGTTTATTGAAACGTACACAAGTAGAGGGGATAGTTCCGCGACGTTTATCATCTAGGCCTTGGCGACATATACAGGGTGGTCGGTTTAACAAATATTTGTTACGTAATGTGTACGGTGTCAGTGGACCAAATATCTGGTAAGAATATTTTTTTCTGAAAGTCATTTTTCGCGGAGTTATCAAGGTTATCGTTGTTTTTTTTTTATAAGTAGATCCAGATATGTGTAATAACATGACCTTGAAATGAACTTGATCTTCGAAAATTAAAGTTTTACCTAGAACCGATGTCTATCGAGATCGTAGGCTCTAGATCAGGATCACTTTCGATTTTATTCAAACGTACACAGGTAGTGGGGATAATTCCGTGACATGTAACGTCCAGGTCTTCGCGACATATATAGAGAAATCACTGTGATAACAGCCACTGACGTCATTAGAATTTCGACTTAAAAGAGATGATAACTTTTTTAATACTAGAAGTTAGAAGTCCACTCGAGAACAGAAATTTTGAAGAAGTTGTAATTGGTCGGAATTGCAGAGAAAATATTAATCCTTTGGACTTGAATGAGACGACTTTGAGGTGTCACTAATAACGATTTTACCAGAATTGGAACAATGTTTGCATTTCTCTACATGTTTTTATTTCATAAACACGCTAGGAACAGTGTGTTGTACGTAAATACGCACAGTTTCATTTTTGTCTTGTTTATAAAACGTTCTGGGTCGAATTAATTTTCTAATGTCGACGAAATTCACGGATTTCATCACAATAGCTCCGTGTTCAGGGGGTTAAGTCTTTTTATGAGCTACAAACGTTTTCAAACTTTACCATCTTCGAGTAGTAAAAATTGCAGTTTTGTTTGCAGTTTTCTAATAAATCTAAGGATTCTTGCATCTCTCGATGCCTATCGATTTTTCCCGCATGCCGATGCTCACACATTACAGAACGAACGTTTCTATTACGGTGTGAACGCAAACGTCAGTATCGATTACTATTGATCAACAAGCGTGCAAATACGGTAATGCGATACAGTGGCTCTCCAGTTTCCAAATGCGGGGCCAATATTGGACAACTATGATATCGTAGAAAATAGTGGATTCTGTAACAGATGAGTAGCATCGCAAAATTTTTGATATTGGGTTGTCCGGAAAGTTCGTGCCGATTTTTAAGGAAAACTCAAACGGAGTACATTTGAATTTCGATATACACTTCTTCAATTATTATAACACTCAAACGGAGTACATTTGAATTTCGATATACACTTCTTCAATTATTATAAGTTTCATTTTGCTCCATAATCTTCCTCCATCTTTCACGCAACTTCGGGTTTTCGGCGAAAAACTTTGAAGTATGATTTTATACGTCGGCAAAAGAGTTAAAGTTTTTGTCTTTATGGAAATTTTGTATCGACTTAAAGAGATGAAAATCTGAAAATCTGTAGCACATCCCAACGAAGCTCCAACAGCTTTTGGAAGAAAAAAGCATCAAATGCCCACAATTCACTCTATTCCCTTCCATATTCAAGAGCGTATAAAGCTAACAAAAATGAATGTATCCTAACCAAACTTTTTTCTAAAAATGCCTGAAACATCTCCTTTTACACTATGTGCACATACCATACGTTTTCAATCATTCTAACGTATTCAGACCTATCCCAATGCCACCTACAAACGCAAACGGACAAACGCAATACTTTGCGATCTTTCTTGTAATCAGCTTTGATACGAAGTATATACATATGTACTCTTATGCGATAAGTGTCATTCGGTACCGTAAGCAAAATAGAAAATAGCTTTGGTGGCGAATGTGCGAAGGACGATTAGCGGTGAGTCTAGTTAAATTCTTTGGTTCCCGAAATGATCCTTGCGAAGGAGAGAAGACGGGGAATGCTTGAAGAGCGGCGGTAGACTAGGTCGTTCGAGTCGGAAGCCGAAGAGAGAGAGGAAGAGAGAGAGAGAGAGAGAGAGAGAGAGAGAGAGAGAGAGAGAATCGCGATAATCGGAGCCGCGAGCGAATTTACATTGGCGCGATCGGTTTGCGGGAGGACGGATTTGCATTCGAGACGGAGCCAGCCCGGTGGATTCGGTGGAAAATGGCTGGAGCGCCGCCGCCTAAGTGCAAGGATAGCGGCAAACGACGTTACGGGGTTGACGGACTCATTACGCGGCGGTTTGCATATAGAGCACGCCGACAACCGGGGCGGATCTCTATACACAACTCGAACACGTAGTTCCAAACGAACGGATGTGCAGAGAGCAACGGACACTGACTGACTACTACACGAGTAATATGGATTTGAGGGGAGGCTGGCACAATAGTGCCACTAATGCACAATCACCCCCGCGTCGCCACCACGCACACCCAACCGCCGAACCCCCTCCGGCAAACTACCTATACAGACCATTCAATATTGGCCGGAGCTCTAGCTGCTGGGTTATCCACGGTTAATGGCGCGATATTGGCCGACCCTGAAGAACTTTGTTGAATCATGCTCTTGTCACAACTTTGAGACCGCGACGCCGGCGTTCCTTACTGTTACCAATATACTCCCGATCGGTGTGCCAACGATCTTGATTCTACTCCTCCTTCGGCTGAACTTCCGCTCGAGGGACCACAAATTTTTAACTTTCCTCCGACTAATGTTATACACTTTCGCCAGAAAATTATAGAACTCTATGTTCCAATGCGCGGAATTGAAATTTCAGAGCGCGCTCGTTTAAAACTAACACGCGAGTAAGGTTGCTCGATTTCATGAGCGTTTGACAGGCAAGTTAGTGTGTACTCGCGGCGTCGTGTGATGAGCGGAGTCGCGAGGAGGTTGGTCAGGGTTAGCTGTCGAGAATGCTTGAAATCGGTCAACTTTAAACGCGCATAACTTTGGAACTCTGCGCACCGAGACTTGGATTCCGCGCATTCCGATTTAAAGTGCTATCACTTTTTCGTCGAATTGTATAATATTAAGTCGGGGAAAGTTGAAAATTTATTGTCCCCTGAGCGGAAGTTCTAAATCTGCTGTTACCTTGTCCACCTGTTTTATCAGTTCTCCTAAGTCTTCAATTCTCTTAAAATTTTTCTCTTCATTCTAAACAAAATATTCAATTATTTGTCCCTCAATGCTAAATAAGATTGATTTAAAAAACATTTCTCTGCGAACACAGTTTGCAGTACAGCCCGGATGCAATCCCCAGTGCTTTGAATATACTTGATTACTCTATAGTCAAACTTTGCAAACAGTATACAAGCCAAATACTCTTCTCCGAGGCAAAAGAAAACGAGCAACTACCTGTACTCAGACTTCTAAAAAGCAGATATCTTCTCAAACGACTAAAGAAAGGAAGAAAGGGTTTACATATCCCATTTTCCTCCCTGCATCCAGGAAAATCCGCACGGGGAGACTTCTATCGATTCGGGAGCACAGCCGGATCCTATGCGGTCAAATAAACTGAAATCGAGCTAAATCTCGCGCGGGGGGCGTACGGACATCGATGTCTGGTATCCACGAGGATCAAAGGACCGAGCCGCCGCGTTCACGAGACAGCGGCGATTCTCCGTAAACAGAACGTCGAAATGCGGTCGGCCATTTCGGCGCGGCGCGCGGCGGCGGGATCACGAATAACACGGCGGCGCTCGCACGGGGGAGCGTCCGTGAAACGGTCATATTGTGCAGCAACACTTCGGGGCCGATATCCGCGGCGGACACCGTACAGCCCTGCCGGACCGGTATCAGCACGGCCCATTGCTCGCGAATCCGACCAATTTCCTGCACATCCGGATCTGATCGTCACTTTACGACGCGTGTACCGGGAGTGACCATCCGACCGGCATTCGAACCGATGCGATGCCATGCGTCCATCCACCGAGAGTCCCCGGCTCGCTTCTACTAAACCGCGTATACATGTACATGACCGGCCCATACCCATCGACCGTGCCCTATGTACCGGCTGATAACGTACGTATCGTGCTCCCCGGTTTCAGCATAATCTGACTGATTGGCGGCGGACAACCCCACGCGATCCGATCCCATTTCCAGACTGACTCGTCGCGGCTGAAACTCAAAACTTCTTTGGAATCGATCGTTCTACGTTCTTTCCAGTTTAAGAGCCAACGGTGGTTACGCCACTTTTGCGGAGCCAGCCGGTCGGTAACTGCTGGAAAATATTAGACTGCTTCGACAACGAACGAGGATTTCGAAATCGATACTGAAAAGTAAAAAATTTTTAAACGACAATTAACGCTAGATTTACGGCACCCGTCAAAATGACGGATTCTAATATTCTTGATTTACGAATATTGAGATTGTAAAGATGCATAGATGAGGAATTATTTAACAAATTGATTTCTTTCTATTATTAAAAAATGGCCACAAATTTTTATAGATACAATCATGTTACTTTTGTAAAGTAATGTAAAACAGTCATTTTTATGTTTGTTTGAAAGGCGGTATATTTTTCTTGCTAAATGAGAAGAGTGGAATTGTATTAGTGTTTGCAATCTACTTGGTCGTATCGCGTCTTCTCTTTAGCACTAAACCCACCAGGGTCAAAATGGCCGGTTTTATATTTTACAATTATTGAAAGTATAAAAATTCATTTATGGAAAATAGTCGAATAAACTTCCTCGTCCAAGCATTTATTGTACTGAAAATTGTGGACAATTGTGGGCTGCCATTTTTATGAGGCAATATTTATCAGATACTGTTAATGCTTGCTAGGTTTAGTATTAAGAGCCAAGGGTAATCACGTGACTTTTGCACAAAGCCAGACAATGCGGTTTAAGAGCCATTTTGCCTTCGTGTTATGAGATGATTCATGATTTCCATTTTATGCTTTTTACCGAAATGTTTTTGCTACTTGAGAAAATAAAAAAAGAGAATTCAATCAATCGGGGAAAAAAGAGAGTTCAATGATGAATTCAGAAATCGTCAATTTTTGGCCTACTTCTAACGCTTACATTACCAAATATTCGCATAATCTCGTCAGCCTCTCGTCAGCTTCCTCTTTCGAACGAGCCCATTCCCAGCGTAAAATATTCTCATACAAGGACGAAAGGTTGAGGCACGTGAAACCATTTTTCGACTATGTTTGTCGGTAACGTGGTCACTCTACCTTATCTCGCGAATCTACGGAGTCTATGATTTTCAAAACACAACCTTGTTTCCGTCGTTTCAATAAATTATATTGATTTCTTTATATTGTATTCTTTTTCTTAACACTAGGTTTACGTAGCACTAAAAGCGACTATTTTGCATTACTTCATAAAAATAACATGAACGTGCTATCCACATTTTTAGCAATATTTTTAAAATAATATATACCCAAACGAATGCTAAATAATTTCTTATGTATGCATCCCTAGAATCTTAATAATATTAAATTAAAAATATTAGAACCCGTCATTTTGACGGGTCCCGTAAATCTAGTGTTAAAGTACTGACTGAACAAAAACCGATGTCCCCCAAGCGAGATTTTTATTCTCGCAATCAGTGTGCAGGGACAGACCCTGTGACATGAACCTAAAATCTGTGGCCGGTCCCAGGGGACCGGCGTGGCACTTAGAGTGTTAAGGGCGGCTTTTCATGCAACGACAGTGAAAACGATTGTTGAAAGCGGAAGCGAGCAGGTGAGAAGTCCTTGTGCTGAACAGCATTGGTTCCAAACTCTCCACTCAATTTCGCATCGCAAGGTTCAAGCACGATTGAGTGTATCCCTATCGAGAGGGTGGTCTATCGGATCAGCGTGTTCATTATATTCGCTGGTAAAATGAAATTCTTGCCGAAAGAGTGTCTCTTCCGGTTAATAAAAAGCGTACGCCGAAGCGAGGCCCGTGAAATAGCCCGGTCGCATCGCTGGGCCGAAATCACGGTGGTCGATGAAGGGGAGCGGGGGAGAGGGTTCACTGTAAATTCCATAAACCGAGGAATATTGTCTTACCGATGAAATTCATTTATGACATACTCACGAGCATAATCGAGTTTGTCTGGGGTAGAGGAGACAGGTCACCGTCGACAAAGTGGCTTCTCCCGGCTGATGTAGGAAGCGACGAAAGCCGGAAATACCTACGTAGGTAAGGCGGAACTTCAAAGAGGGTGAGGGGGTTCGAGGTGGTGAAGGGGTGCCGAGAACATCTCGACGAAATTCTGCCGCCCCCTCCGACAAACTCGTGTTTTATCGCATTATTTATTGCTGCGAACTGCGGGCTTTTCCTGTGGCACCCATCACCAACCACCACACTGCCGTCTTTCCACTGGCGTGGATCCACTGTGCGTGCACACGCGCGCACACGCATACTCGGCCCCCGAGCCACCGTTATTGATGGATTCCTCCCTTATGAAATATCTCGGAGCTCGGCACGAATTTATTGCGAGCAGTTCGACCTGCTTTATATCGCGTATTGTTCATGATAAACCCGCACTGATATCCCTGGGATGCTCGACGATCTCCTAAAAAGCCCCCGATGAGCCGTTATGCGATTCCTTTTCCGTCTCCCCGTCTTCCCGTCGTCCGCGGACGAAACGAGTCCCTGCGCGGACACTACGAAACCCCGAGTACTCGCATTAGCGGAGAAGAAAATGTCTCCACGGTTGTTTCCGCGATCCGAAGATAAAAACGACAATCTTCCCCGACTGACGGTATCGTTTCGCGCAATATCGTTCGCGTTTCTAACGACCCAAGGCGAAATAAAACCGGCCAATCAGCGGAACTGCCCGCTGATCAATATGTAACCGGTCCATTGATTCTTTATGCAATTGCTAACTGTGGTAACATTCACCAATGTCATATAAGCGGCATGGCACTTTTACTTACTGGGCCCAATGCCGCGTATATGTCGGTAAAAATAAAAGAAAAATAAAATATAAGTAGATAATAAAATATAAATATATATAATAAGTTTATCTTTTCGTTCTTTAATTTATCTTGATAACCAAACTGAGTTTCTCTGTAAACACAAGATTAAAATTTTATTCGCTATTTACAACAGTTGTCTACATTATTTCCATTACATTACGTTACATTACATTCCTACCTGTAAACACAAGAAACGACATTAAAAGCTATTATTCCACAATCCTAATCAATTATATTTTGTAATACACGTGGCTTTTCTCTCTTTCAACTACTCTTATCAGCTGTGTCAGTCCGCCATCTTGTTCTACAGGCATGCGCAATACGTATCTAATTCAAAATGAGTTTTAAAAGGAGTACGATAAATTTACATAACCTTTATCGTATTTCTTTTACATATATATAATATAAATATTTTCCTTTCTATGCTTGATATAAAAATATCGACTCCACAGTTTCCCGTCGCATGAAAAATGTCTTGAATCGGGCGGGAAGAAAAATTGAAATACTTCCGGACCGTTAAGGGTTAAGGCAAACTTTACAATTGGATTTCATCCGATTATGGCGTTACCTAAGGCGCGGAGTCGATTAGATTTCGGAATGAAAGAATGCACGAATGCAGTCCCGTTAGACTTTCATCTCTCGCGAATAGAGATTGTGAGCTCAGTCTTGAATACGGATGCAAAATTAATTTTTTACCGCGCGCTGATTACAGTTCGGGGTACAGGTCATCGCGTGGACGTCGACTATATTCGGCGGTGCAGGTCATCGCGTGGATGCCGACTATAGTCGACGAGCGGAGCGAAAAGGTTAGAATTCCACGTCGAAATCCATATTGGCAGTAGCCACGCCAGTCAACGGAAAAATCTAACGCGCCCTCTACCTAACAATAAGCTTCACGGTTTCCGCAAGCGAACACGTTTCCGCCGTTCACCGTGGAACTCACGCGATCCGAGTTAAAGAAATTGTGGCACTCCTTTCGTGTCGCACTTTCGCTGAACTGTTGGTGGCAGCTGAAATTTTACTTCGTTAAAAACCGAAGTTTAATCGCAGAGGAGCGCAAGGGATTAACACTAGAACGACCGAGCAATAAATGCGACTGACGTATATTGCTTTGTAACAGTGATAAGACTGTGCCCATTCAGACTTCATACAACTTGTATTGTAATATGAGCTTCAATGAAGAGGTTCGTTAAAAAATTTCCGATGAGAACATTTTTACAATTTCTGTAATTGTAAAAGAAGAAAGTAGGAACCAGTCATTTTGACTGCTCCGGTCGTTCTAGTGTTAAAGACTTTAATTGATATTATTAAAGAATTAATATTATATTAAGGACTGAAGAACGCCTAACACTAGGTTTACGAAATCCGCGAGAATGACGAATTCTAATATTTCCAAGTTACGACAGTGAATTCTCGATATATGTCAACAACACGGGTCTTGCCAGCGTCGTGTATTGTCCAGGAGACATTCCGATGAAAACATTTTCACAATTTCGGAAATTGTAAAAGACAAAATTAGGAACCAGTCATTTTGACTGCTCCGGTCGTTCTAGTAAACATTTTTCAACGTCGGTAATAAATCATCGATTCCTCCGGGAACAAGGTGTTGCGCCTGTCGAAAGCGCAGTTTCCCAAAGATCTCGCGCCCGAATTCGCCGGTCGTCAAGGAGATCCCGCCGTCGCATCGGTTTCTCACTCGAACGAGGAAATTCCGTTTGATGTCGGCGGAGCCGCGTCGAGTTTTCCGCTCGGATACGACATAATTATACCGGGCACGGTTAAAAATGCAGGACGAGCAGCGACGGATAAGGGTGAGAGGCAAGACAGTATTTGTCAAAGAAAATTTTCATAATCGCGCCGGTTACTCGGTTTTCCGAGGCTTTAGGCGTCGTTAAAAAAATTTGCACGGTCTCTCGTCAACCGGCCGTCCGCCCGTAAAGACCACTCCAAAGGATCCCTCATTGCCGTCGCTCCTTTTTCTACCGTCTCCCCGTTTTATCTCTTATTCCGGAGGAAATTGTCTCGCTTTAACAGCGAGACGCGGAAAATTCTGCCACGTTAGCAGATCCTCCGGGGCGGGTCCCTCTGTGTGTGTGTGTGTGTTCGTTCGCGCTTGTTTCCCGCGATACCACGGAATTTAGGGCAGGTTGCGGTCCGAGGATGCACGCGAGCCAGCGAAATTAAGGGACGCCGCACGATTCCTCTCCTCGTCGAACGACGAACCCGATCACGATATCCCCCGATCACCGAGAAACTCCCGGGCTCTCGACTTCTCAGCACGCAAGAAACCCTAGTCATTACGCGGACGCGGCCTATTCGTGCGATCGACGTCGAATCAATTACTTTAATCTCGCCGCAATTACCCTCGCACGAAGGTCAGTTACAAGAAACGACGCAGCTTCGCGGAGATGTGTCGCGTTCGTTAGCACTTTAGCGCACGCATAATTCTCGCCGGTCCACCGTGTCGCGAATGGCCATTCTACGTGGAAAAATTCATATATCCTTCTTTCGGAATGTTTACCGAGCCTAATTATGACCCGTAATAATTCATTTAATAGCGATATAGGGTCGGTCCAATAAGTATCCGTAGGCTCTTAAAAATTGCGTAACTTTGTCAATGTTCGACTATATTACTTGAATTTTGTTGAGAAGTTAGAACAATTGGATCACTACATAAAGTGAAAACAATTTTTTACAATAATGGCGGTTGGTTGAAAGTGCAGAGAAAATACTAAAAGTTGTATTTTGCAACTTTTTAATTTGGACTTACATTGAGAATGTAGAAAATACGATTTGTAGATCTGTATGAATTATACATGTTCTGAGAATTTCATCAAAATCGGTCAACGTTGCAACGAGCTACAGATGTTCCAAAATGATCACATAAAAAATTCCCTGAGAAGGTCAAAATTCTGCGACTTTCGCCTTTGAATTTTCATCGTTACGTTAAATGTTTGTAACCGATTTAGATGAAATATTCAGAATATCTATAATTGATACAAATGTACAAAACGTGCTTTTTAAATTTTTAATATAAGCCCGCATAAAAAAGTTGCAAAATACAACTTTTAGTACTTTCTCCGTAATTTCGACCAACTGGAATTTTAATCAAACATTTTTCTCATGTATGTAGTAATCCAATTGTTCTAACTTCTCAAAAAAATTCAAGTAGTATAGTCCAATATTTACAAAGTTATGCGATTTTTAAGAGCCTACGGATACTTATTGGAGTGACTGTACGTTTGTATTTGTTCTAAAAAAAATTATGTCAGAGCAACAGATATGAATCTTTAAGCTTCTATACACGATATTCTATATTAACATAAGTAAATATTTACATTAATGTTCACAAAGTTCGTTAATAAAGTCCTTTACAATGTAGTTTTTACAATAATTTTTAGAGATTTCTTAAGTACCAGTTTTCTATGCCAGTTGGTTGACTTTAATAGATCAGAACTAGAAAGTCTCAAAAGATCCCATATTGAATTTTTATTCCATTAAGTTCAAACTATATAGAAGGGATTCTGACGAAAATCTGCTGCAAATATCTGCTAACCTGCCTGTCACAATTTTTTAAAAATTTTCTAACACCGTACGGTATTCTAGGAGAGCAGGAGGAAGTGTTTCTTCAAAAACTTTACAGAAACCTCAAAAATCACAGGCATTAACAAGGAACGTCTTCAACGATTATTTTTTATATCTTATCTGCTCTTTCTTCGGGTCACAACATTAATATTCTAAATTTCGAGAAATTTGTTCGCGAAATAAAAGATTTATATTTAAATTTATATCCGTACTTTTATATGCCTGTTACAGTGCACAAATTATTATTTCATAGTGTAGAAATAAGTAAATCACGCCTATTGCCAATTAGCACGATGTTTGAAGATGCTGAAGAAGCTCGCAACAAACGAATATGTACATTTCCAGCTCCGCCCAGAATTTTCATAAGCTTCCGAATTTTTAACCCTCACTGATATTACTATGGCTGACAGCTCAATGGGCGACGAAGAAAAGCAGATCAAATGGCACTTTGCGGATGATGTTTTCGCGATTGTGAAAAGAATTCAAATGACAATTCGACTTTTCGAATTCGAATGGGAATGCTGGCCTTCGGCTGCAAGGATTGAGACTAGTACTCATGGTTGACACGGGCCAGACTTGTTACTTTCCCACGAAACCAAGCAGGACTCGAAGGAACCCTGGCTCGTCGCGACGACGACGACGACGACGACGACGTCGCGAGCGTTTATGAAATACGTGTTTCGCCTGGCTATTTGCAGATCGCGGCGGGCGCGGGCAGGACGGGCCGGGTATTGTATGGGAAACGGATAGAGTGCCAGGCATTTGCTATTCTCGTAACGCACGGGCTATGTTCCATTGTCACATTGTGCCTGCTAATACGCTAAAAGCCTATCTGTGTTGAGATCTGCGTGCGGAATATCGCCGCGCCCGGGATTCGAGTCGGTGTAACGAGGTTACGTCGAAAGAGACAATCGCGAGTTAATGACTACGTAATTGAACGGCAGTCGATGGCTGGGAAGCGTCTGGAGAACCCGAAGGAGATTGATCCTGGGAGAAGACGGAATCTCGCCGAAGACCTGGATTGCCTGGTGCTTCTGTTTGCCCTTCAATCAAAGCCAACGCAAATAGATTGCTCTGAAATTTTCATTCTTGCCTCTTCGCTTCGAATCCCAGCGAAAAACAGCTGACAAGTTATATCATAGCTGTTCTTTTTTTATTGCGCTACTAACCCGTTGCACTCGAAGAAGTTTTAACTCTAAAACGAAACATTTCTTCCGACATATTTCCCTTCTATATACAGGGTGCGGCCGAATAACATGTACAAGCGGACACGAGGTGGTTCCTTATGAAAAAATAAGAACAAAATGTGGAATAAAATTTTTTCACCTAAGGCTTAGTTCTCGAGAAAATCGAGTTTGAAAATCCGGAGCGTAGATATGCTGTCACGGCTAGGTTACGGAGCAACGTATAACGCGTATCGTGTTTGTAAACAATGATCTGAGACTTCTTCTTGTATGTTGTGAGCCTAAGCAGTTAGTTTTCGTTTATCTCACGATGATGTAAACGAACAGGGAATACGTTGATATGATCCGAGCATATCTAAGCCTTAGATGAAAAAATTTTATTCCATATATTGTTCTTATTTTTCCATAAGGAACCACCTCGTGTCCGCTTGTACATGTTATTTGGCCGCGCCCTGTACATTTTTCCATGCCATACATACGAAAATGGTGCAATTTACTCGTAGAGTACTGAAATGTTTAGTAATTCTTTAAATACAAACAAATTTAATAATGTAAAAAGTATATTGAATAATGATACAGCAATTTTTAGTGGCGCCTTACAGTCGAGTGCCAAGGGTTAATCTTCCAGAAGAGAAATAAATTTTGTTCGAGCTTTTTTCACCGACTGGAAGCCAATATAGCCAGTCTCACTTTGCCTCTGGGATAACGGAATTCTTTTTTCTTTTTTTGTTCAGTTTCTACTTTTAATTCACCCTTTCCCCTCGACCAGCCATATGTTTCGGAACTGGATTCGCCGATCCGTCAGACGCGGACGAATTTCCCAGAAATTCTCGACCGGTGGAACATTAACTGACAGAAAACGAACGTCAGAATGCGCGGCTGTAGGTTTTATATTAAATTCCGCGGGGCAGACGTCGTCGTACCGAGACGGAATTTGATTACGGTCAATTTTCTTATAATTCAACGGAACACGGTGCGGTGTACCCCCGTTACATAGACTCCAATATACTCGCCGGTTCCCTTTGGAAGATGTTTCTGTTCGAAGAGATTCTTCAGCGACCGTGATTGAATGAGCTCCGATACGTGTATCATTTCTGAAGTACTATCGGTGCGCGCCGTTTCCTCTATGAACGGCGCTTAAAGCAGCTTAAAGCCGTACCGGAGCTGATCGCTGACCAATTTAACCGCGTTACGGAAAGCAATATTTCACGAGTCATTGGAGTTCGAGAGGCCATCGATGGCGAGCGTCTTTCGATGTATCTACGAGTGAACCTCTGTAGCTCTGGATCCTTTATGTCAATTGAATTTGTAGAAAAATTACCTGCGCCTTTGAACGAAGACGGGGCTTGTGAACTTTTTTCCTCTGCGAGTTTTCTCATACGGTGGTAGTGAACATCGCGGAATTTGCCAATACATTCGCCGCAAAAGTCGCAACGTACACGGAATTGACGATGCATGATTAGCTGTCGGTGCAAAGGTAGAAAGAGCTAAGCTATCGTTTATTTGCGGTCAAAGCAAGTATGAAGCGGATGGATATCATTTTTAAGGTCGTTTTAATTGTGGCAAAGGTTATTTTTGACGTTTGTTCTCTACGAAAATTATGTGGCCGGATGAATAAAGAATTAATAGGTTTGCGGGGAAAAATTCAGAAAATAGCGTGTCAAAGAGACCGTAAAATTGATAAAAGTGATATGGGGGTGTTTTACGTAATAAAAAAAAAAATTCGTTAGGTTACCTTGTAGTGGTAAAAAGAAATATTACGCACGTAATTGGCAGAAATAATTGAAAATGTGTCAGACGAAGACAACGATATTAGTTTTAACAGAATTTACGAAACATACGTACATCAAGAATAGTACAAGGATGGTTAAATTCTCAGCTGCTTAAAATTAAAAATTGATCAACACAAAGCTCAAGAATCGAATAATATTAAGATTTGATAAAGGCATAAATGATGATGTTCTGGGAAGTATAGTTTCAGAGGTTCGATTTTATCTTTTTATTCGCGAGTCCCTTGAATCCAGCTTTATATAATATTAACACCAGAACTATCGAACCAGTCAAAATGACTGGTCCCTGATTTTTTCTTTCACAATTACCGAAATTATAAGAATGTTTTCATCAGAATTTTTTGAATAAACTTTTTCATTAACCCTAGGGTGGTCGCGCTTGGTCTCACAGACCGTCTTTATTTACTCATAACCGAAGGAGAGATTGTTTATTCATGAATATGTAATAACTTCCATTATTGTACTTCTATTCCTTCTGAATTAAAAACAATGCATTATATGTGTCTTGTTATTTGAACCCAGTGACATTTTTAGTGATAAATAAGCTGTGCGATATCAAGACCACTAGCGTTACGAAAATTCGCGCGACCACCCTAGGGTTAAAGCACATGTTAGAATAAAAATGGTATTAGGTTTAAATAGATGTAGTCTTGTCGTTATTACGAAGTAATATTCAGCAGTTGTATTTATTACTCGGTAGTTCTAGCGTTAAAATTTCATAAACCATAGAGTTCCATAGGGTTCCATAGGGATCCATAGAAAACCATAGGGTTCCATATGTTCAATTGTGCCTCTCACTGTAACTCATCGTTAGAAGTTACAAATAGATGTAGTTTATAACTTCGTTTATAACTTAATAGAAGGTTTATATAGATGTAGTTTTTCATTATTACAAAGCAATATTCAGCAGTTGTATTTATTACTCGGTAGTTCTAGTGTTAAAATTTCATAAACCCTAGAGTTCCATAGGGTTCTATAGGGTTCCATAGGTTCAATTGTGCTCCCCACTGTAACTCATCGTTGAAAGTTATTCGCAAATCCGCTGCTTTATAAAATATGGGCAAGTATTGTTGAGACCGCTTATTCCCGAAAATACGACGACAGCGAGAAGAACCTGAACCCCTGGCCGGTTAAAGTTCACGGTATCGGGTGACCTTCTTCGTCGGATGGTAGTGCGATTGCGTTGCCCTGTTAAAGTGGGTAGGAGCGTGTTCGACGGAACTTCTCGAACGCAGCGGAGAGGTTTCCCTTGTTTCTCCGGGAAAGTCGATGAATTATCGTCCACCTATAATGTTCGCTTGGCTTTCAACCCCGGTTTCCGGCGTGCGGCTCCTTCTCGCGTTCCGGCGCGAAGGGGTGGTCGCGGTCGGAGCGTTTCTGGCGGCGCAGTATGCCCCGAGAAAGCATATTCATAAAACCGCCGAAGCAAAACCGCTTTATGTCTGGAGGTAGCCCTGGTTTAGCCCTCGGTGCCGTCACGGGGGTGGAGGGGTTGGCCGATTCGAGTGGCTGGGCGGTCGGTGGCTCGAATTTATTAGCACTAAGCCGCGAGAAACGGCCGGTGCCAATCACGAATTACGTCCAATAACCGGAATTGTAACCGTCCGGCTAGCTAACCAGCAATCCTGACGGCGCGATCGTTACTCCGGCATGCCAACCGAACGTTATCTTACTCAGTATAAACGTTAATAACGGCGCGTGGCCGCGCCGAGCGGCGCGTGTGTTCCGGCCCCGACAATACGGAGAATTATTATGCGTCCAGGGACGGTTTACTTCGATATGCAATGCCATTTGCTCGTGACACGCGTTACGACTCGCTGTTACGTTTATGCCCTCACATAAAAATGCCTGCGCCGAACGAAGCCGGATCGCCGGACGTATGTTCCGACGATCGAACCGCGGCTTCCTCGAATTCTCCGCCGCTGACGTTTCCACCCGCGAAATTGCCCCTGGGAACGATCCCGAGGAAAAATCGCGATCGAATTATCCGCGAACAGATCGAGCCTGCGGACACGGCGTTTTGATCGCCGTGGAAACAATGATTACCGACGAGAAAGTTAGTACAACTTCTATGCTTCGTAGTTGTTACAACATTGTCCCCTTAAAACCTTACAAACATTTACTAATTTATGGATTTAAGCATTTTCTTTTTTACTGGAAGCAAAAACTTTTCTTATAAGAGACAGAGAAGGTGTTACCGCTATTGATTGAAACGGTACGAATTTTTTCAGTGATCTAATATTATTGATTCATTGACCCTTATCAGTCCTTCATTGTCGGGAACATCGGATAAAATTCACGTAAATTTATAAATAATATTGCTACGTTTACGAGGGAAAATATAGGTATATATATAATTTACGAGGGATGTTTTCTTCTAATAAACAGAATGAAGTAGGTGAAATTTATATTTACTCGGTAGGTCTTCGAAAATAAAATTAAAAGTTTGCAAATTCAACTTTTCTTGAACGGTAGGTGAAATATCTCTGAAGTGTAGAACCGATAACACAGCAGAGAAACGATTATATTGGACCCTCTGTATAAGACATTATCAAAATCCTTCTAATAAACAGAATGAAATAGGTGAAATTTATATTTACTCGGTAGGTTTTCCAAAATAAAATTAAAAGTTTGCAAATTCAACGTTTCTTGAACGGCAGGTGAAATATTTCTGAAGTGTAGAACCGATAACACAGCAGAGAAACGATTATATTGGACCCTCTGTATAAGACATTATCAAAATCCTTCTAATAAACAGAATGAAATAGGTGAAATTTATATTTACTCGGTAGGTTTTCCAAAATAAAATTAAAAGTTTGCAAATTCAACGTTTCTTGAACGGTGGGTGAAATATTTCTGAAGCGTAGAACCGATAACACAACAGAGAAACAATTATATTGGACACCGAATGGAGTATCAAATTTCGCCAACACCAATACTCACGGCTGCACGTCGAATGAAATCAGTCTTGTGGAAGCAATCGTTCAACGCCGCGGTCGTCGATCGGTTTTATAAACACCTAGGATCGGGAGCGTGTAGAAGTCGACCGTGAGCCCTGGGAACGAATGATTGCTGTCGATGGTAGCAATAACCGGCAACCCGTAAACAAGCCGGCCAAAGTAAACATGATTAATTAAACCGCGATGGGGACGCCATTCTCCGATTCGCCGCGTGATCTCGGAGCCCGGCCCGATCGGCGCGAGGGGGGCACCGCACACACGGACCAAACTTTTACGATTTTTAGCTTCCGTCGATTTAACGGCACCTTTAACGACCCATCGCTCTCGCAGACATAGTAGACGTCGCGCCGGGAACGGGCCCCAACGTATTATCGAGTTACATCTAATCATCATAACCTCTTGTCCGACCAGACAGCTGGGATTGTAAAAGTTTAATATCTACCGGTTTACGATTCCACGATACACCGGCCGCGCACGCTCCAGACGCGAGATCGAGATCGCGAGATCGTCTACTCGCTCAAACCTGGATCTGTACTCGCCTCGTTACTGTACTCGCCTTCAGTCGTTCATTCTTCAACATTAGTAACGGTGTACAAGGATTTCTCTGTATATGCCGGCAACGCCTGGATGATAAACGTCGCGGAATTATCCCCACTACCGCGGGCCGTTCCCCGCAAAGGCCTCGGTCGCCGAGTGGTGTAAACATAACGGGTACAACTCCTGGACGACAAACGACGCTGGGAATACCAGTATTGTTGACATATATCGAGAATTCATTGTATTTATTGATTCATTTACTTGTAGTAAAAGGTGACATTACCATTTCTAGAGTAACAATATTTATAGCTGGGCTGATTGAAAAGTGTGAATATAATTTTTTTAAAATGACTGCTTCATCAACATTAAGACAGTTTATGATAAGAATTTGAGGGATAGGGGTGGTAAATTTAGGGTCTTATCATTTATCGATTCATGCTCTTTTTTTCGCAGCGTGTGACACGATTCTTGACGAGTCCCAGTAAAATTTACAATGCCAGATAAAATATTAAGACACTTTATGTATTTTTTAATTTCTTATATTTAAATGTGGGAAGCGAACAATTTGTGTACTGTATACAAGATGTGATTGAACGGGTGGTACAACCTGGCAGGAGTAATTCTACATGTAAAAATAAGTCCCAAAAAGGATATAACATTTTTTCGTTTGTGGCTTCCTTTTTGACCAAATCGAGTCTAAAAATTCAGCGAACTACGTGTGCTAGTAGATAGGGATCGGCTGATAAGTCTGGTCATGACCTACTAATTCTACTTCTTAAGAACAACCAAGCACTACAAGCAACTGCCTTGCCTTCTAATACCAACATTGCCTTCTAATACCAACAAAATTGCATTTGTTTAGATTTCCAATTTTGTCTAAATATCTACTTCGACGGAGGAGTATATTAAAAAATTTTCTCATGGAAACGTATTTATCATTTCAATATCTCTAAAAGAGAAAATTAGGAAGTCATTTTGACTCATCCGGTAGTTGTATTGATATTGATATTGAGTCAGACTCGTGATGCAGATTCTGAACAGAGTCTAATAAATATGTATATGATCTTTATGTAAAATAAAAATTTTCTACCTGATTTGCAACTGACTGTAGTGAAATAGAAATTTATTTGCTTTCTTAATATGTTTAATAGATTGAAAATGATGCAACACTAATGTTTTTACTGTTTTCAAATACGCTCACCCATTTTTGTCACGAATGCATAAAATCCGCAGTCTACTTATTAATGTCCTTTAAATCGAAATGGAATTCTATTTTGTTGTAATTGACATATATCCCGTGGAGAAAACATGGGCACGCAATAAACATAAACTATCTTGACTCTACGTAATTCTGAACGACGAAGTACCTCTAATCATTACAATCACAAAATGAATAGCAGTGGAAGGGGTTGAGAACGACATTTCTGTAAAAATTGCTTTGAACTTTTCAATATCGCCGTAAAAGGTGAATTACGTTTACAACGCGTTACATCCTGTACAATTCGGAGATAGTTTTACGAATTTCCAGAAGATCGTCTACAACCAAAATTCCTTCCGAAATTCGAGCACGGTACACGGCCGTGGTGCTTGCACAGTAGATAAATTCGAGGAGCAGTACCCGGCCGCGAAGCGCACGTGAATGAAACACGAAACATCGCGAAATCGCGAGACATGGAAATTAATCCGTCGAAGGATAGAGGATCAGAGCGGAACGTACGAAACAGAGAGAATGAACGGTTGGGGGGTGGGATCGGAAAAGTGAAAGAGCGAAAGCGAGAAAGAGAAATGGGGGGATCGCCGGTAGGGGGGGGGGGGAGAAAGAACAAGAGATAGCGGAGCAGTTGGGGTGAACATAGAAGGCGGAGGTGAAAGGAGATAAACATAGACAGTTCAGTTAGTTTGGATTTAGTTTCGAGTTTACGTTCCGCGGGCTTCCCGAGTTAACCGAGCACGTAAACGCAACCGTTCCGGCTACCGGTCGGTTATATTCTATTACGCGATAAATATTGCAGCGGGGATATATGTATACGTTCGCATGCGAGACCCCTCTGTTCCTCGGTCGCCCGTTAATATGGATAGGACGAATTTAATTACGAATACGCGACAGCGGCCCGGTCGATGCGTTTTCCGTTCCTCTTCGCCTTTCAAAATTGAAACGTTCCCACCATGTTAGGATTAATTTGACTCTTGATTACAACCTTTGAGCACGCAAACACGGTATCGAGTGATATCGGAGGCATCGATGAAAAAGCTAGCAGGGGCAGAAACTACTTTGAACATTTTCACGACGAAAGAAGTAAACACTTGTTGTATACCCGATAACCCTAGGCCCCAGTTAAACACCAACGCATCATGATAATCATGCCATAGACACGTCAGAGAAAATCCTTGAATCATCAGGACCAAACACACCCTTAGACTTTGTCTCTTCCACGTCATCCTTTCCACAACTAGCCTCTCTTCCACACTTTCCTCTCAAAAACCACATATACAGGGTGGTACAAGCGGAAAGGGGGTGATTCTACGCGAAAAAAGAAGTCGAAAATATAGAATACAAATTGGCTTTGTTTTCGAGAAAATCAACTTTGAATTTTCGCAAAGTACGCGTGCACTTGATCGCGTCTCGTTATAACGGATCTCACTGTACTTCGTTCTCTCGATTGGCGTTATGTTGATAAACACTTCCAATGTGGCCGAAGTGTTTTCCTACCTAATAAACTGTATGATTACTTCATATTATTTCATTATGTATTCCTAATTTTCCGTTACGGCAAAAACAAACTAAAACTGCGATAATATCCATCGAGACAACGATCTCGATGAAACGATTGTCGATGAAATAATTTGTCGGTGAGGTGACGGTAGCTCATTATTGTGACATTATGCACGTAATACAGACTGCAGAGTAACCTCTTATCGGAGGTTACAAATGTATAGTAAAAAAACAAAAGAGCTAGCAGTGCATGGCGTGCAGACAAAATTACCGAGGCCGCGGGAAAAACGCGTAAACATTTTGCCGACATTTCTCTGGTAAACGTTCGAGAGAGGCGACGCATAATTGCAGCTTTGTCGCGCCGGCGACCGTTTTTTGCCGATACGACGTTATTCGAAAGGTCCTTCAGCCCCCGAGACCACTTGCCCCCCTCGCACCCCCGCGGCGACTAGCACGAGGAAGACGCAAGGACTCCGCTCCGCTTTCATCGAAGCGGGGCGTCCGTTTGTTTCCTCTTCTCTCCTCTCCTCTCCTCTCGGAACTCGCCGCGCCGGCAGCTTTTCTTCTGCTCTCGTCGAGGTTGTCTCGCCGCTTGTATCGGATGTGTCGGGTTTCCAGGCAACTGCCTCCCCTCCCCACCCCCTCCCCCTGCGGACGTAATAAAGAGGATAAACAGAAAGAGAGACGTGACCCCGTGAAGGCAGCCCGGAGAGAAAAGGTGTAAGATTACGCCCTTATCGGTGCTGCTAGGTCTCCGTTGCGACCCCACGCCAGGCCCTCTCCCGTTATTTGTCCCCCGCGTCCTGCCTTTGATCCAGCCCCGCGCCGCGCCACCCCTTTTGACCCAATTTCCCCTCAATTTGCCCGTAAATAAATGAGCAGGCAAACATTAAATGAATCAAGACATTTATTTGGTCACGAAAAAGAATTCGATGTCATTAGAGGCGATGGGGGTGGGCAGCCTGGCCGAAGGGTCTCCCCCATTCGTTCGGCCCTTCACGAACTCTGCCTTTTTTTTTTCATTTCGTCACGACATACGACCGTTTCCGCGTACGAAAATCGTGCTTCCTGATACATTCTATCTAAATCGGCCTAATCTACCGGGCGATCACGTGACTGCGAATGGGTCAGTCTTCAACGTCTTTTCTGCGAGTTGCCATTTGTTTCCGGGAGAGAGTAATTTCCGTCTTGATAAAAACAAAAGCCGATGTCGATACACGCACACGTACACGTAAGTGTCACTGTGATCTGGAAGCGTGAAGCGTATTTCGAAATCTATATGTGAAATTCCTAACAATTAACCCCTT